>CM077098.1:104529267-104987692 GCA_039513925.1 Platanthera zijinensis | reverse complement strand
AATCAACTCCCTCGTCCGATGTTTATATTGGCCATGAGAAATCGTCCTCGTTGATGAGCAGAAAAAGTGGCATTCAAGGAATACGAGACAGTAAGATAAGAGTAAAATGAAGTGCCCTCACTGTGGGAAGAAAGGACATGGGAAAGAGAAATATTAGGATCTTCATCCTCACTTAGTTCCCTCAGGTTGGATTTGTGGTTCAGATGGGAAATACGTGAGATCTCAAACAGTTATGCATGGTAATTTAGAGAACACTAGGTATCTTTTGGTGGAAAATGAAAGTTTGACAAGAGAACTCAAGGCTCTGAAAGCCAATACGGTTGGAAGATCTTCGGCTACTGACTTGGCGGGTACAGCTGCTCATATTCACACTACCTATGTGCCCTCTAAAGGACCATCTTCACCTTGGATCATTGACTCGGGGGATTCCGATCACATGACTGGGTCTTCTGTGGGGGTTTCTTCTGTTTCTCCTACTTCTGGCAGTGTGAGACTCGCCGATGGTTCCTCGGCTTCTGTGACTGGTAAAGGGGTTATTCATCTTTCTCCTTCTGTTTCTCTCAAATCTATGGTTATTGTTCCTTCATTCCCCACAAATCTTTTATCTGTGAGCAGTTTAACTAAACAGCTTAACTGTTTTATCACATTTTTCTCTTCTCATTGTGTTTTTCAAGATCTTGCGAGTGGGAAGACGATTGGTGGTGGACATGAGTATGGTGGTGTGTATGACATGGACAACGGTCATGCTCATAGTGCTCAGAAGTCTACCAATCTTGATCAGTTGAGGTTGTGGCATAAGAGATTTGGGCACGGTAGCTTGAAGACCTTGAAGGCTACCTTTCTGTATCTTCTTAATATTGTTAAATTTACTTTTGATTGTCAATCTTGTGAATTGGCTAAGCATCATAGAACCAGCTATGCTCCTAGCCAGAGTCGAAGTGTGAAATGTTTTGATTTGATTCATTCTGATGTCTGGA
This sequence comes from Platanthera zijinensis, assembly GCA_039513925.1. Taxonomy (NCBI): domain Eukaryota; kingdom Viridiplantae; phylum Streptophyta; class Magnoliopsida; order Asparagales; family Orchidaceae; genus Platanthera; species Platanthera zijinensis. Next base: position 104,986,715 of record CM077098.1, on the reverse strand, counting down.
CTTCTCCTATTTGCTTTGTGAATGGTTTTTGATACTTTGTTTCTTTTATTGATGATCACTCAAGATTTTTTTAGGTGTATCTTATGAAAAAGAAAAATAAAGTTTCAAAAAAAATTCAGCTATTTTATCATCATGTGCAAACCCAGTTTGAAGCTAAAATTAAAATTCTTAGAAGTGATAATGAAGGTGAGTATACTTGTAGTGATCTGCAAAGGTTCTTGGAAGACCATGGTATTATTTTCCAAACTTCTTGCTCGGAGACCCCTCAGCAGAATGAGGTAACCGAAAGAAAGAATCAGCATAACTTGGACACTACTCGTTGTCTGTTGCAAGAGATGCACGTCCCGAAGATACTATGGGAAGAAGGTGTCCTCACTTCTATCTATATAATTAATGGGATGGCCACAGGTACTTTGGATAGAAAGTACCCCCTAAAGCTTCTTTGCCCAAGCATGCCCCTATTCAATCTTCCTCCTATGATATTTGGATGTGTTGCATTTGTCCATATTGTGGGGCCCTAAGGATAAATTAGGCCCACAAGCAATAAATTGTATAATTATGGGATATGTTGCCAACCAAAAGGGGTATAAGTGTTATTCTCCTGCTCTCCGGAGAAATTTATATCAAATGATGTCACCTTTTTTTAACACATTCTTTATTACTCTGATAAGGGTAAAACTGTTACATTACAAAAGAAGAGCAAAGATGAGAGTGATACGATGCCACTCTTACCTGTACTAATTGATGTGCTTGCCTCGTGCAGGATGAATATTCCAGTTAGAATGGAAGCTCCCACCAATGACTTTCGTGTATACAGAAGGAGAACGGATCTTCAAGTTTACAGAAGAAGGCCAAATAGAAATATTGGACAAGAATGCCCCACTTATGCTCCACCACCCAGCACCACCTTGCCAGATCCAAGCATCAACACCGCACAAGAGACCACATCTGGGCTTCAAATTCATAGTGGTCGTACCAAATATCCTGTTGACAAGTATGTTAGGTATCACTTTATCTCTCCCTCCTTGAAAGCTTATATTGCCTATGTTTCCTCTATTTCTATCTCTAACAGTTTGCAGAAGCTAGCTTGAATCCTTACTAGATGAAGGCCATGGAGAAGGAGATGGATGCCCTACAACGTCAAAAGACTTGGGAAATTGTTCATATCCCTCATGGGCGTCATCCAGTTGGGTGCAAATGGATATATACTACTAAATTTCTTCAAGATGGAACTTTTGGTAGATATAAAACGAGATTGGTTACTAAAGGCTTCACTCAGGTCGATGGAATTGACTTTAAAGAGACGTTTCTTCCTGTCGCTAAACTAAACTCAGTTAGAATCTTGTTGTCAATTGCGGCTCATAAGTCTTGGACCTTGCACCAGAGGAAGAAATTTATATGACTCTTCCACCGGGTATGGATGTTCCTAAAGGACATGAGTGTCGCCTTAAAAAAGCCTTGTATGTTCTCAAGCAGTCCTCTTGTGCTTGGTTTGTCAAACTAAGTGACAAACTCTTGAACTTAAATTTCACTCGTTGCACCTCTGATCAATTAGTCTTTGTTTACAGAAATGAGGAATGTACCACAATTCTTATATTTTATGTGGATGATATCATTATTACTGGGACTGATGACCACCGCATTGCCCTTGTGAAAGGGGAATTGGCTTCTGCCTTTGAAATCAAAGATTTGGGCCTTCTTTGATAATTTTTCGGGATTGAGATTGTTCGTTCTGCCGGAAAGATTATGATCTCCCAACGCAAATACGTCTAAGACCTTCTCAGTGACGTTGGATATTTGGGAGTCAAACCCGTGGATAGTCCTGTGGAACCTAATTATGACATTCATAAGGAGACTTCTCCGGATCTAGAGAGGAAGTTAGAATTATTGTGGGAAAGTTGATTTATCTAACAATTACTAGACCTGACATCTCATTTGTCGTTGGCTTAGTTAGTCAATTCATGCACAGTCCTAAAGTTCATCGCTATCAAACAGTTCTCCGGATTCTCAAATACTTAAAAAGGGACCCAGGAAAAGGCATTATCTATCAAGATCATGGTCATCTTAAGGTTCACGGGTACTATGATGCCGATTGGGCAGATTCTTCCCTGGACAGAAGATTTACGAGTGGATATTCTATCTTTGTTGGTGGTAACCTTATTTCCTGGAGAAGTAAGAAACAAAAATGGGGTTGCTCGTTCCTCCACTGAAACTGAGTATCGTGTCATTGCGGTCTACTTGTGAACTCATTTGAGTTAAATCTATCTTGAGATAAATGAGCTTTCATGTTCATGAGGTCATGCATCTTTACTATGATAATCAAGATGCTATTCATATCGCCAATAATCATGTCTTCCATGAGAGGACAAAATACATTGAAATCAATTGCCACTTCGTGCGAGACAAAATTCAGGATAAAAATATTACCTTGGTGTTCGTGTCATCTGAAGATCAACTTGCTGACATGCTCACCAAAATTGTTTCTGGTAAATCACTTCATTCATATGCCCTCAGGCTCGGGATGCTGGAGGCTTATAGTGTTAGCTTGAGGGGGGTGTTAAAATGCAAGCTAACATAACCTCACCGGGAGGTGTTAAATCACTTCCTCCTATGATATTTGGATGTGTTGCATTTGTCCATATTGTGGGGCCCTAAGGATAAATTAGGCCCACAAGCGATAATTGTATAATTGTGAGATATGCTGCCAACCAAAAGGGGTATAAGTGTTATTCTCCTGCTCTCCGGAGAAATTTATATCAAATGATGTCACCTTTTTTTAACACATTCTTTATTACTCCGATAAGGGTAAAACTGTTACATTACAAAAGAAGAGCCAAGATGAGAGTGATACGATGTCACCCTTACCTGTACTAGTTGACGTGCTTGCCTCGTGCAGGATGAATATTCCAGTTAGAATGGAAGCTCCCACCAATGACTTTCGTGTATACAGAAGGAGGACGGATCTTCAAGTTTACAGGAGAAGGCCAAATAGAAATATTGAACAAGAATGCCCCACTCATGCTCCACCACCCAGCACCACCTTGCCAGATCCAAGCATCAACACCACACAAGAGACCACATCTGGGCTTTAAATTCATAGTGGTCATACCAAATATCCTGTTGACAAGTATGTTGGGTATCACTCTATCTCTCCCTCCTTGAAAGCTTATATTGTCTATGTTTCCTCTATTTCTATCTCTAACAGTTTGCAGAAGCTAGCTTGAATCCTTACTAGATGAAGGCTATGGAGGAGGAGATGGATGCCCTACAACGTCAAAAGACTTGGGAAATTGTTCATATCCCTCATGGGCATCATCCAGTTGGGTGCAAATGGATATATACTACTAAATTTCTTCAAGATGGAACTTTTGGTAGATATAAAGCGAGATTGGTTACTAAAGGCTTCACTCAAGTCGATGGAATTGACTTTAAAGAGACGTTTCTTCCTGTCGCTAAACTAAACTCAGTTAGAATCTTGTTGTCAATTGCGGCTCATAAGTCTTGGACCTTGCACCGGAGGAAGAAATTTATATGACTCCTCCACCGGGTATGGATGTTCCTAAAGGACATGAGTGTCGCCTTAAAAAAGCCTTGTATGTTCTCAAGCAGTCCCCTCGTGCTTGGTTTGCCAAGCTAAGTGACAAACTCTTGAACTTAAATTTCACTCGTTGCACCTCTGATCAATTAGTCTTTGTTTACAGAAATGAGGAATGTACCACAATTCTTATATTTTATGTGGATGATATCATTATTACTGGGACTGATGACCACCGCATTGCCCTTGTGAAAGGGGAATTGGCTTCTGCCTTTGAAATCAAAGATTTGGGCCTTCTTTGATAATTTCTCGGGATTGAGATTGTTCGTTCTGCCGGAAAGATTATGATCTCCCAATGCAAATACGTCTAAGACCTTCTCAGTGACGTTGGATATTTGGGAGTCAAACCCATGGATAGTCCTGTAGAACCTAATTATGACATTCATAAGGAGACTTCTCCAGATCTAGAGAGGAAGATAGAATTATTGTGGGAAAGTTGATTTATCTAACAATTACTAGACCTGACATCTCATTTGTCATTGGCTTAGTTAGTCAATTCATGCACAGTCCTAAAGTTCATCGCTATCAAACAGTTCTCCGGATTCTCAAATACTTAAAAAGGGACCCAAGAAAAGGCATTATCTATCAAGATCATGGTCATCTTAAGGTCCACGGGTACTATGATGCCGATTGGGCAGATTCTTCCCTGGACAGAAGATTTACGAGTGGATATTCTATCTTTGTTGGTGGTAACCTTATTTCCTGGAGAAGTAAGAAACAAAATGGGGTTGCTCGTTCCTCCACTGAAACTGAGTATCGTGTCATTGCGGTCTACCTGTGAACTCATCTGAGTTAAAAATATCTTGAGATAAATGAGCTTTCATGTTCATGAGGTCATGCATCTTTACTATGATAATCAAGTTGTTATTCATATCGCCAACAATCCTGTCTTCCATGAGAGGACAAAATACATTGAAATCAATTGCCACTTCGTGTGAGACAAAATTCAGGATAAAACTATTACCTTGGTGTTCGTGTCATCTGAAGATCAACCTGCTGACATGCTCACCAAAATTGTTTCTGGTAAATCACTTCATTCATATGCCCTCAGGCTCGGGATGCTGGAGGCTTATAGTGTTAGCTTGAGGGGGGTGTTAAAATGCAAGCTAACAACCTCACCGGGAGGTGACTATATCAAACTGAATGGTTGATTGCTTATATTGGGACTTGCCCGTATGGATCGATAGACAGGGAAAAACAATCCTAAAGATACGTTCTCCTCTCTCAACAACTCCTGATCGCTTATATTGAGACTCATGATGTGGGACTAAACTCAACAACTCCTAAAAACTCTAATAGACAAACATCGACGCGGACACACACACAATGCATGACCCACACACGACGTGGCCTCACTGGAATCAAATTAACCAACATCACCTACACACACACAACATGCGGAAGGAAACAAACGATGTGGAGTTAATCATCAAACGGGAAACAGTGGATAATTCGTTGGGGATAATTTGTATAAAGAGCGGTCCCACACGATGCAGTCCCGCATGACACGGTCCCACACGATGCAATCCAGCATGACACGATCCCAACGCGTCATAACCCGCTAAGATTAGAACAACTAACAACAATCATGCCCCAAAGCATGACCATCGAAAGAAAAAATGGGGAGATGAAAATCAAATACGACATAAGCCTGGAGGCCGTGTGGAACGAAGGCAAAAGGTCGGGAAAGATCATCTGAGTCACCTTTGTCCCAAACACTTCCTCTCACATGAAAAACATGTGCATATAGGCATAAAAATAGCTACACAAACAATAAGACACGTAATAAATGAAGACCGCAAAAGAAACTACAATAAAAAAAACTCTATCATCTTCATCGTCGACGAGAAAAGCAAGCATCTCCAAAATCTTTGGCGGGATTAGCAGCGGAGACCATCGACAGCGGAAGGGAAAAATCTCGGGATAGCAACAGGCTCCATCATCAGAGGTACTACAAGATCAGTCGAGAGCACATGCATTAATCAGAATGGAGTAGTAGCAGCAGGCAAGGTCGACGAAAATGAATCAAGAAGTGGACGCGAGAAGAAGTGGTGGCATCTTACGGGATTAGGGCTTCAGATGGGCGAGAAAAAAATCTCTTCTCTGATAACATGTTACAAAAAGAAGAGAGAAATATTCAATGTATTTAATTCTTTCACATAGGAGTTATATATAGGGAAATACTAAGACACTTAACAAGGACCCGTGATGTGGGACTAAACCCAACAACTCCTAAAGACTCTAATAGACCGGCATAAAAATATCAAACTACTCATTCCAAAACTTAAAATGAATTTAGCGTTAGATAAGAATAAGATTTGATGATTATTTTATTATAGATGTAACTAAATTTTGTTTAATTGAATTACTCGGTGATGGACCCAACCAACATACAAATATGGTATTTGGTGGTGGTTATTTAATTTTTTTGATGATTATATTCTCTATTTTTTATGATTATGCTTGTCATTCCTCAACTACTTGTTGTTTATCATGCTAATGACAACATTTTTATTAATTAATTTCTTGGATCAAGTTTATTGTAATCATACAATATTACTAATTCTTTTTCTATTCAGTTTGTCAAATCAAATTGATGCAGAACGGACGTCACACCCGCCTGCCACCCTGGAGTCCCACCATGGGGGCCACCATGGCGTCGCATCATGGCTGCTTTATCAGGGCCGCGGCCCATACACCCCAACCCATCCACGGCCCCACAATAGGGCTGATAGGTTGTTGAGGTCGGGGCTCGATCCCCCGACCTCCTTGATAAAGAGCTCTCAGGCGAGCTCTTATCACCAGCTCTCAGGCGAGCTCTCAACAACCTATCGGCCCTGTTGTGGGGTCGGGGATGGGTTGGGGCATACGGCCCGCGGGCCTGATAAAGCCGCCTGGTGCTGACTCCAGGTGGGCCCCCTGGTGGGACTCGAGGGTGGAGGGCAGGTGGACTCCTGTCCCGCATCGCAAATATTATTGCATGTTACGAAATCATGAGATTATTATTCCAACCATTTGAATTTCATTTTCCTTTTCAAATATGCATTTTTAAAAAGATAATAATCTTTGTGAGTGCGTCTAATGACTCAAATTATAGATTTTTAAAATAATTACACCTATGACACATAAAACCGATTGGAACCAGGCCGAACCGCATAGAATAAGACTGAACCGCTAATTGATGGTTTGGTTTTGATTCTTGTTGAATCGGAATCGTTGGCACGACGGTTTCAAAAAATTATGTTGGAATAGGAACCAAAACCGGACAAACCAAATAAAATTTTGGTTCTAATTTGAAGAAATATTACCTTAGCGGTTCGGTCCACAGTCATAGTGGAACCGAAACCGAACCAGAACCGTGGCAGCTCTACATGTTATATCCTCATTCGGACTAGATCGAGAACGTTTTCCCTCAATCTTTTGTTGAACTGCCTCACCTAGTCACCTTACCCTTCGTTACTGCCAAGATGTGACCACCTTCAAGAATAGGGCCTATTGACATTTGTTTAGATAGCACTGTGATTGTGACCTCCTCTATCTCAATTGTATCTTTCTCATACAAGAGCGTTGTCACCAAAGCCTAATAAGTCTTTGTGAGCAAGGTAAGAAGTGATAGGGTCTTCACTTCTTTCTCGTCTCTACGCCAACTGTCTCTAACTGAAACAAAAAACCAATGAACACATTTTGATGTTCGCGCAGATTGTCTCCTCCTTATAACAAACACCATGACCCTCTCATACAGTACACATAGAAGTCCTTGGTGAACCAATTTATTATGGACTTGCACCTGTCATAGGCCAAACTCGCAATTGTTATTGAACTTTTTCACTGAAAAACTATCTAGATTCGCGTTCTGCTCTGTCATGGTTATGCTCCGGCACGACTAGGTGACTTGAATAATTCAAAGGTCAGATTTGAAAGAATGGAGAACGAACCTAGTCATCACTCACCGCAGTCAAACATTCCCCAAATGTCCATTCAGTCACCTACAAAACCTCCTAAAACAACTTGTTGGAGATAATGTGGAATCAATCTCCCATACACAATCAAATCGATATAGTGTAATAAAATAAACACACGCAAAAATCTAAACCACACACTGCATATAAAAAATATATAGCTGCAAAATACGAAAAAGTATACCGACGTCCGTTGCAGAAAATGTCGTGGAGAAGCCGGCCTCGCTCGATCTACGGACAATCCACTAGCATAGCGGACACACAAGGTTCGTAATAGAACGAACCTTCATCGTCGTTAGACGACCCGCTACCATAGGAGAAGCGCCCCACCGAAACTTGTCCTTGTCGAGTCTATACATCCCGTCAGCGTCCCTCCTCCCAACATAGTCTCGTCGCACCGACTGCAGCCCGCAACAGTCTCTCCGCACTCGTTGCATCCCACCACAGCCTTGTGGCACTCATTGCAGCCAGCCGCAACCTTACCACACCTGTTGCAGCCCGTTGCAACCTCATCACACCAACATCCATCGGTCTACTTCTGCCGACGTGCTCCGGCGTTTGTCGGCGCCCTCCGGCGCCGACCACGTCCCTCGACTGTCGTTGGCCTTGGATCAAGCAGGGTATTGATGCTCCACAGCTTCTTTCTGGAAGCTCCATTTTAATGCAAAGAAGTGCACATGTTTGGAGAGGAAGAGCACAAGGGCTGCAGCATGGAGGTAAGTCAAAGATTCTCTTTTTTTTTAATTCCTCGCATGTTTCTCATGGGCTGCTCTCCCTTTGACATATGGTGGGGTGTTGAAATTTCCAACCAACTCAACACAATGGTCATGCATATCATTTAAAATGATGAAGCAAATATACAATATATAAAATGCTCTTATATTATTACCTTTTAATTATGAAGTAACAAAGAGTTGGATTAATATATGCAATATTGATGGTTACAAGACAGCTACACGAAAAATGAAATATATTTAAGAAACAAAGAGAATATCTTTCAAGCGTTTGTCACTTAATGTGTGTCATTTACTATAAAAAAGTAAAATACAAGAAATAAAGAGAAGGATCAGAGTTAAATATACCTCGGTGTAGATCCAGCTAACACTTTTTCGGAGTTGAAAGACCTGCAAGTTTGAGAATAGGCTATCATGTGTGCATTCATTTCTATGCACTTGGAGATGTTTTCCACTTCCCGGTAGCTATTTAAATAAGTAATTGAGGAGTTCAAGTTAAATTCAGCGAGAACTTAAAAGCATTCAGTCTCAAAATCAGCGGAGTCAAGGCTACATCTAAGGAAAAGGAAAAAAAATCAATTAAACCAATTTTAGATGAAACTCAACACAGCTCGTGCTCTCTAGAGTTAAAAAAACACAAAAATCACAGACCATGGAACAGGTGATCTCTCACTCTTCGTACATCTCTGCAGTCCTATGAAACATGTAAGCCTCGTGCATCCCTATTTCTCATTATTCTAAGTCTTATAAAACCAATGCACCTATAGGGCTTATTCTGCCATAACATCTTGCATCTCCTTCAAAGATAAATAACTCCCTGGCTCCAACCAAATTCTTCTCTTGTAAACAAATAAGCTTTTTTTGGGTACTAAATGAGGGGGAGAACAGATCATAAACATGAGTGTGTTCAACTAGCAACTTTATTGCATGTAAATGTAGTTATGTGTTACTAAATGTAAGCCCACTAGCATATGCACTTACTGAGACATAGGTTATAGCACCCGCATACCACTCAGGCAAGCATCACTACAATAAGTGCATTGATTAAGCTCTCAGACAATGAGGCAAGTGTCATGCCTTAATTTGAGATAAAACTAACGATCCAAATGTTAGAGATGACTTAGTTTTTGAGAATGATAATAGGACATCGAAGAGATAAACTATAGGAAATTTCAAAGTTTTAAAAAAATAAGCAGACACTTTTAGAAATATGTTGATCAGGAACACATAATACTCCCAACTCTAGCTTAATGCAATTTAATGATATTAAACAGAAATGATGAATTAATGAACACACAACACTCCCAAATCTAGCTTCAAGCATAATTTTAGGAAAGAATCAAGATTAGTGTAGTTTATCAAAATCAGGAACACATAATACTCCCAATTCTAGCTTAAAGCATAAATTTAAGCAAGTGATGAATTAATGAGGTGCACACGAAAATGAGTTATTCTCAACATTTTTTTTTCAATTTCAAGGAAAAACATGAAATTCCAACATCAAAGAGATATATGAAAAAGAGGCTCTTTGGCACTTTGCACCCCTAAAATATGGGTTATTGGCACTTTGCACCTCGAATCTCCCCCCCCCCCCCCCCCCATTACCGATTTCTGGCACTTTGCACCCAGGGCAGAAATTTCAAAGGTATGTCCGGGCAGCACAAAAAATGCTCATTTTAGTACTTTGCACCCGGATGATTAGTGCTATCCATACCTAAATACCATTGAATGAGCATTTTTTGGTGTTGCTCGAACCTAAATACCCTTGAAATTTCTGTACGGGAGTGCAAAGTGCCAAAAAATGATAATTTGGGGTGCAAAATGCCAATTTTAAAGATTCATGGTGCAAAGTGCCAATAGACCATATTTGTGGGTGCAAAGTGCCAAAAACACTGAACAGGATCACAGGTGAGATTAAACAAACCTATCGAATATTGCATACAGAAAGGACCAAAATCTGATAAGCTGTCTATTTTAATTAAACGATATGAGTGGGATATGAAACTTTGGGTAGCAGCAAATCAAATCAGGAAGATAGATATTGAAGAGGGGAGTAAATCTCTAACTAATTCTGACGAAGCCGACGATTATAACGGGAAAGTTAAGCAGCAAAAGTTATGGTAGAAATGAGGAAATGAAGAAAGCCATACCGCGGCGGTGGTTATGGTGACGCCGATGACGCCGAATAGGAGGGCTCCCCAAGCCGTGGAGGCGTGCCCCCTTTCCTTCCACCGATTGGCGCCGGCGTTCTTCTCCACCGGATTCATCTCCGCCCTCTTTGCCCGCTAGATTAATCAGTTTCCCTCGCAATACAAACTAACGCAATCGGAGGTCCGAAAAATTTTCGTGCAGGATCCAAATCTGTGCGGGAGTAAAAGATTGTGCGACTTCATTGATCCCCGGGATGCTAATTACAGATAAAAATTCAGTTTTTGTAAGAGTGTTGTTAAGTGCAGTCCTATTTTCACTATGTGCAAATCAGCAAAAAAAAAATCATCCTCAAATCAAACTAAAAGCCCTAAATCTTAAGATTGTGAGAACCCGCCAACCCAACAGTTCATCTCAAAACCCAGGTGTTGAGATAAAGGGTGGCGGGGTACATAAACACCGAGGACCAAGCGCTGTGAGCGATGTGGGACTAATCTCAACCACAGGACCGTGGGGATATTCCGCCACAGGGGGCCCACCGGGGTCAACACCCAGACCAGGAACGCGATGGGGAAAGCCACGGGGTCAGTCCCACAAACATGTGTCCTACTGACAAATTATTCCAACACACCCCCACAGCAGGACAACCATCCTCTGATACCATGTGAGAACCCGTCAACCCAACAGTTCATCTCAAAACCCAGGTGTTGAGATGAAGGGTGGCGGGGTACATAAACACCGAGGACCAAGCGCTGTGAGCGATGTGGGACTAATCTCAACCACAGGACCGTGTGGATATTCCGCCACAGGGGGCCCACCGGGGTCAACACCCAGACCAGGAACGCGATGGGAAAAGCCACGGGGTCAGTCCCACAAACACGTGTCCTGCTGACAAATTATTCCAACAAAGATAACCTAAGTGCAGCCCTGTTTTTTTCAGCCGATGTCTCATTGCCGGCCCTAATTCGTCGTTCTTCCGATGTTTCCTCTCGACGGAAGCCCGACGCCGCCGCTCCCTACTCGCCTTTCCAGTATTGTCGGCGGTGAAGCTCCTCAAGGTCGACGACGACCCCTCCTGCAACCTTCTTCGGCAGCTTCAACGTGATCCAACCCCGCCTGCAACTGTCGACGAAATCCCCGACGATGCTTCGACAACTTCGACGAAACCGCCGACCAGAAGGCCTCAACCTTCTTCGACAGCTTTGTGCTTCCAGCTCGTCGATTCGTGCACCGTCGATTTGATTCATGCACCGTCGATTCGGCAGCTTCGGCGAAACCCCCAACGAGATGGCTTCAAACCCCGACGAGGTATCCTGCGCGCATCCAGCAAACCAACAGCATTCCAGTCAGCTTTGTCCTCCCTCCATCCACTGTTTGGTGAACCGTAAGATCACTCTCCTCTGTGCGGCAGTTCCTCCAACCTTCTTGTCGACGAATGTCTCCCCCACCTCCAGTTCTTGCCTCCTCTGCGGAGGGTGAACTTGGACCTTCCCTAACCGATTCTCCTTCAAGGTAAAACTTCCCCGGATCTAGCTTTGTTTCCCTCACCGATATATATAGAGCGAATGACATGATTTCCATTACTTTGTTGTAGGGTCCTCGAGACGCCTTTATTTGGATCTTCGATCGCTGGAGACTCAGTCACGCAACCTTCAGATTATGGCATTGAATACTTGATCCCTTGTCCGTCGTTATTTCAATTCAAGTCACTTTTTAAATAAAATGAGTAGTAGCAGTAGTATTTTTCATTTGTAGATATCAAACAATTATGTTATGAGGATCCAAATTCATCTACTCGTGTTGATGTTGGCATTCATTTTATCACCTCACATGTTTTTTCAAGTAAGAATGAGATGTTGTGTTGGGCTAAAGAAATTTCGAAAAGTTTGGGTTTTGTCATTACTGTGAAGAGTGCGGACAAATTAACTAGTAGGCCTAAATCTAGAGTTCTACTTGGATGTGATAGAGCAGGGTATTATCGTGAAAACCAACGGATGATTTAGTGGCTTATATGTTGAATGCTAACTCGTTTCCACTATGGATGATCCACAACCATTGGAAGCAATTGACATTGGATAACAATGTCACTAATGAGAACATAAAAGTTGAAGTTGTAAATGAAAGTGAAATAGATATTGAAAATTGAAATGGAGGGTATTTTGAAGCTATACAAGAACACAAGTTCTTTACAAAAGCAAGAAATAAAAAAAAATTACGCGATATAATGATCCGACATCAACTCAAACATTGGAGTAGCAATCCTTCTCTATTTCGGAAAGGTCGGCCACGGGGCAGCTACAAAAAAAATTAAGGATGATGCAAAATCTACAAAGCGCAATCCTTCTCTATTTGAGTATGTATTGATGGATGAACAACTATCACAGGCCACAAGTACATTACATCATACACAAAAGGTGGTATTAAAAGAGAACAGAATATTACGTATTGTTCAAAGGGAAATGTCACCCTCCGTTTCTGAGTACGTTACAAATGTGATTGATGTATTAGCAGATGGTCATTGTGGGTACAAAGTGGTAAGTAATGCAATGGGCATGGGTACTGATTGGATGAAGGTACGCATAGAACTATCATTTGAGCTACAAAGTAGGGAAAACGTGTGCTAATATATTTGGCAAGGAAAGAAGATTAGTGTTGCTTAGCTCACTAGATTGTACTGTTTCTCCAGCTCTGTATGACAAGTGGATGTCAATGCCGAATATTTGATTAGTGGTTGCTTCTTGTTATAACATAGCATTTGTCCACTTATCTAGATATCGGTCATTCACGCTTATACCTTTGCATTCACCTCCTCCGGCGTCTCCGAAGATAGTTTACATCGGATTTGTAAATGGTAATCATTTTATTCAACTGCAAATGCGCGACGATTTTCCACTGCCACCTACAATATCTCTTTGGAGAAGACATTGGGAAGAAAATGTGAAGCACTGAGAGAAGTTCAATGAAAAGAATTTAAAGAAAAATTGATTTCAAGGTACAATGATTTTTGTGTTAATACATATTATTTAACATTAAGATTTTAACATGCAGCATTCCGCAACATTATTTAAGTCATTTATTTTGGTGGCAAGTTTACCCCCCTCATATTGTTAAGTTAATGATTAACTAGAAGTATATTTTATATTAATAAGATTTTTATTGTGCTCACAAAATTTTATAATTTAATGCAGGCGGCAACTAATTTTGGACTAACAATTGGACATGAAAAGGAAGGTTTTTGGTGTATGAAAAAGAAGGTTTTTGGTGTATGGAAAAGAAGGTTTTGGGTGTATGGAAAAGAAGGTTTTTGATGTATTAAAATTTTGTATTAAAACATATTTTATATAGTAATTAGTATGATATTAAACAGTGGAGTGGTAATTTTTTTAAAAAAAAATTTGGTTTGCACATAACAAATTGGTTTTCACGTAACGTTTTCTGGTTTGCACATAATCGTGGTTTGCACGTAGTCAAAATAGGTTTGCACATATAATTACTCTTTTTTAACTACTCTTTTTTTAGTGAGCCCGATTTGGGAGGACTTATTTTCACCGGTTATGATGGCATGATCCAGATCTTACGGATCCCATAAAAATTCAGTTATTTTAAATACTCTTTTCTTTAAGGCCTAATTTGGGACTTATTTGGGACTTATTTTCACCAGTTAAGTTGTTACGATCGCATGCGTATGAATCCTTTTTATTTCCTCTGGCTTGATCTCCTGTTTGTTTTGCATGTTAGGTTTGTAACCTGAAGGTGACGAATAAAATGATTGCAATTCCTTTAGGTGATTGTTATTCGCAAATCATAAATGTATATCGGTAGATTGACATTAAGAATTAATCGTGTATTTTGTAAGGTATCGATGACTAATACGGTTATGATGTCATACATATATTTTATTTTAGGAGATTTCTTGGTTGTTCATGAGCTCGCAATTTCAAAAAATGTTTAGAAAGATTCAGAAAGACGATTTCTTCGATGTAAATTTTTTTTTCCTATTAATTTGTGGATAACAAAAAAATCTTCTGAATAAACAAAATTTCCAAATAGATAAATGTAATTTACGAATAACAATAATCTTCCTCATAGTAGTTCTTCGATACAGTGCGTATTGAATTCAGCTTTATCGAAGGGACTGCATCACAATGATTATGATTTCAAAGTGATTTATGTATTTTAAATTTGAGGCATCTACTCCATGCATCAATGACTTTCACTAAGGGTACAAATGAGTTGAACTTGAGTCGAGCTCTTTAAAAATAGTTGGCTCAAATTGTTTTTTTGAGTTTTAGCTCGTTTTATATGAGCTTGAGCTTCCCGAGCTCGGTTTATGCTTTATTTGGAAGAGCAGTTGCGGTTGTAAAAGAAGTTGCTGTAAATGCAGATTTGTAAATGAAACTGATGGAAACTATTTGCTGAAAATTGAGATTTATTTGGGTAGTTTGTGTTTGAATAACTGTTCAAAACAGAAAATCATTTGTAAAATCAATGATGTTGTTTTATAAATTTTTTTATAATTTAAATTTTTTAATTATTTTTTAGGTATATATATATATATATTAAAGTATATATATTTATATATATTTAATGTTACTTTATAAACTAAATAGATTATATTATTATTTTTAATTTACCGCCCTGCCTCCGCCTGCCTCCGCCTGCCTCCGCCCTGCCTCCGCCTGCCTCCGCCCTGCCCTGCTTCCGCGCGCCTCCGCCGACAGCAAAGTGCTCGGAGCCCACCGGCAGGGATACCCAGCCGGAGTGCCATCAGGATACCCCCGGCGGGGTCGCCGGGGACCGGCGAGCCCGCCGGTGGGCTCCGCGCAGGCCGCTGGTGGCTCCGCCACCGGCGGCAACCCTAAAAAGTTCTGTGGGCAACCTGGCGGTGCACTGCGCGGGGTACGGGAGGGCGGCACGGCGGGAAACGTTTCCTCCTCCCTAAACGCAGCTAACTGGAGGTGTGCGGGAGGATTTCGAGACGCGAGATTTTGCTCCTGGACTGAAACACGGTGGTTCAAAAAAAAACAGCGGAAAAACAAATGATTTCGAGTGTCAACTTTGCGTTTTTCGAAACCGCACCTGCGTGAAAAACTCTACCAAATGAAGCTTTAAGCGTGGCTTGAGCTTGGAAGTTTGACATTTAAATCTATGTTATTAAATAATATATATATATATATTTATTAATTATCATATTATTTAATAATTATATACTTAAGAAATGTTAGGGAGTCAGACTAAATGTTATACAAACAAATTACAATAAATTAAAAAATATTATTTAAAAAAAAGCTCGTGACCTTATGACAAGTCTTGTGGTCTGTTTGCCCAGAATTTTTATGGATCTGAGCCCGTCTCTATATTTGAAGATGTGACCTTTATGATGACGACACATCGTAATATTTTATCATCTAAAGTAGACGCATTTTAAAAAGGTGATGCGACGTTAACTTCTTCATCTAAAAAGATGCTTTTAAAAACCGAAACAACAGTTATCTGCAAACCAGATCAAAATCAGTCTCAAGGGATCGAACTAGAGTTAATAACATTCGTCGAGATAACACGTGTATATACGACGAATCAAAGATCCATTTGTCGAGATAACACGAGAATACTCGACGAATGCAGACAGACCAATTCATCAAAATATCAAGAGAATACTCGACGAATTCAAGTCCAATTCGTCGAGATGTCAAGAGTATACTCGACGAATCCAAGTCCAATTCATCGAGATGTCATGAGTATACTCGACGAATCCAAGTCCAATTCGTCGAGATGTCAAGAGTATACTCGATGAATCCATGTCCAATTCGTCGAGATGTCAAGAGTATACTCCACGAATTCAGAGGGATTCTTCGAAACACCAAGATACCTTTCGACGAATTACCCTTGAGTCTTGCGACAACTCGTCTGGTCATATATATTCATAATATAGGTCCAAATCTAGAATGTCATAGGCTTGACTTTTCACTCATATCACATATGAGCAATGACAACACAAACATTTCCAACTTCTCCAATACTCTTATGTGCGACCTCGTATGCTCATATTGCATCGACAGTGATGCTACCTATTTGACCACTTCTAAATCACAATGGTAACACTAACAATAATTGGGGCAGCCTCCTGCTTGCCCTGGATGAGCGACCGATCTGGCCCCCCGTCCCCTTCTGCCGCCCCTACCAGGGGCGGCCCCCTATTACTATAAACGGGTGGCCATTTGGCCACCGGTCTGTGGCTACCACACTTAACAGGGGCGACCTCCCTGTTACTACAAATGGGTGTGTACAACCCCGTGTCCGCCGAAGGGGCCCAAGCAAGCAGGCGGATCGAGCCCCCCGCTCGCCTCTCCTAGGCGGGCCGGGCCCCAGCCGCCTCTCTCAGGCGGGCCAGCGGATCGAGCCCCCCGCTCGCCTCTCCTAGGCGGGCCGGGCCCCAGCCGCCTCTCTCAGGCGGGCCAGCCCCCGCTCGCCTCTCTCAGGAGGGCCGGGCCCCAGCCGTCTCTCTCAGGCGGGCCAGCCCCCGCTCGCCTCTCTCAGGAGGGCCGGGCCCCAGCCGCCTCTCTCAGGAGGGCCAGCCCCCCTCTCGCCTCTCCTAGGCGGGCTGGGCCCCAGCCGCCTCTCTCAGGCGGGCCAGCCCCCCGCTCGCCTCTTCCAAGCGAGCCGGCCCCAGCCGCCTCTCCCAGGCGGATCGGCTGATGCCCACCTCCCCCCAAATGACAGGAGGTGACCTGGCAAGAGGTGCGTATAACCAGCCAGAACAGCGGGGTTTGGCTGTTGGCAGGCCAATCCGAGGGGCTCTTTAGTAAATTCAGACCACCAGAGGCGGGTTATTCGCAGACCATCCGAGATAATCTATAAATAGGACCCAAGGGGTACTTCAGAGGACACGCTTTCGGTTCTCAAGTCTTATAGCGCTCTCTGAGGTACCTTAGCCCGGCAACTGGTTAAGGAGGGGAAGCGCTCTAAGATCTTCCGGGTGTGTGGTGGGACCTCCGAGCCGGGCCCTTGGTCCTGTCCTTTGTTCTTCTCCCCCTCATTGTTTCTCTTGCAGGAGCGAAGTAAGTGCGAGACCACCCCTTCCCCAAGGGTCGAACTCCACAGAGGCCGGTTTCCGGTTTCAACATTTTGGTGCGGTGAGCGTGGAGCGTGGTCAGCAAGGAAAACCTTCAGCAGGCTCGATGACTGGAGAAGAAGGACAAGGATCAGGCAGGGGCAGCTCGCCACCCCCTCCCCCACCCCCAGCGGCGAGCGTGTCGGCGGAACTTAGGGAGGAGATCCTCGGGCTCGTTAGGACCGCCCTCGGCATGCGAGCGGAGAGCGCGACACCGGTAGTTCCAGTAGTCGCCGCTCCCGCACTCGGCGACGACGCGCCGCTCAGGCGACCGGGGAAGGAACCCGCCGAGAGAGGCGAGCGCGAGTTCCAGGGGCGAGTTCTGTTCCCCGGCTCGGCCGCAGAATACCATTTTGGCGAGACGGCGGGGAGAGAGTTCCCCCCTCGCCCCGCTGAGGGAGGAAGCCCCTTCAGCGAGTTCGTCTCCTCCGCCCCAGTTCCAGAGGGGTTTCGTGAGCCGGAGATGACCTACTACTCTGGGAAGGGAGACCCCGTCCACCACATCCAGTGGTTTGAAGACATGGTCTCTATTCGACAGATGTCAGACGGCTTCAAGTGCCGACTCTTCGCCATCACCCTCCGAGAGAAGGCGAGAGAATGGTTCCACCAGCTCCCGACCGAGTCCATCTACTGCTTTGAGGACCTGCGTCGGGGGTTCATGTTGAGGTTCACCACTTCCAAGAAGAGGAAGAAGGAGGTGGAGTCCTTGTTCCGTGTCAAGCAGAGGGTGGGAGAGACCCTGGGGAGTTACCTGGATAGATTCCAAGAGGAGTTGTCCCAAGTGCAGGAGATGCCAGGGCACACCATGATGGTGGCCTTCACCCTGGGTCTCCAATCCGGGTTCTTTGTAATGGAACTCAAGAGGTCCCCCCAGTATCTTTTGAGGCGCTCCTGGAGAGGGCGGCTCGGGAGGCCGATATGGAGGCGGTGCATCCGGAGTTTGCCCGAAGGTTGGACAGGTGGGCCGTGGAGGAAGAGAGGCCAAGGGGTGGCCGAGGGCAGGAAGAGAGAAGGGCTGAGCCCCGGCAGAGGGAACAGCCGCCGCCGCAGCAGCATCAGCAGCAGCCCAGGCAGGGGCGATATGAGCCGAACTTCCGGCTGGGGTGGAGACCCGAGTGGCAGGAGCCCGGGGCAAGGAGAGGGTTCCGTGGAGGGGACTACCGTCAAGGAGGACAGGGCCAGTTTTACCCTCCAGGCGGGATGCAGGGCCAGAGGCCGGCCCTTCCCGACCAGGAGCAGGCTATGGCCATAGCACTGGGGGAGAGGAGAAGAGCGATACGGAGAAGGAGAAGGGAGGTGAGGGTGGAGTTGCCTTACTGCGACTTCCATCAGGAGGAGGGGCACGCCACAACCACGTGTCCGGAGTTCCTCGAGATGAGAGGCAACCGGGAGCAGCAGCAACAACAACAGCGTCCGGAAGTGCGGATTGAGGAGATCCGGCCTCGGGCGGAGGAGGGTCGGTGCGAAGACCGGGTGGATGTGGGCTCCCGAGGAAGGATCGGAGCGATCCACGGGGGGGCTGGGATCGAGGCTTCCCGCAAGTCGAGCCTCCACACTATGTACCGCAGGAGCGTTGGCTCCACGTCCCAGTCCCCGCCCCCGGACGAGAAAATCACCTTTTCCAGGGAGGATATGTCGGGTCACGAGGACCCCTTCTGCGATGCGCTGGTCATCCAGACAGCCGTCGAGGACTTCACCGTCCCCCGGATCCTCGTCGACAACGGGAGCTCGGTCAACGTCATCTTCAAGAAGGCGTTCGACGCAATGAAGGTGGAGGCCCGAAGGGTGTTGGCCTCGGACGGACCTCTGTTTGGCTTCTCAGGGGAGAGGAAGGAGGTTGAGGGAGGAGTGGGACTCCATGTCGTTCTGGGGGGGCAGTCCCGCAACTGCAAGTTCGTCATCGTGGATGCCCCCAACAGCTACAGCGCCATCTTCGGGAGGCCTCTCATCAGCGCCTTCCGCTGCGTCCCCTCATCCTTGCACCAGTGCTTAAAATTTAACGTCGATGGGGTCTAGGTCCGGGTCCGCGGAGATCCCAAAGAAGCGAGAGAGTGCTATGTCACGGCGGTGAACTCCATCTCTTGGCTGGAGGGAGCCGAGGAGATGGGGCGGAGGCTGGAGGAGGTGGAGCCGGAAGCTGGCGGGGATGAGATGGAGGTGGAGGAGAGCTGCGCCCAGGAGAAGGTCGCGGAAGAGATTCAAGAGCCGGCCGAGGCGACGGCCGTGACAGAAGCTGAGGAGGAGGTCCTCGCCTTCGATGAGGGGGAGGCTGAAGAGTGGGAGGCGCGGTCCCGTCTGGAGGCGGCAGAGGAGGTGGCGGAGATGGAGGTTCTAACCACCGGAGGCAGGGTGGAGAAGATCCGCATCAGCGGAGGATTGACCCCGGAGGCTCAAGGCAGGATGCTGGAGTGCGTCCAGAAGAACGTGGACATCTTTGCATGGAGTGCCGCGGAGATGCCCGGGATCGATTCCAACATCGCCTGCCACCGCCTCAACCTAGACCCGAAGGCTCCCCCCATCCGACAAAAGAAGAGGCCCGTTGCGGACAAGCACGCCGAGCCCATCAGGGAGGAGGTAGCAAAGCTCGTCAAGGCCGGTGGAGGATGTGTATCGATTTTTCTCTTCTTAATAAATCATGTCCTAAAGATTGTTACCCCTTACCTCGGATCGACGCGCTGGTTGACTCAGCCGTCGGTTTCCCCTTGATGAGTTTTCTGGATGCCTTTTCAGGTTATCACCAAATCAGGATGCACCCTCCCGACGTCAAAGACGTATCATTCATCACAGGAGATGGGTGCTATTGTTATAAAATGATGCCCTTCGGGCTGAAAAATGCAGGGGCGACCTACCAGAGAATGATGGACAGGGTCTTTCAAGGGCAAAAGGGAAGGAACCTGGAAGTATATGTAGACGATCTCATGGTCAAGAGTCCGGACCTCGACTCCCACCTCCGGGACCTAGAAGAGACCTTTGCCACTCTCCGCGGGTACAAGATGAGGCTGAACCCCCTCAAATGCACCTTCGGGTCAGGCAGAGGAAAATTCCTGGGGCATCTCCTCACCCCTGCAGGCGTAGAGCCCAACCCCGACAAGGTGAGGGCAATCCTAGAGTTGGAGTCTCCGCGGAATGCGAAGGAAGTGCAGCGATTGACTGGGAGGCTGGCAGGACTAAGCAGGTTCCTCTCCCGAGCCGGGGAGAAGTGCTCTCCGTTCTTTAAAAGCTTGAGAGGAGGCCAGAAATTTGAGTGGACCTCGGAGTGCGAGGAGGCATTTCAGGCCCTAAAGAAGCAGTTGACTCAGGCCCCCCTGCTCCAAGGGCCAAAGGAGGGGGAGGACTTGTTCCTGTACTTAGGGGCTGGGGCCGAGGCCCTGAGCTCCGTTTTAGTTCGGGAAGAAGGGAAAAGACAACTCCCGGTTTACTATGTAAGTCGGGTCTTGAGGAAGGCCGAGCTTCGGTACCCCATCCTAGAGAAGCTGGCCATCGCTCTCATCATCTCGGCCCGGAGGCTCCGGCCCTATTTCCAGGCACACTCGATCCGAGTGGTGACTGACCACCCTCTCCGCAACATCTTCGAGGGGGTGGAGCATTCCGGCAGGTTGGCCAAGTGGTCGATGGAGCTGAGCGAGTTCGACATCTCCTTCGTACCTCGCCTCTCGATCAAGGCCCAAGTCATGGCCGATTTCCTGGCTGACTATGTGGTCGAGGTGGCGGAGGAGGAACTCACTCGCCCGGTCCCCTGGAAGGTCATGGTGGATGGTGCGTCGGGGAGACACTCCCTGGGGGCTGGGGTCATCTTGGAAAGCCCCCAGGGGGGGAGGATCGAGCAAACCGTGGTGGTGCATTTTCCCATCACCAACAATCAGGCTGAGTATGAAGCCGTGATTGCGGGTCTACGCCTAGCCAGGGAACTGGGGGTGCATGATGTGGAGGTCCTCACTGACTCCCTGGTGGTGGCCTCCCAGATCAACGGGGAATTCGAGGCAAGGGAACCCACCCTGCAGCGTTACTTGGCGAAGGTAAAGGGAGTCATCGGCACCTTCCAAACTTTCTCCATCCGGCACGTGCCTCGGGAGGATAACGAGCAGGTGGATCAGCTAGCAAAGCATGGACCCCGGGCGGGGGGTACCATCACAGACCTCTTTCGCCCATCCATCGAGGAGGGGGAGCTGATGGAGGTGGAACAGCACCCCTCCTGGATGGACCCATTCGTCACTTTCCTGACCATCGGGGAGTATCCCAAGGGGATGGACGGAAAGAAACTCAAGTACAAATCGGCATACTACCTCATGCGAGACGGCCAGTTATACCGGAAAACTCTCTCAGGGATGCTGGCGCGTTGTGTGGGCGAGAGGGAGGTCCCGAAGATTTTAGAAGAGGTCCACTCCGGGGAGTGTGGGAGTCACTCCGGAAGTCGAACCTTAGAAGGCCGGATCGTCAGGCAGGGATACTTCTGGCCGACTCTGGGTCTCGACGCGACAAAATTCACAAAAGAATGTCATAAGTGCCAGCTATTCGCTCCCCTCCAGCTACAACCGGCCCAGCGCCTCAGGAGTATCACCGCTCCCTGGCCATTCGCCATCTGGGGAATGGACTTGGTCGGGCCCTTTCCCCAAGCCAGCGGCCAGAGGAGGTTCCTGCTCGTGATGATTGATTTCTTCTCCAAGTGGCTAGAAGTTAAGGCGCTGGCCAAGGTGACCTCCTAGGTCGTCAGAAACTTTGTGTGGGGGGAGATCATCTATCGCCATGGGTTGCCCCAGGCCATCGTCACGGACAATGGCCCTCAATTTGCCAGTGCCGAGTTCACCAGCTTCTGCGAGCAGCTCGGGATCGATCTCAGGTTTGCCTCAGTTCATCACCCCCGAAGCAATGGGCAAGTGGAAGCGGCAAACAAGATTATCGTGAACCTCCTCAAGAAAAAGGTGGAGAACTTGAGAGGAAGCTGGGTGGAGCAACTCCCCTCGGTTCTCTGGGCCCTCCGAACCACACCCAACACAGCAACAGGGGAGACGCCTTTCAAACTCTCCCACGGATGCGAGGCAGTACTTCCGGTGGAGTTTGAAGTCCGGACACCTCGGGTAGTCGGGGCCGGAGAGCACAAAGAGGAATGGAGAGCCAATAATGAAGAAGAGCTGCGGCTCTCTCTCGACATGGTCGAGGAACTGTGGGACCTTTCAGCCGTGAGGCAGGAGGAGATAAAGAGAAGAATGGCCAAGTATTTCGACAAGCACATCAGAGTCAAGCAGTTTGCCGAAGGAGACTTGGTCTTGAGGAAGGTGGACGCGGCAGGGAGATCAGCCGCAGTGGGAAAGCTCCACCCCAATTGGGAGGGACCATTCATCGTGCAGGAGGCATTGAAGTCGGGGGGGGGGGTATCGCCTCCGGAATGTGGAGGGCGAGACCCTAAGTCTCACTTGGAGTGGAGACGACTTGAAGCGTTTTTTTCCCTAAAATCATGTAAACCATGCTCAATCTCGAATGGAATTTCTTGCAATAAACTTGTTTCTTCCCCCCCCCCCCCGCGAGGAGAGATGAATGTCACTGCCTCAGACCCCGAGCAGATCCCGCTGCCAGGCTCTCACCAAGCTGGCAGGGCTGGATGTCACTCGGAGGAGTCTGCCTCAGACCCCGAGCAGATCCCGCTGCCAGGCTCTCACCAAGCTAGCAGGGCTGGATGTCACTCGGAGGAGTCTGCCTCAGACCCCGAGCAGATCCCGCTGCCAGGCTCTCACCAAGCTGGCAGGGCTGGATGTCACTCGGAGGAGTCTGCCTCAGACCCCGAGCAGATCCCGCTGCCAGGCTCTCACCAAGCTGGCAGGGCTGGATGTCACTCGGAGGAGTCTGCCTCAGACCCCGAGCAGATCCCGCTGCCAGGCTCTCACCAAGCTGGCAGGGCTGGATGTCACTCGGAGGAGTCTGCCTCAGACCCCGAGCAGATCCCGCTGCCAGGCTCCCACCAAGCTGGCAGGGCTGGAAGTCACTCGGAGGAGTCTGCCTCAGACCCCGAGCAGATCCCGCTGCCAGGCTCCCACCAAGCTGGCAGGGCTGGATGTCACTCGGAGGAGTCTGCCTCAGACCCCGAGCAGATCCCGCTGCCAGGCTCCCACCAAGCTGGCAGGGCTGGATGTCACTCGGAGGAGTCTGCCTCAGACCCCGAGTAGATCCCGCTGCCAGGCTCTCACCAAGTTGGCAGGGCTGGATGTCACTCGGAGGAGTCTGCCTCAGATCCCAAGCAGATCCTGCTGCCAGGCTCTCACCAAGTTGGCAGGGCTGGATGTCACTCGGAGGAGTCTGCCTCAGACCCCGAGCAGATCCCGCTGCCAGGCTCTCACTAAGCTGGCAGGGCTGGATGTCACTCGGAGGAGTCTGCCTCAGACCCCGAGCAGATCCCGCTGCCAGGCTCTCACCAAGCTGGCAGGGCTGGATGTCACTCGGAGGAGTCTGCCTCAGACCCCGAGCAGATCCCGCTGCCAGGCTCTCACCAAGCTGGCAGGGCTGTAAGTCACTCGGAGGAGTCTGCCTCAGACCCCGAGCAGATCCCGCTGCCAGGCTCCCACCAAGCTGGCAGGGCTGGATGTCACTCGGAGGAGTCTGCCTCAGACCCCGAGCAGATCCCGCTGCCAGGCTCCCACCAAGCTGGCAGGGCTGGATGTCACTCGGAGGAGTCTGCCTCAGACCCCGAGCAGATCCCGCTGCCAGGCTCTCACCAAGTTGGCAGGGCTGGATGTCACTCGGAGGAGTCTGCCTCAGACTCCGAGCAGATCCCGCTGCCAGGCTCTCACCAAGCTGGCAGGGCTGGATGTCACTCGGAGGAGTCTGCCTCAGACCCCGAGCAGATCCCGCTGCCAGGCTCTCACTAAGCTGCAGCTCAATTGGTGATGAAGGTTGAAAGAACTCCATAGTTAAGCGTGCTTGGGCGAGAGTAGTACTGGGATGGGTGACCTCCTGGGAAGTCCCCGTACGGCCCAACTTAACTGTCGAGTTCGCTCATCAAAGGGAGGCTGTGGCCACCAACAACCCGCCTGTGGAGGGAGAGGGGTTGGGGTGCTTGGGCTGCAGCCCGGTAGCGACGCCTAGAGCGGAGCCGTGGCACTACCACGTTGGATCGGCTAGGGTCGTTACAATAAAAGTGCACTTTTTATTGTAACGACCCGGGATTTGGCCCGAAGCCCCCCATGGCATCGCTACCGGGCTGCAGCCCAAGCACCCCAACCCTTCTCCCTCCACAGGCGGGTTGTTGGTGGCCACAGCCTCCCTTTGATGAGCGAACTCGACAGTTAAGTTGGGCCGTACGGGGACTTCCCAGGAGGTCACCCATCCCAGTACTACTCTCGCCCAAGCACGCTTAACTATGGAGTTCCTTCACTTCTCATCACCAGTTGAGCTGCACGGAGGTCCTTCACTTCTCATCACCAGCGTGAGGTCTTCAACAAGGGTTTGGAGGCTTATGCCCGCCTACCAAGTACAAACCATAAAAGGTGCCCTGAGTGCACGGAGCGCCTGGCATTGAGGCCGACGTTTGTGATGTTGTGTGTATGTTATATATATGTTGAAATTGCTATACATGCAGGGAAGGAACCACTGCCCCGGGTAAGGGGTGGGGTCGTTATAATTGGTCAGCTGAATGCTGACCGTTGCTTTGTTTATCACCCATGGGGTGGACGTCCATATGCAGGTGTTGCGGGCTGATTGGATTGAGCGGGCAAAAGCCCATGGTGCTGGTAGGCCCTTGAAGGCCGTGCGAAGTGTTGGATTTCATGTGTGGCCGGCCTGCGTGCCGATGTATGAAATTATATGTGTTGTAAAGAGTAACTTGTAAGGCCTTAAGGCCGTGTGCGGTGTGGTCTTGTAAACATTCCTGGTTATACATATAAATGTGATATTTATATAGTAGTGGACATTCATTGATATGAGTTCTTGCACTTAATAAGCTTCCGCTAGAATGCTCTGAGTTAAGACTCGTTTGGTTTGGTATTATCCTGTGACCTCACCGTCTGTTTGTGGCATATAGTGTGGGGCCCCGGCCGGACCTTCTACTATACGTCATTTAACGGATGGGGTCGTTACATTTTGGTATCAGCTTTTGTCGGTCTTCCTCTTTCGAATTCGTGGTCGAATTCTTTTGTGGGGTGGCGAGCACGTGTTTGTGCGACCTGCTGTAATGCTAATGAACTCTGGAATGTCCACTAAGGAATTTGTGTGTGTGTCTATTCGGTGAGTTTGTCGTATTACCATGGAAAGTAATGCTATCTTGTTCACCTATAGGTGACGAGGAGTGGAGCTGGGCAGTCGGAGCCCCAGCGTTCGGATGAGAGTGCGGCACCACCTGAGGTGCCTACACCTCCCCCTTCTGCGGAAACGGTGCGCTTAGTTGCGGAGGTGATCTTTGCTATGCTTCAGGCACAACCTTTTGGGCAAGCGAGGCCCGCTGTGGCGCCAGTGCAGGTTGGTGCGAGGCAAGAGCATGTTGAGGTTGGTGCGAGGCAAGAGCATGTTGAGGTTCCGATTGCTGTGCACGCAGCGGACGAGCAACTTAAGCACTTTATGGAGTTTAATCCGCCTACGTTTGTCGGAGCAACGTCTCCAACAGAGGCCGAGGATTGGCTCTCTAGAGTGAAAAGAATCCTGGCTGCGCTCAGGATTAGTGAGGAGCAGAAAGTCCCGTTAGCCACTTTCCTCCTGGAAGGAGAGGCGAGGCTTTGGTGGGATGAGATCGAGTTGCACCAGTTGGGAGGTAGAGATCTGGGCGACATATCGATGGACGAATTCTCTAGATTATTTTATACTTGCCAATGGCGCAGAGAATTGCAATGGAAAATGAATTTCAACGTCTGGTACAGGGTGATAAGACCGTGGACGATTACCTGCATGAGTTTACCAAGCTCGGTCGTTATGCGGGGTCGACGTTTGCGGACCAGGCACGGAAGACGAATAGGTTCTATGAAGGGCTGCGTGATGAGCTGAGGTTGGCTCTCCCGAGTTCAGTGAACCAAGGCTTCCAAGCATTGGTGCATACCGCTAGTGCGCTGGAAAAGGATTTGAAGCGGGTACGGGAGAAGAAGAACGTAGCGGTGGAAAAGTCCGACTTCAAAGTTCCGCCATCAGAGCAATCAGATTTCAGGAAACGTGATAAGAAGCGGTTCAGGCCTGCTGAACAAACTTCTTCAGATGTTGCGTCAGGAGCAACGTTTGGGCAAGAACGGGTTGAGCCGCGTACATGTTTCATTTGTGGGAAGCCAGGGCATATCGCGCGATTTTGCTGGAATGGTGCGTCAAGGGGTGAAAGAAAGACAGGTGCGTCTTATGACGAGAAGGGTAAAGCTGTGGCAGAGTCGTCTGCATCGCGGGCGCAACCGCGAATATACACTCTTGAGATGCAGGAGCCGCAAAGCTCAAATCAAGCAGAACAGCAAATCCGTGCTTTAGACTTAATGGAGGCCGCTAAACGGATTCTGCGAGATGCGGAGAAGCCGAAATAAAGTGGAGTGTGCACTTTATTTTGTTGTCTATTGTATGTATGTATGTATGTATTTCTGTTTGTGACAAACAGTTGTGGTGGTACGATTCCATGGGGCGAGCCAAGCTGTGGCCTCTGAGCTCTAAACCTGGATCGTTTTGGTTTGTATCGCAATAGCGTGGTTGTGTTGATACTTGTGCGTTGCGCTAAATTTCGGGACGAAATTTCTATAAGGAGGGGAGGGTTGTAACACCCCAGAATCTCAAAATATGTTTGTACATAGTTTTGAGTAGCAGGCTGTTAGACACGGTCTGGGACACGGGCGTGTCCCAGGGCGTGTCGGGTGTACACGGCCTAGGACACGGGCGTGCCCCAGGGCGTGTTCAGCTTAGTCGATGATTTAGAGTCGGCGATCGTCGAGCCTGGGACACGGCCTTCGACACGGGCGTGTCCCAGGGCGTGTTCGAATTAAATTTCGAATTTGGCCTATTCGAGTCAGAGCCGTACACGGCCTTGAACACGGCCTTGAACACGGGCGTGTCAGGCTGGACACGGGCGTGTCAGTTGCCGTGTTTGGACCCGTGTACTGGTTTTGGAAATCGGTGAGTGTCGTGTAGCAGGAGACACGGGCGTGTCTCAAGAATGACACGGGTGTGTCAGGTTCGACACGGGCGTGTCGATGCCCGTGTTGTTCAGTCGGTTCGAAACCGCGTGTGCCGCTTAAGGGTACATGGCCTGTGACACGGGCGTGTCACAGGCCGTGTCAGCCAAAAATTGGGTTTTTGGGCAGATCTCGGCCGTTCGTTTCCTTCTAATTGGATCTTGTGGTCCAAAGCTTTTCCAGCCTCTTGAAGGCCGTGGATTGAGATGAAATCTCATTTCCACTTAGCCTTTCTCTCTCTAAAGAGAAGAAAGAGAGGAGAGCTTGGAGGAGGAGGAGGAGGAGCTTTCCGGCCGCCGGTGGAGCTTCGTCGAGCCGAATAGAGAGCCGAGTGCAGCGTTGCGGAGGCAAGGCCGCTGCGGTGATTTCCATCCGGCTAGTTCTCCCATGGCGCCGAAGCGATCGTCAAGGGTAACGATCTTTCTTCCTTGGGCAGGTGAAGCCCTTTGTTTTGCATGTGCATGGGATCCTCCATCAAGAGATGGAAACACGTAAGTGATTCAAGCAGTTGAGTCTGCATCTAGAGCCGGAAGTATGTAGTACGGCATAGGCATGCTGTGTGAAGCCCATCCAGACGTATGTCGGGATTGGTGATGTTTGTATTACGAACCGGAGAAGACTCCGTGTACTCATCGTTTAGCCTGCGGAGATGGTGAGGACGATGTGCTTGGTGTACAGGATGCTTTGCATAGCTCCTTTGGTTGCATGCTTGTAAGAGCTGGTTGATGGAGTGCGGACACCTCTGAGTGGGTGGGTGCGAGAGGTCTTCAACAGGGGTTTGGAGGCTTATGCCCACTCCACCAAGTGACGATGTTAAGATCGGATGAGCGGTCGATTGGTAGCAAAGCAGCAGGGTGAATTCCCTAGGCTTGTTACACTACGTGGGTAGGTCGACTGATAGTGCTCACGGGTTTTGGTGTGGTGCGTACCTCTGAGTGAGACGGGTGCGTGAGGTCTTCAACAAGGGTTTGGAGGCTTATGCCCGCCTACCAAGTACAAACCATAAAAGGTGCCCTGAGTGCACGGAGCGCCTGACATTGAGGCCGACGTTTGTGATGTTGTGTGTATGTTATATATATGTTGAAATTGCTATACATGCAGTGAAGGAACCACTGCCCCGGGTAAGGGGTGGGGTCGTTATAATTGGTCAGCTGAATGCTGACCGTTGCTTTGTTTATCACCCATGGGGTGGACGTCCATATGCAGGTGTTGCGGGCTGATTGGATTGAGCGGGCAAAAGTCCATGGTGCTGGTAGGCCCTTGAAGGCCGTGCGAAGTGTTGGATTTCATGTGTGGCCGGCCTGCGTGCCGATGTATGAAATTATATGTGTTGTAAAGAGTAACTTGTAAGGCCTTAAGGCCGTGTGCGGTGTGGTCTTGTAAACATTCCTGGTTATACATATAAATGTGATATTTATATAGTAGTGGACATTCATTGATATGAGTTCTTGCACTTAATAAGCTTCCGCTAGAATGCTCTGAGTTAGGACTCGTTTGGTTTGGTATTATCCTGTGACCTCACCGTCTGTTTGTGGCATATAGTGTGGGGCCCCGGCCGGACCTTCTACTATACGTCATTTAACGGATGGGGTCGTTACACATGGCCCGCCCGGTCTCTGAAAAACCCGCCCGATTTACGGTACAGTGGGTCAACCGACCGGTTTTCCGGTTTTTACCCGGTCCTGAGCGGGGCCGATTTTATAGGCCTGACCGGACCGCCTGGGTCACCGGTCGGCGGTCCGACCGGTCGAATCGGTCGAACCGGTCGAACCGGCCGGTCCGGTCCGGTTTTTAAAACCTTGCTCTATCATTTACATTTAAAAATTTATTTAATGAATATATCTCCATGTATTAATTTTGTTATTGTCTTTTTGCAGGGATTTATTTGTGGTTTCAAATATGATGTTGGCACTGAACAAATGAAGTAACTAATAAGAAACTCAAGTACGGTGAATACCTTCCAATCCAGAAAGATGATCTTGTTAATTACGATGTTGTGGCGCTTCCAACAAGTTGTGAATGTTTCTAAGTTTTAAGTTCAATATAATTTTGTAATTTATTAGCAAGATATCAATATGAATCTTGTAATTGTATCGAGATGTCTAAAAGTATATATATATATATATATATATATATATATATATATATATATATATATATATGCAGTTATTTAGATGCATAATTTTTTTGTAAGACAGGAAGTTGAACAGAAAATCAATTGTTACTCTAAAACAAATTTTGACTCATTAGTATTATCTTCTCTTAGATAACAAATTTTGACTTATATTTTATTTTGGCAACATAATATCCGACAAATTTAACAAAAAGTACCTTAAAATGAGCTCTCCTTGAAAACCACCAGCAATGAGTATCTTATCCATGTATTAATTTTGTTATTGTCTTTTTGCAGGGATTTATTTGTGGTTTCAAATATGATGTTGGCACTGAACAAATGAAGTAACTAATAAGAAACTCAAGTACGGTGAATACCTTCCAATCCAGAAAGATTATTTAGATGCATAATTTTTTTGTAAGACAGGAAGTTGAACAGAAAATCAATTGTTACTCTAAAACAAATTTTGACTCATTAGTATTATCTTCTCTTAGATAACAAATTTTGACTTATATTTTATTTTGGCAACATAATATCCGACAAATTTAACAAAAAGTACCTTAAAATGAGCTCTCCTTGAAAACCACCAGCAACGAGTATCTTATCCTTGGCTGTTAGTGTGCTAACTTGGTTTTGAAAAAATTCTGAAAGTTTAGTATTTTTGATTCTTCAAGATTATCATTGTCAATAAAAGTAATCAAACATACATTTATTGAAAGTTTTATTTTGAACATGAAGAATGTGAAGTATTGTAAATGAAAAATTTAATAAACAATTAAAATACATTAAGTTCTAAGAAAAATCATTGTATTCATCACCACAATACTAATATCAAGATACTAAGATAGTCAGATAGATCATGAGAAGATCTTAAGAAAATCATTGTCTTAAAAGCAGTTCTTTGAAATGGACTTATAAGAGTATAATCGTGATCCTCTTTTGCCGGCCAAAAAAATAGTTTATTTTTTTTAACACATGAGACAAAATTATTAATAAAAAATATTTGAAAAACAAATGAATTCCTCACCGCCGCTAATCATCAGGCTTGTTCGTCTCTGTCTGTGTCATAATCTGCTTGTAGAAGATTATCGTCTTCATCTTCCACCATTGATGAAGATGGTGAATTGTGAGCCTCCTCCACTTCTTCGATTTTTACTATTTTTCTTTTCCCCTTGATGACTTCATCTTTTTTTGTTGAAGTTTGACAGGAGCTTTTTCTTGGCTCTACATTTGTATCCATGCATTCGGCCACTTGTTGCCAAGTTAAACCTTCTCTTGGAAAAACCTCCTCTCCTTCATCTTCTAATGTTTCATTGGTGTTGTTATCTACCATCCACTCAGCGACTTGCCCATCTTCAAAGTTTGTTGAAGCAATATGATCTTTTTTTGTTCTAGATAGTTTGGTCTTCAACTTTGCATTAAACTTTACGGATACTAGATCATTCAATCTCTTTTGATCTAATCTATTTCATTTCTTTGTATGAAGCTACAATTTAATATAAAAATTAGTAATGAGTTAGTTTGTAATTATATATTACAGATATGAAAAAGTAAAATAAATTACCATCTCGAAGGTGCTCCAATTCCTTTCACACCCTGATGAACTGGTAGTCAAGCTAAGTACCCTAACGATCATGTCCCTTAATTCAGGAGCACTGTTGCCATGAAGCTTCCACCAATTGACTACAAACATAAAAGAGTCGTGCAAATGATAATTTGTAATTTACAAAAGTTTAGTCATACAAATAAAAATATTGTTATACCTAAATTAAAAGAGTTGTTACTTCTTTGTTTTTTTGTTGCATCTCTACCAAACGTGTCTTTTTGATTCCAGTATAGAGAAATTTGATCTGAGATCCGATCTTGGATTGATGTGTCTCTTGCATACATTCGTGTTATGCATTCATTAACACTATCCATAAATCTTCCATCTCTTTCTACATTTTCCCAATTAGTGTAGTAAAAATGAGGATTTAAAAAATATCCGGCAAGGTGTAAAGGAGTATTTAGCTTGCTCTGCCATCTCTTATCAATAAGCTTTCATATTGGTAGATATCTACCTTCTTTCTTCTCAAGAGCAAAAGCAATCTCTTCCTTAGCTTTTAATATATCTCCATGTAACCATCCAATTGAAGGCTCATCACCATCGGCTCTTCTTAACACCTTAACCAAAGGAGCAAATATACTAATAGCTAATTCAACATCTTCCCAAAATTTAGCATTAAATATTATAGCATACACCTACAATTTTAAAAAAATGGATTAATACAATTGTATATGCAAATAATAATTAAAAATAATATTAGTTTTTTTTACCTTCTTTCCTATTGACGATTTTGATAACTTGCAGGCATCCCACTGTTGGGAGGAAAACATTGCTCTTAACTCTTTCTTCTTCTCGTTTATGCTATGTAATGAAAGAAATACTGTAGCAAATCTCGTAACTCCGGGACGAATTATATCATGAGAATCCAAATCTTTAGTAAATTGACGTAAAAGATTAAGAGAAATAGTATGACCATAGATAAACACAACAAGTGTCCGTCCAAAAGTGATGGAATTTTTTATCTGCTTAATCCTCGCTATATCTGCAAGCAACAAATTTATGGTGTGTGCAGCAGGAAGTCCAAAAAATATGAGGTCTTTTCATTACTAGCATCTTCGATGCTGCCATATTATTAGATGCATTGTTAGTAACAACCTGCACCATATTCTCCTCTCCTAGACCGACTCAGATCCAATTGCCTCATCGACAAAGTCAAAAATGAACTTTCCATCATGTACATCTGAGGATACATTCTTGGACAGCCAGAAGACAACTTCGGTATCACAATACAACGCAATATTCATAATGCTTCTTCCTCTTCGATTAGTCCAAGCATCTGTCAGTATGCTGCAACAATTGACTCTACATCTAGAGGTGAATACGCTCAAGGACTCTTTTGTACGCTCCACTTCTTTTTAAAGAAATTTCTCTCTTAATTCTTACATGTTAAGGCCTTTCAATCCTGACCCAACTTTTCCAATGTCTTGCAACATATGATCAAAATATGGTAAAGAGCATACATTAAATGGAATACCTGCCTCGTATACCCATCGTGCAATGTATACACATGCATCTTCTCTGGCTTGCTTCTTCCACTTGTCTTCAATCGTGCTTTGCCCTCCTTGGACCTTACGCGCCAAGTCCTCTGATGATTGTTCAAAAATTTTATCCATTTGACCTTTTGTACTCATTTGAGAGAACAAATTTTGATGTGAGCTGCTTTCGCCTACATCCATCTCAAATCCAACAGTTATGTCTTCTCTATCAGCTTCTAATCTTGACATTTTTGCTTGTTTGCTGGCTAATGATGAGCTCAAAGAAGACATGACTTGAGCTTTCACATCCTCCGACACTTTGGAACACGATCTAACATTGCCTCTATGACCAGCTAGATGATTCTTCAATCTGCTAATGCCTCCACTAACAATTTGACACAATAACGACATCTGATCCGATTTGTATCTTTTTCTTCTACTTTCTCTCCATGTGCCCAAAATGGATCTCTACCGCCCATAAAAGATCCTATTTTACTTGATCCTTGAGAAGACATTCTACAAATAAGAGAAAACATCAAATTCTTCCATTCTAAATAATATAACTAATTAACAAAACTAATTAAAAACTACATTAACTAATACTCTAACAAAACTAATTAATTTTAATAAAACTAATTAATTAATGTTACTAACAGAACTAATTTACAAAACTCATTAAAAAATAAATTAACAAAACTAATTAAAAACTACATTAACTAACACTCTAACAGAACTAATTAACTAATGTTACTAAGTACTAATAGAACTAATTTACAGACATTTAAAAATAATAATTGAAGAACTAATTTACAAATTACAAAACTAATTGAAGAATAATTGAATAACTAATTTACAAATTACAAAACTAAGAATAATTGAAGAAGAAGAAGAAGAGCGCCTGGGTGAGTGGGCGGACTGCGGTCCTTGAGGCGGCGGGTCAGTAGCGGACGTGAGACGGCCGGCGGGACTCGGGAGCAGCAGCGAACGATTGGAGAAGAAGAAGAAGAGTGACTGGGCGAGTGAGCGGACTGCGGTCCTTGAGGCGGCGGGTTAGCAGCGGACGGTAGGCGGCCGGCGGGACTCGGGAGCAGCAGCGGACGATGGGAGCAGCACGGATCGGGAGCAGCGGCGGCCGGCCGGACTCGGGAGATCCGGAGCAGCGACGGGAGATCGGGACGGGCTAGGGCAATTTCTGGAGAGCAGATTGCGAATAATGGCGTAATAAAATCCCACGCTAGCTGAAAACCGCGAAATTTCACACCCGGGCACGTGCCGTGGTGTGTCCGAATTTGGGTCCGCCGGTGTCTATATGGCAGGGGGCGATTTTCCTAAATGTCGGCGATTTTCGCAAATGTCGGTGTCGGTCGAAATAGCGAGGTTGACCCGAAATGTCGGCCGACATTTTGAAAAACGCCATAACTTGTAAGTTTTCAATATGCAAGTCGTTTTCTGTTCAAACAGGACATGTCGGATATATTGGCCGACATTTAAAACACTGATCACAATTTTAAAAGTTGACAAGCTCAAGAAAAAAAAATACTAACATTTCTTCAAAAAAAACAAACACTAGATATTGGCTGCCATCAAAAAGCTGCACGGTTTTTAAACTGTTTAAGATTGCACTCCTCTAGGAGAAGTACTTTTTCATAAAGCAGGGGTGCATTGCCATTCTGAAAACCCGCTGCTCTCTCCGCTTCGCAAATCCTCCAGCGAGTACCCTACCCTCTGGCGTCGTTCTTCTTCCCTGCTCCGGCATCGGCCTCCAGCGAACTCCAGCGAATCGTTTAGCCTCCAGTGACCTCTTCTCGAGTTCCTCTCCCCGCAGCTCTCGCGTCCTCCTCGGCTTCGGAGCTCACTGCCTCCCCGTCGGACGATCACCCGCGTCATCTTGGAGGCGCTACGGAACGGTCAGCTCCGACTCTCTCTCTCTCGCTCCCTTTCTATCTCTCGTGCTCTGCGCCTCTCCCTCTCTATCTCCGACATGGCATGGCGGAGGTTGAATAGCGGCTGGTTTGCTGCAGGCAGGGAGGTATCCACACTTTGTTTGATCTTGGGGAACTGTTTGGGGATGTAGATGTCTGTGTACGAGTTGGGAAAGGTTGGAGAATGTTTGTGGAGAGGGAATTTGTATTAGGCTGCAGGAAAATGGGGAAATGGGTGGTTTTCAATGGCTGGAATGGGATTGCAGCAGCAGATTTCAGCCCAGATTGCCTTTATGGACTGAAAACCTGTTGTATTATGTCGGACGGTGATTTATGGTTGTCTCGAGAGCAGGAAAATATTTCCCGCTGCTGCATTGCAGCATGAAATCGGGTTCTTAGGGCTATATGGGGTTGGAATTGGGGTAGAGAGAGGGGGACAGGAATTGGGGAAGTTCTGGGAGTGTATAGTGTTACTTGGTTGTGGAATTGGGAGGGAAAATGGGTCTCGGCTGAGTGACTGGATGAGGGTGGATGCTGTTGATGAGCGAGGGAGGTGAGGAGTAGCTGCCAGGGGAGGTGAGGGATTTGGAAGGGGAGCTTGATGAGTGGTTACTAGAGCTGTCACGGTATCGGTTCTACTAAAACCGTGAACCGAAGGTAACTGTTATTCAAATTAGAACAAAAACTTTATTTGATTTGATCGGTTCCGGTTCCAACATAATTTTTGGAACCGTTCTGTCAACGGTTATAGTTACGGTTTAACAAGAACCAAAACCAAACCGGCCACTAGCGGTTCGGTCCGGTTCCAATCGGTTTCAACTAAAATCAAAGTCAAACTTGACAAAATGAAAAAAAGCGGTCTGGAAATAGTAAAACTCAAAACAACTTTGAAATAGATATAATTAAGTTGCGCACTCCTTGACGGCCTCTTCCACGATCGGTGAGCTAGTATTCGCCGCCTTCCTACGCGCGTAGACTCGCCATGACGTTTTGTTGGTCAGTGCGTGTCTTGTTGGCATGATTTTATGCGGTTCGGTTCGGTTCGGTTCCTGGTTCCTGGTTCCAACTAAAACCAAACTTTGACGGAATGAAATAAAATCAGTTTGCAAATAGTAAAACTCAAAACAACATCAAAATAAAAATAATTAAGTTGTGCACTCTTCGGGGTTCTCTTTCACATCCAGTCGACTTATGCACATCTCGTCTGCACGCTCAACCGTAACAATCATCTACTATTCATTGTCTTTCATGATTATCATTAAATAGTAGTTGTATGTCTTCTATATTTTTTGAATAAAATATTTCAGAAAAATATGTGAGTAAAATTGAAAATACATTATATACTGTATAAAAATCAAAACTACACCGCAAAAACTGACTTCAAACCGCACCAATGTCAAATCATACCACACGGTTTTGGTGCGGTGCAGTTTTGTTCAGTCCAAAACCGACCCCCTTTGGTGCGAATACGATTTGTGTTCAAATTACACCTGTTTCACTCATGATTGTAAGTATAGATATTATAGATAGATTATAAAATAATAACAATATTATAATAATCTTAATGATAATAAACAGATTGCAGTTCAGTTCTACATCCGTCCGGTTTGGATCGGGTCTAAAAATCTTGACACCGCGTAATACTTGTATGTTGCGGTTCCGGTTCTGGTCCGGATAATTAAATGTAAGAACAACACCCAGACTAAATGTTGTTCATGCCTTCATGGTTCCAAAATTCAAACTGGAACCCGAATAAATTGCGAATGGTTCAGTTTGGTTTTTTGCGGTACCGGTTCGGTTTACAGTTTTCAGTTTTAAGTGACATCTGTAGTGTAACATAATATAAAATATTTGCAAACAAAATGTTGCATCAAAATAGGACTTTTGGCAGAATGCACCCCCAATTATGGGGTTTTGGCACTATGCATCCTAAAAAGTTAAAATTGGCACAATGCCCCCTCTAATTAGAAGATGTTTGGCACAATGGAACCTGATCTGTTAATAACAAGGATATTTTGGTCAGGAGTTTTTTCTTTCCTTTTTACCGCCTGCTTCTTCCGGGTGAAGCTAGGTTTTACTTTTCACTTTTACAGTCGCTGAAGAAGTGACCTGCTACATCCGAAATCTGCTGCGACAACTGAGTAGATTCCGACGCTTCTTACGTCACTACCTGTTTCTGCGTTACCGACGAGGATCCCGGCCGCTTCTTCCGACGTTAACTGCTTCTTGGTAAGAACTAGGATGCCGCCATTACCTTCCATCACCGACGAACCCTTCATTTCTTTTGATACCTGCTTGTGTTATTATTGCTGCTTTGCTTTGATACCTACTGTTGATACAGTGCTTTCCATATGCAGATTTCCTTTCATCTGAGCAGGTTTGAGCTCCGACAACCCCTTCTTAGGTATGAGGTTTGATACAGTGGTTGTGTGATTACTGCCCCTTCATATTTTTTTCTATTTTTTTTCTCATTTTTGTCTCTTATATGCTTTAATTTACAATGAAAGAATGCCGTATTCGGATGAAGTTGAATGAGATAATTTGTTGATTGACACACATGATTCTCAAGAGGGATTTCCGTTATGTAACGGAGTGATTCAAACACTTTCACTAAGGATGATAATGATTTTGATTCCTCATTTACGGATGATTTGGAGGAAAGTGAGTTTGAGTTGGATGATGCTATGTATGCCGAAAATATTGATGATGAAATTCAATTGGTCGGTGAAGGGAATTTAAAAAAATTTGGAAGTGTCAATGCAAGAGAATTACCAACTATAGAACAAAGTAGTCATTCATCGTCCAAATTTGAGAAATGAAAACACTCACAAATACATGTTTACGAAGGGGATGCCAATGATTCTGATTTCGAGTTTGATGTGAGTTTGTGTTTCAATTTCGCAACATATTTTAGGGATGCAATTAGATTGTATGTTACCAAGCAAGTAAGGCCTCTAAAATTTACCAAAAATTGCAGCGATAAAATTCAAATTACATGTGATTGTGGATGAGTTTTGTTTCCTTCGTTCATATCAAAGCGTGAGAGGACTTTTCAGGTGAAGACAATAAAAGGGGAACATACATGTCCAGGGTTGCAAACTCCTTACACTGCAATTCTAAGTTTATAGCAAATAAGTATGAGCATCACATCAGGAGCAACCCAGAATGACCTGCAAATTCTATGCAAGAGGTGATGCAGATGGAGAACAAAACATCTTTGAGTATTTGGAAGATGTATAGAGTAAAAAAACATACTTTCAAAGTAATTAGTGGCACCGAATTAGAGCAATACGCTATGCTTTGGGACTATTGTGAAGGGATTTAAAGTACCAACCCAGAGACCACAATTAATCTAAAATGCAAGCATGATGTAGCGTCTTAAACATGTATTTTCAAGAGACTTTACATATGATTGGGGTGCATTGAAGATGAGATTCATGGCTGGTTGCAGACCGATCATAGATTTGGATGACACTCACATTAAAACAACCGTAGGTGGGGTATTATTATGCGCAGTCAGCATTAGTGGTAATAATAACATGTTTCCTGCTGCTTACGCTTATGTTTTGAAGGAAAACACCAAGACTTGGGAATGGTTCATTACACTAATTATGAAAGACTTGCGTATGTAGAATAGTCATATGTGGACACTCATTTTAGATAAGTAAAAGGGGCTGATAAAGGCGGTTGAAAAGTTATTGCCTAATGTCGAGCACAAATTTTGTTCAAGTCATTTGTATAACACCTTCAAGCAAAAGTTTAGAGGCTTACAATTAAAAGAGTTGTTATGGAGAGCTGCGTCTGCTACAAGGGTTGTTGATTTTAATGTTGAAATGGAGAAATTGAAGACATGCAATAGGGGGGATTATGATTGGGTAAGGGAAGGGCTTGGAAGACATTGTGCAAAGTCTTATTTTAATGTTTGGCCTAAGTGCGATATACTCTTAAATAATTTTTGTGAACGTTTTATCAATATAATCTTAAAGGCTAAAGATAATCCTATAATCACAATATTGGAGACAATAAGGGTAATTCTAATAAAAAGGCTCCATACTCAATGAGATAAAGTGCTCAAATTTAGTGGAGAGGTGTGCCATTCTATACAAATTTTATTGGAAAACAACAAAAAAGAAGCAAAGACTATATTTTAGTATGGAATGGTCAAGAAAAATTCAAAGTGCAAGGATGAAATGAAGATAAATGGACAGTGAAATTGACTTTGAAAAGTTGTAGTTGCAGGCGGTGGGAACTCACCGATATTCTTTGTGTGCATGCAATATTATGTCTCTTTTATCATTTTGGAGCTCGTGGCAATATGATCGTGATTTGTATTTTGTTTATCTTAGTTGTGTTGTTATATTGTCACATTATTTTGAAACTTTAATGTTATCTTAGTTTATATGATGATTTTGTAAGAGACTTATTTTGGGAACTTCAATATTATTTTGGGAATGTTACTTATTGGTGAATTGGGTTACTGCTTGGCTCACTGTGAGGATCAACAAACGACATTACTGCAAGAAATATTACTGCAGGAAATATTACTGCAGGGTACTGTTCGGCTCACTGTTATATTGAAAATTCTGGCATTTCATACGTAAAGCAGCTCGAAGGTTTGAAAATTTTGGCAATGACCATACTGCAATTGAAAATTTCGGTTTGAAAAGTTTGGTAATGACCATACGCTCATTGAAAATTTTGGTATGAAAAATTCGGAATTTCGGTTTGAAAAGAAAAACAAAAAACACCCAAAAATGACTGAAATACCCCTGTTTTATAAGCCTAGGGTGCAAAGTGCAAGACTAATGTTGTTTTGGGGGTGCATTTTGCCGATTTTAATTTTTAGAGTGCATAGTGCCAAAACCCCATAATTGTGGGGGGGGGGAGTACATTGTGCCAAAAGTCCATCAAAACACGACCTATGAGAATGAATTCATGACACTCATTCTAGCAGTTCAACATTAGAGGGCATATCTCTTGGGCCGCACCTTTATCGTCCGTACCGATCACCACAACTAGCGGTACCTCTTACAACAGAAGATCGCCACGCCAGCGCAACAACTCTGGGTGGCCAAGCTCCTCTGATACGATTTCACTATTGAGTTTCGACTGGGCCGCACCAATCATGCGGTAGACGCTCTCTCCCGACAAGTGCAGTCCCTCTTGCCCGGTTTGTGAGGATGCCGCCTCGATCCAACATGATGTGGAAGGGGACCCACACCTGGCCTCCATTCCGACCGCCCTCATAGCTGACCCGGACAACCACCTCCCTACTCGTTAGTGGGTTGCTGACTCTTTTACCGTGGACGCTTAGTACTCCGCGGCCTCTCCGCTCATCCCCCGCCTTCTGGTCGAGTTCTACGCGACACCTTCCGGAGGCCACGCCGGAGCCTTCAGCACCTACCGATGCCCCTCTACTTGCCCCACATATTCAAACAGGTGAAAGCCCATGTGGCCGCCTGCCTTCCATGCCAGAAAGCAAAGTATGAGACCATGTTTCCGGGCGGGTTACTGCAGCCATTACCGATTCCAGACCGCATTTGGGAAGATATTGTCATGGATTTCATTACTCGCCTGCCGCGGTCCAACGGGTTCGATTGCATCCTGGTAGTAGTGGATCGACTCTCCAAGTACGCACATTTCCTTCCTCTCCGGCACCCGTATACAGTAACAGGAGTGGTCGACGACTTCATCTCCGGAGTCGTACACCTCCATGGCTTTCCGCGCTCTATTGTGAGCGATCGCGACCCCCTCTTTCTGAGCAATTTCTAGACGTCCTATTTTGCCTTCAAGGCACGTGCCTCCGCATGAGCTCCACTGATGCAACCCGCGTTGCCTCTTTTTTTATTATTTTTATTCCACATGTCTTTTATTATTGTAGCGCACACTTTTGCGCAATTTTTGGATTTTTGTGTAGCGTAGAGTTGTATTGCACATGTTATGAGCGCTTGAGTATTATTTTTGTATCGCGCATGTTGTTCGCGCAATTTTGGTTTGGCTCGTTGGTGTGACCGGCCAACGTGACCCTAAATGCATAGGTCCGGTATTTTAGAAGGTAGGTTAATTATAGCAAGCTTAATTTTAATTAACTATTTTATCTTGTAGCGTCCCCTATGCCTATAGCCCACCACTTTGAAATCCCCATTCAGATAGCCCTTTAATTTTGTTTAATATCCGTCAGCCCATCTCGAAGCCCACCTCCAAAGCCCATTTATTCCTCGGTTTGGTGGCTGGAAATAGAATTGAACCGAGGATTTTCTCTCGATTTGGTTCCGTCCAGTGCCGCACAGCTCGAACCGCAATTCCTTCACTGTTCCTGCTCGATGGAAGCCCGACACCGCCTCCTTCCCGCATCTCCTCTTCCCGTCAGAGCCTCCGGCGACCCAGCCCGTGCCATCCAGCTCTCCGCTCCATCTTGGCGCCACCAGGGAAACCCTCTCCTGCCGCCATTACTACCGCCTGAAGCTCCAGTGTTCATCTTCCCCGACAAAGCCGTCTCCTGAAGCTTCGTCTGCCGCCGACAAGGTCACCAGAGCTCTCCTTGGGCGCCGTCGACCTCTCCCGCTCCCTACTCCAACAGATCCGACAAGCCTCCAATGTTCTTCTCCTCTGTCGAGCCTCTTTCTTCCGTGCAGCCATCCTGCGAATTCATCCAACCTTACTTGCAGCCGCCGGGTAGTCCACTCTTGAAAATTCTTCACCTTCCAGGGGACCCTGCCGGTATACCTCTCTAGACTCCATCTTTCAGTTACATTTTATGCCTAAAATTAAAATGAATAGTTATTATTGAGAGCTTGCCTAGGTTAATTTCATCTCCTCATTATCGTTTATTTCCAAGCACGTGCATGCCACCACTTTATTTCTGCTTCTGTGGAATTATGACTTGTGACGTTACTACGTTTGTGCGGTAGCCTTGCGTTCGCAAGCGACGTCTTGACCGTTTAGTTCGTTAAAATAGCCCGCGAAATCCCCTCGTGCCAATTTAATTTAAAAGTTGTCAATTTTATATTCGAAAACTACAGCCCTAGGTTTCAGATCTGACAACCATGCGCTATTATTGGCCCCGCATAAGACAAGATATTATTAGCCACGTTCGTGCCTGTTACACGTGCCAGTTGTATACGAGATAGTCCCAGAACACCGGATTGCACATTCCCTTACCCGTTCCCGAGCGGCCATGGGACGAGGTCACCATGGACTTTGTGAGCGGTTTCCCTTGTGCGACGCGTGGAGTCGACTCCGTATTTGTAGTCGTTGATGGATTCTCCAAGATGACCCACTCCATACCTTGTCACAAGACCTCTGACGCCGCACACATAGCTAATCTTTTCTTCAGAGAGGTAGTTAGACTTCACGGTGTTCCACACACGTTCACGTTCGATAGGGACACTCGCTTCATGGGCTACTTTTGGAAAACTCTATGGAATAAACTTGACACAAAATTAAATTTTCGTATCACCCACAGTCTGATGGGCAAACTGAAGTGGTCAACCGAAGTTTGGGCAATCTATTGAGATGCTTAGCGGGGGAACAACCTAAGCAGTGGGAATTGACACTAGCCCAAGCCGAATTTGCCTACAACAGTACCATACATCGTTCCACCCAAAAGTCTCCTTTTGAGATTGTCTATGACTTCCCTATTCCGCATTTCCTCAATTGGCACTCATTACCTTCTCACGAGCGTGTTTCCTTTGAAGCTACCACTTGGATTGATAATTTAAAATCCTTGCATGAAGTTATCATAATAAGTTGCAGGTAACATTCAAAAAATACAAGGAAAGCGCCGATATCCATCTGTGCGACGTGTCTTTTTCGGAAGGAGATTGAATGTTTGTATATTTCAGAAAGGAAATATTTCCCAGTGGGTCGTACCACAAACTCCGACAGCGTCGTTTCAGCCCTTTTCAGGTGAGGAAACGGCTGGGAGAGAACGCCTACCTTATTGATCTGCCCTTGGAATTCAGTACTTCGCCGATTTTTAATGTGGCAGACCTTTCCGTTTTCCACGACCCTCCACCTACCGTTCCTTTGCCGCCACCTAGCCTGGACCCCGGGACGACTGCAGGATTTCAGCCAACCTTCACACCCACCACAGAGGAGGTTTACCAGGTACTCGATGTTCCGGGGTTCCAGACGCGAGCAGGAGCCTACCATTGATACTTGGTCTCCTGGCGGGGCAGGGAAGTCTTGGATAGCAGCTGGATCAGTGCCAAAGAGTTACAACGTCGACGTCCGGACCTCTCAGTTGCAGTCATCAACACAGTCTCGTCGGAGTCGAGTTCTCTCAACCCCGGGGGAACTGATGTGACCCCATCGTTGACCCTCTCTTTATTTTCTTATTGCTGCTGCCATCGACTTATCTTTTTATGTTTTATCGCAACATTGTATCCTTTTATTTTCTTGTCTTTAAGTGAACTGTGTTATTTTGTCCCGACATGTGAGATTGACCGCCTCGCGTGACCCTGAATGGATTGATTTGGTTCGGATTGTGTGGGGTTGGGCGTCGCGTTTGTTTTGGGGGACGTGCTAAAATTAGTTGCTTAATTAAAATTTTACTTATTAAAAATTAGAGATTGAGAGAGGGAGGAGGCCTATATAAATATGAGCATTCCTTTGTTTTGCCTTAGACCGGTTTGGAGAACTTGCTGAAGCTCGCTGCTTTCGACTCGTTCTTTTTGCCGTCAACCCGCGCCAGTGCATCCGCCCAGCTCCTCCCGATGACCAACCGTGCCGCTGTTTTCTTCCCCGCCTGCGAGCCCTCCGGTCGCCTCGGCTTTCCTCTGCCCTCCCTGATTCCAGTCCGCACCGTGTGGAGTTGTTTTCGCCCGACGCCGAGCCTTCCGCAAGCCCCGTTTCTCCTGAACTCCGTTTTCCCACTGTCTACCGCCGACAATCCTCCCGAGAGTCTACCTCGAGTTTCCAAAACCTGCTACCCTCTCCTCTCCACCCCAACCCTACATCCTACCTTCCACTGCCACCTCCAGCCGCCCGTCTTCTCCACAAAACCCAACAACCGCCGTCATTCCACCTTCTCCTCCACCAAAACAACCTCCAACAACCTCCACTTCACTAGACCCCTTCCTCGATGACCGTGACCGCCCGTGAAGAGCTCAGAATGCAAATGCCGGAGACCTCCCAGTGAGGTTTCTTTCCTCCAACTCTCAATCTCTTTATTAGTAGTTTGTTATGATAATATCAGTAAGGTATTGTCACATCCAAGTGTAGCGCGCGCTAGCCCTTCACATTCCTAACTGTTGTTTTACTTTGGTGTCTGAATCCTGCGAGTTTGTTCCCTTGTCGCGTCTTATTTATGCCGAAACTTTTGGAAAGCCTAGAGTTAGCCTTTCCGTTACGTGTTGTTGCTTCTAAAACAAAATCTAATATTGTGTCGAGTAAAATTTTCGTTTAAATTTAAAATTTGCGAAGTTCAGTTTACAACAGTTTGGTGTGGCTGCTAGGATATCTCACTCCTATCCTGGGATAGCCGAGGGCCGGTTGTTTTCAAATTTCTAAGTTTAGAAATTTTCGTTTAAAAATGATGAGTGATTTAGATGTGCGCATTAAAGCTTTGAAGAAAGATGTTGAGCGCGTCACTACTAACGTCCGACAGAATCTGCGTGGGTTGTGCACCTCTGTTCACAACTTGGAGGTGACAACGCGCACGTATTATGCTGTTCCTGCATACCTTCCCACTTCATATCACATAGTGGAACCCGAGGTTAGGTGTTTCGATAGTCCTCCACATCTCGCCAGTTTCACGACGAGCACTTTTGCTCCACCCACCCCCACTGTGACGCTCACTTCAGTCGAGGAGATTCTTCCGGAGCCCCTGCTCCAGGAAGAAAAATTTCCTCCTATCTTTATCACCCCTACTGATGTCGTGACTCCACGTGTATCCACTACAACACTCCCTTCAGTCGAGGAGGTTCTTCCTGAGCCCCTGCTCTAGGAAGAAGAGTTTCTTCCTATTTTTACCACCCCGACTGAAGTCGTGTCT
The DNA here is from genome assembly GCA_039513925.1 of Platanthera zijinensis. Taxonomy (NCBI): domain Eukaryota; kingdom Viridiplantae; phylum Streptophyta; class Magnoliopsida; order Asparagales; family Orchidaceae; genus Platanthera; species Platanthera zijinensis. The sequence goes on along the minus strand of CM077098.1, from coordinate 104,941,940 downwards.
CCAACTGTCTCCGCTTTAGCACCCCCTTCGATCGAGGATGTTCTTCCCGAGCCCCTGCTCCAGGAAGATGAGTTTTTTCCTCCTCATTCCTTCCTCCCGAGTGACATGGTGTGCCCACTTGCCCCCACTGAATCACATCCTTCAATCGTCGAGTTGTTTCCTGTGGCCCCGCTCAAGGGAGAAGGAGTTATTAGGGATGTGTCACTCACCTCGGAAACCACATCATCATTCTCTCTTCTCCCAGAGGAGTTGGTTAGTGATGAGACCCTCATCTTGGGTGACATAGACTCGTGCGTCTTATGTCCTGACTTTCTTAACACACTACCGCCACAAACTCTTGAGCCCACATACATTGTGTTTGGTGGTCCCTCACCTGTGGCCCTCGAGTCACCACCCTATATTGATTTTGTTTTTGGCGAGCACGTGTTTTGTTCGCATCACTTCTTTATGGATATAGGACAACATGTTGCACCACCACATCACTTCCGTTTGCGTGCTGACACTTCTAGGTTTAGTAGTCTCGAGAGAGTCGAGACAATACTTCGATTTTTTTACTTCTCATCGGGACACCCGCTTCAAAGGATTTTTATGGAAAATTTTACATGGTAAAATTGGGATCTTCTTAAAATTTTGTGACTCAAGTGGGACGTTGACAGGTGAAATTAGGACGATATTCGATCCGGTTCTAGCAGACGTTCGTAGGTGTCTATCGGACGAGCGTATGTTACGTTATGATTTACTGATTCCACAGGCTGATTCCACTTGCTTCATGTTCTCCCTACTGTCACATGTTTTCCCCACACCCCGCCCCTGTCATCCTCTGCAAGCTCTAATAATTACTGTTTATTTAAATATTTGGCATGAAATTTTGACTAATGGATTGCGAGCTTTTGGGATGAGAGGTTACCTGCAGGTTTTGGATCGCAGCAATGACATCAGCAGGACAGTATGCAACATCTCTCCGATCGACGCTTGGATTTTCTACTTGCAGGTTACATCGAGTCTCGTCGAGGTCAAGCTCTTTTAACCCCGGGAGAATTGATGCAACCCGCGTCACCTCGTTTTTTATTATTTTTATCGCACGTGTATTTTTTTATTGTAGCGCACACTTTTGCGCAATTTTTGGATTTTTATGTAGCGTAGAGTTGTGTTGCGCATATTATGAGCGCTTGGGTATTATTTTTGTATCGCACATGTTGTTCGCGCAATTTTGGTTTGGTTCGTTGGTGTGATCGGCCAACGTGACCCTAAATGCATATATCCGGTATTTTAGGAGGATGGTTAATTAGGGCAAGCTTAATTTTAATTAACTATTTTATTTTGTAGCGTCCCCTATGCCTATAGCCGACCCACTTTGAAATCCCCATTCGGATAGCCCTTTAATCTTGTTTGATATCCGTCAGCCCATCTTGAAGCCCACTTCCAAAACCCATTTATTCCTCCTCCAAAACCCTAAACCCATCCTTTAAAAACAAACCCCCCTAACCCTAATGGTGGCTGGAAATAGAATTGAACCGAGGATTTTCTCTCGGTTTGGTTCCGTCCAGCGCTCCACAGCCCGAAGCCGCAATTCCTTCACTGTTCCTGCTCGACGGAAGCCCGACGCCGCCTCCTTCCCGCATCTCCTCTTCCCATCAGAGCCTCCGGCGACCGAGCCCGTGCCATCCAGCACTCCGCTCCATCTTGGCGCCACCAGGGAAACCCTCTCCCGCCGCCATTACTGCTGCCTGAAGCTCCAGTGTTCATCTTCCCCGACGAAGCCGTCTCCTGAAGCTCCGTCTGCCGCCGACAAGGTCACCAGAGCTCTCCTTGGGCGCCGTCGACCTCTCCCGCTCCTACTCCAATAGATCCGACAAGCCTCCAACGTTCTTCTCCTCTGCCGAGCCTCTTTCTTCCGTGCAGCTATCCTGCGAATTCATCCAACCTTACCTGTAGCCACCAGGTAGTCCACTCTTGAAAATTTTTCACCTTCCAGGGGACCCTGCCGGTATACCTCTCTAGACTCCATCTTTTGGTTACATTTTATGCCTAAAATTAAAATGAATAGTTATTATTGAGAGCTTGCCTAGGTTAATTTCATCTCCTCATTACCGTTTATTTCCAAGCACATGCATGCCACCACTTTATTTCTGCGTCTGTGGAATTATGACTTGTGACGTTATTACGTTTGTGCGGTAGTCTTGCGTTCGCAAGCGACGTCTTGACCGTTTAGTTCGTTAAAATAGCCCGCGAAATCCCCTCGTGCCAATTTAATTTAAAAGTTCTCAATTTTATATTCGAAAACTACAACCCTAGGTTTCAGATCACATCATCCGCCTACCATCCGCAAACGAATGGTTAATCAAAGGTTATCAACCGTTGCATGGAGACGTATTTACGTTGTTTCATCAGCGAGAGGCCGGGCACTTGGGCCAAGTGGTTGGACTGGGCCGAGTATTCCTACAACACCTATATGTTTCCCTTTAGCTGCGTATCTTAGATTTAGACTCTCATGATCTTTATTGTATGAACCCATATTTTAGAGGGTTTTGGGCTGCATGTCATCATAGTGGAACTGATTCCAGCACGCAATTTATATTTAGTGATGGTTTCTTATTTAAAGGGATCCCACTTTGCATCCATAATAGTCCTTTGCGAGAAATATTCCTCATGTAACTTCACTCATCTGGTATAAGAGATGTCGGCCACTCCATGTTATTAGATCTCGACAGTTCTCAACTCTACTCGTTGAAGCAGAAACATGACTTTATTAGTTTGGTTCAAAGGTGTACCGCGTGTCAGTTGTATAATGGTCATGCACATAGAAGTGGACTCTATACTTTCACTATCTATTCTCTAGAAGACTTGGGATGAGTTTTGACGGATTTCATAGTAGGATTACCACTCATAGTGCGTAATATTGATTCTTTTTTGTAGTGGTAGATATGTTTTTTCAAATGACAAACTTCATTTATTGTAGGAAGACCTTCGATGTCATCCATATTGCTGATCTATTCTCTAAATGTGATTGTCAGATTACACAAAATTCACTGGTCTTTCACTTTTAGTAGGGACACGATTCATGAGATGTTTTTGGAAAGTCCACATGGGGCAAGCTTGAGATCACACGAGTTATAGTAGCATTTATTGCCCTTGCATGAATGGTCGAATTGATGTTGTTAATTAGTGTCCAGTGAACTTGGGTGCTTAGCATGGAAACATCCAAAACAATGTGATATTGTGATTCCACATACTGAACTTCTTAAAACAATTCGAAAAATAGCTCCATCAACAAATCTTCATTTGTCATTTGTTTATGGCTATCTAGTACCACGTGTACCTGACAGTCAGTCTCTTCCATCGTTTGACGATACCTCTTTTGATACTCCGTTTAACCGTTTAGTCTGTTCAATATCAATCAATCATTTAAATTTTTACATAAAAATATTTCTAATTATTTATGACCATTTTTGAGAAATATAAATCCATGGATGGCGCCCATCACAAGGAGTTATCTTTATCAGGAGATTGATTTCTTGCTTTCTTCAGTAGGAGAAATTTCTTATATAGTTATATGTACTTGCCATAAATTACAACAAGAATTTGGTCTTTTTATGTTAAGAAGTGGTTCAGTATGAATGCCTATCTCCGGGATTTTCCTGCTGTATTCAACACTTCATTATTATACAATATAATAGATGTAATCCTTTTTATAGTGGTCCACCGACGTATGCCCCCGCCTACCTACTACAATACCCGAGATTCCCTCGTCTAACCTTTTTCCACCCTTTACACCCTATACTGAGGAGATTGACTGGATGCTAGACATTAGAGAGTTTCAAACCCGCCAAGGTACCCACCAATGCAACTAGTCTCTTGGCAAAGACATATCATATCATATAGCTCATAGATGATGATATGGGTAATATTTGCGAATTCTCGACGGCTGGAGCTCTTTCTATCCCAGGAGAATTGAAGAAACTGCAGTGCATCATTCCTGCATTTTTTTGAATTTTACTCATGCATTTTATTTTTATAAATGCACTACTTGTTCAGACCTGTTGACTTGAACGACCAATACGATCGCGAATAAATAGACCCACCAATTTATATGATAAAGATGCAGCCCATCAAGTCGAAGATTACTATATGTTTAATTCACGGTTTCCTAAATTTCCTTTTGTCTTCCCATGTAGGTAACCATTGTTCTTCTAAATTAAATATAACTTTTTTATTTCTCAAAACCAACCTTTAGGTTCCGTTCGGTTCGGCGGAATTGTAATTGAGGAATTGGAATTCAACTCAATTCCAAAATTTGCAGGAATTGGAATTAAGCTGAATACTATGCTGCTCAGCTACATGATGGAATTGACCAAAACACACAGTAATTGCTTCTGAAGGGGGATATGGGTTCGCTCGATATATCGTTCATACCGCCGGGTGTTCCCCATCCCATGTCTCTATTTCTCCTTTGTTGTTTATCTCAATAAACAATGAGAAATCCCTCCACACAAATTCACAAGGGGAACCAGGGAACCCTTCAAAATTATTACGTCCTACCCATAGGAAATCATAACCCACATATCAATTTCTCGTAAACAAGAAACATCTGACGAGTCCATGGACTGAAACTTAGTCTTCAGTCTTCAGAAGGGAGGAAATTTTAGATGTGATTGTTATGTAACCAAAATTCAAAACCATAGATTGTCAGTTTCGTTGGGGACATCGGAGCTTGGAGGAATCAGAGAGTTGCAATACCTCTGTTTCTCTCTGTATGCCATTTCGAGCCACGTCTTTATTGTGTTTCTTGGTTGTCGTTTCTACTCCTCCAGTGGACAGGGAGTACGCTGCCGACGCCTCAAAAGTTTACCGGATTGACGATGCCTCGAATCCTGGAGGAAGTGATGGTATTGGTATTTGGCGCTGGAAACTCCTTCACTGAAAGACAGAATTCCAGTCGGGCGAGACAAGAATTGTGCTTAGGTTAAAAGCAAATCCGTAGGTTTTGGTGAATTTCAATTCCGCCGCAGATTCCTTTCAACAGAACTAGGTGAATTGAATTACTTAAGCACAATTCCAATTCCAACGGGGCAAATCCATCGAACCGAACACAACCTTTAGCATTTTTTGCAATCATGCCTAAATAATTTCTTTGCCGAATCACCCATATGCCACAAGAGAAACAACCCGAGAGAAACAAAATAGAGCTTCCTCTGTTTGAACTCTCTCGACATCAGCTCGCGACCATTCCCCTACTCCCAACGGCACTACAAACAACTTTTCCTAGTGTTGGTGACCTTCGTCAAAGCCATGCACTCATCCTGTTGTGCCACCTACTTCTGTCCGGCTCAACACCTCCTTTCATTAGACTCCACACCTCCTTCCGTGTGTTTCCGCACCACTATCCTCGTGAGGCTCCACACTTCTTCCTCGCGATGTCTCCGCATCTCCTTCCTCGCTTGACTTCACACCTTCCTCGTCCGAGTCTGCACCTCCATCCTCGTCTGGCTCCACACCTCCTTCCTTGACTGCTCCACTTACAAATCACTACATGCGTTTCCCTATGTCACCTCGCCCGACTTCACACCTTCCTCGTCCGAGTCCGCACCTCCATCCTCGTCTTGCTCCACACCTCCTTCCTTGACTGCTCCACTTACAAATCACTACACGCGTTTCCGTATGTCATTGACTGGTCCGCCCTTTCAAGTCCCCTTTGCTGCCGCCAACAGACTTTTCTCCTCCTCCCATACCATCTATGACCACCATTTGAGCCACAATTTTTTTTATTCCGCACTCGCTCGAGCCTTCCATCCCACTCCCACCTAAGCTCCTTGACAACTTTGTCATACCAGCAAAATCATCACCACCACAACCTGTTCCCTTAGGTCTAATCACACATGTGCTCCTCGTATCGCAGCCCTACCTCCGACTTCATCGCTACCATCTCCTATTTGTTGAGCTACCGCTTTTTGCATCCGACAGGCATGTCTTTTAGGGGGCATTTCAAGCATGGCTTTTTCTAGAGGCATTTTAGGGATGATTTTTTCATGAGTTGTTTCAGGCATGACTTTCCAGGGGCGCTTCAGGCATTCCTTTCCTGGGGTGTTTTTGACATGTCTTTCCTGTGGTTGTTTCAGGCGTGCGGTTTTTTTTTGGGTGGGGGGAGGGGTCTTTCGGGGGGTGTTTTAGGTGTGCCTGAAGTGGGAGGGGGGCATTTAGGCGTTCCTTTTTAAGGGTATTTTAGGCGTGCTTTTTTATGGTGTGTGGGGGGGGGGGGGGGGGTGGCCGTTGGAGTGGGGTGTTTAGGCGTGCCTTTCCGGGGGATTTTTAGTTGTGCCTTTCAGGCGCGGCTGTTCAATTTTGCCTCTTACGCCTGCGGCGTGCTTTTCCAAGGGGCATTTCTGGCATGCCTTCCAAAGCAAGCTCAACAAGGGAGTTTGGGAGGGGGGGGGGGATCGGCCAATCAGGCGTGCGTGTTCGGGCGATATTTAGTTGTGCCTTTCAGGGGTGTGTGTTCAATTTTTTCTCTTACGGAGCGTTTGCTGCGTGCTTTTCCTAGGGGCATTTTTGGCATGCCTTTCAGAGCAGGCTCAACAAGGGAGTTAAAGCTTGCCTCTCGAGGGATGTTTGGGAGGGTGGGGTGGGGGGCGTATCGGTTTATCAGGCATGCGTGTCCAAGGGGCATTTCATGCATACCTTTTTGGGTGACGTTTACGGGCACCTTTTTCGGGCGGCATTCTAGGCGTGCCTTCTCGGGTGACATTTCAGGCATATCTTCTCAGATGGCATTTCAAGCATGCTTTCTTGGGTGGCATTTCAGGCGTGCGTTCTCGGGCGGCATTTCAGGTGTTCTTTCTCGTGCGGCGTTTCAGACGTGCCTTCTCGTGCGGCGTTTTAGGCTTGCCTTCTCGTGCCGCGTTTCAGGCGTGTCTTCTCGTGTCGCGTTTCAGGCGTGTCTTCTCGTGTCGCGTTTCAGGCTTGCCTTCTTTTGCGGCTCTTCTGGATTGACTCTTGCGTGACGTTTCAGTCACGCCTCTTCTGTGGTGTTTCTGGCGTCTCCCGTACGACGTTTCAGGCGTGCCTCTCGGGAGGCGTCCCAACGTGCCTTTTTGGGGGCATTTCAGGCGTGCCTTACGGGTGGTGTTTCGAGCCATTTCTTGTGTGCTTCTCAGGGGTGGTGTTTCTGTCATTCCTTTCAGCATGACGTTTTAGGTGTCTTTCAGCGGGGTGTATCGAGCGTGTCTTTCAGTGGGGCATATTAGACGTGCCTTTCGAGGGGGCGTTACGGGTTTGCATTTTTGGGGGTGTTTCAGGCGTGCCTTTTTGAAGTGGTTTCTGGCATGTGATATAGTTTTAACAATTTTATATTATTGTTTTAATTTTCTCCTCAATTGCTTAGTTGACCATGAAATGAAACTGTTTCGTCATTTGAGTTGTTTTGTGTCCAAGCTCTCGACTCTCTTTCTGCTTCTTCTACTTTTCTTCCTTGCTCCTGTTGACGTCGATTCTGCTTTGCATTTTGATAGAAGGTTCCTTATTTTCCATCGTCATGAACGATTTATTGCTTCTTTGATGTGCTCATCGACGTCGATTCTGCAATTCTGTTTGGCTTCTTGACTAGAGGTTCGTTCTCTACCATAGTGGATTATTTTTTTGAACTTTCAGGTTCTCTTTAACCCTCCCTTTTTACATTCTACTGTAGTCTGTGTATATTGGTTTTTTGCTTTCTACTCTCTACTGGTCTATTGATTTTCCATCTCTGGTTTCTACTATTTGTTGGTTGATTGGTCTATTATATTTGATTGCCATGTATGCTTCCTTCCCTCTGTTGGTTGTATGTTGGTTAGTGTAACATCAAATGTTTATTATAGTTTGGTGGATTTAGAAGTTAAATAAATGTTAAATTGTTATTATATCAGTATATATAAACTAAAATTTAAAAATGATTATATTTATATAAAAATTAAATATTGAACCGTTATATCCTTCAACATATTAAAACCGATATGAAAAACCCAAACCCACATGTCTTCTATATCCGACATATGCTACCTCTCACTCACACTCTCTTCTTTACTCGTCTTCAATTACTATATTTTTATGTGAGTGCTCTACATTGATCTTAGATAGAGCCCACCTACTTGCCTTAACACCTACTTTTCGTTAATTTTCATGATCTGTAATTGTAAATTTACCTGTGGAAAGCCAAGCTAACTTGCTCATGTTATTTTGCTAAATCTCCTTTGAGTGCTTACCCCTTCACTCTTAATTGGGTTCGATTATTCCGGCAAGTTTAGTTGGGCATCTGTAGAGCATGTTTAGTTGCACATCTAAAGAACAAGTTTAGTGTTTAGAAGCTACTATTGAATTCTTTTCTTCTCTCTTCCACAAATAAAACTTGAAGAAATGTCTTTACAGTGCACACAGCACTTAAAATCATTTTAGAGCGACGCACAGTAATGAGTATGGGCTCAGTATGAGAAACTAGGCTGGTTCATGGTAACATGATCTGATCCTTCCAGGGTTCAATTTGTACCAACTCATTTCCCTGCATTTCCACATCACGGTATGACTCTACATGAACCCCTATAGTACCTTTGAGCTATTGAAACTCTGCTGAACTCTGAACCCCTTCCTTTGGTTTGATGTCTGATCTGTTGTTAAAACCTCGTTCCTATCCAATCTAAGACGGAGCAGAATTGACTACCTTTCACACTTCAAAATGTTGTCTTTTTTAGCGGATCTGATCATATTTTTCTTTATTTTTTAGGTTCTTTTAAATAGTGATAACTTTATTTAATTTTAGTAGTATCTGCGGCGCTAACTCGAGATGTATTAACTTTTTCTTTTGTTAAACTTTTTTTATTATTATGATAAGTCATCCTTTATACTTAATATATTCATATGGCATGACAGTTTACTAATTGTCTCTCTTCTTGCATTTGCAGAAGAAATGAGCAGAATGAATTGTTTTATGAGAACTATGAGATTAAAAATTCAACCTAAGGTAGCAACTTTGTTGCAAAACAATCTTATCTTATGGTCTCTGCTATTACATGGATTTACTTATAGGTGTAGGAATGGAGGCAGAATATATGTTCTGGCTTAATTTTTCAAAAGATTTGTTTTTTTGAATGACTATTGCAAAATAGAAACTCAAAAGCTTTTTTTCTTTGCTTCTATTTTCTCAGTCATGCTATTGACTTGCAAATTGTTATTACCACCTCTCTTTTAATGGAGGAAAATTTGTGATGAAGATTTAGTTTCAAGCTATTTATTTAGGTGAAGCAGGCACCACCATTATTCATATTTTCTTATAAAATTTGTATTTATGGTTATTCTTTTGTTCTTATCAAGATTAACATATTTGTCTTTAGAAATCTTTTAGTGATAGCATTCTAATGTTAAGTATACCTTAATGGTTACAGCTTCCGCTACTTTTTCTCCAGTGGAGTGATTACACCAATTTTAGCCTTTCAAATCATGAACTCTATTATTGGTTTTGTTTGAAACAAGCTGTTCAATTTATACCTTATTATTATATCAACAAATTCATCATTCTTTTCCATTACAAGTTAGTATACCTTGTTTGTTAAGATAGTAGCACTTTTTGAAATCAATAGAGAACTTTGTTTGGTTTCGATTTTCCCCACTTTTTCTAATAAAAGAAATACAATTAAGAACTCAATGAAATGTTGCTTTCTTTATAAAATATTTTGACAAGTCAGTTTATGCTAAGTTCTTCAATTTGAATGTTAATTTCATGCAGGCCATTTTTTGGTCAAGTCCAAACAAAGGTTCATCTTACCAATGTCTGGCTAGTGCTACTACAGCTTCAGGCCTTACCAATGAAAAGGAACCAATTGAGAAGTCTTCTAGTGAAGAGAAGCAAAGTGGAAACTCTGATCAAACAAATCCACATAATAGATCTATTCGTGGAGGGGTAAGCGCTAGCTAAAACCTCTCATTTCTTCTAATTGCTTTCTTTTTTTATAAAGACAGTCTTAGATCATACTTTAATTTAACAATATAAAGTTTGTTATGATTACTTAGAGTGCTTCTAACTCCTGCTCGCCCGTGCCCCCCATGCATCCAGAGCAACATGCGACGATTTTTACCGCGGACTTACATGAGCACTTATGGTTGAATGTGGAATTTCAAGATCCACCGGACCTCACTACCACCGTGAGTGTGGCTCGGGCATGCGAGAAACGTCTTCTCTCTTCAACCACCCTCAACTTGCCCTCCAGGATTTGGTGAGCTTCTTCAAGAGGGTAAACATCCCTTGAGCCGTTCCGGGGGGGGGGGGGGGACTCTCGAGCTCCATTCCACATTTCCATCGCCTCCTCTCGGTTTCTAAGATGGACGACCGCCGCGCCAAGGGTTTATGCTTCAATTATGACGAGCTCTTTGTGCTGGGCGACTGATGCAAGCGACTTTTCTGTATTGAAGTCGACGCTCCCTCAAAGGATGATGAGGACAAGCAGGACATAGACATTCCATAGCTATTTCTCAATACCATTGCTGGAACACAAGAGAGCCACCCGATTCAATTACACATCAGTTGGTCTGAACAACGCCTTCTCGCCCTCATGGATACGAGCATCACCCACAGTTTTATCGATCACGCCGCTGCCACACGCTTTTATCTTCTGGTCACCCGCGTCCTAGCATGCACATTTCGATGGACAATGGCCAGCAAATGGACTACCCGGGCGTGTGCCGCCTGGTTCCCCTCACTGTGGAGTCTTACCACTTTCATGTGGACCTTCTAGTTGCGGACCTCCGAGGGTTCGAGGTAATTTTGGGAGTTTGATTGCTCCATACATTGGGACCGTTGGCTTGGGATTTCGATCGACTCTCGATGCAATGCCTTCGTGGCCTACAACTGATCGAGTAGCGGGGCCAACCATCGCATGGTGGCCAATCGTCTTTTCTCATCCACGAACCGGTCTTTCCGACCCCGACCGATCCTGTCATGGAATTTGTTGACATCAAGTTACTGCTGCACTAATTTGATGACACCTCTCCCACCCGTTCGGGCTTCCACCGCTTTGGAGTCGAGATCACCACATTTGCCTCCTTCTATGTATAACACCCATGGTTATGCGGCCCTATCGTTACCCCTTCCTCACAAAGGACAAAATAGAACGCCAATGCCCGATCATGCTTCAACAAGGGCTTATTTGCCGTAGTGTTTCCCTGTTCTCCTCCGCATTGTTGGTGCACACGAAAGATGGTACATGACATTTTTACGTCGACTACTGGGAACTCAATGCTAAGACCGTCAAAGACAAATTTCCTATTCTGGTGGTTGAGGAGCTTCTTGATGAATTGTACGGGGCACATTTCTTTTCTAAGTTGGATCTCTACTCGGGATACCATCAAGTCTGTATTGCAGTGCCGATGCGGAAAAACAACATTTCACATTCATCACGGTCATTTCGAGTTCTTGGTGATGCCATTTGGGTTCACTAATGCCCTCACCACATTCCATGCATTGATGAACAAGGTGTTTCAACCCCTCCTCCGCAAGAATGCATTTATTTGAAGCGATACTACAACACAAACTTTTCATCAGGCGAGGGTTGCAGGTCCTTCTTGCCACAAGCGAGCCATCTTATCGCCTATTTTAATTGCCTCATGGCTAATCACCACCGCAAATTACAGCCGTATGAACACGAGTTGATTGGCCTGGCCATGGCCGTCCAACATTGGCGGCCTTACCTTTGGGGACGTTCCTTCCTCATTAGGACGAACCATTTCAGCTTGAAGTTCCTCCTCGAACAACGCTTCTTCACCGTTCAACAACAAAGGTGGGCGAGCAATCTCTTGGGGTTCGATTTATGGGTGGAGTATCGCGTCGGCTCGTTGAACCGGGCGACCTATGCCCTATCACGCCGCCACACTGAGTCAGACGGCGCCATGTTCTCTATCACTGTTCCCACGACCAACTAGTTGGAAGATATTCGTCAGGACATTCACTGCATCCCGAGCTTTTCCGAGCTGCTCTGCCGCATCAACATCGTGCTGCTGTCCGCTTATTGGACCACTCATAATGGGCCTATTTACTGCAAAGATCGGGTCTATGTGGACCCCAACTCATCCTCCATTATGTTCATTTTGGAGGATACCCACGACTGCAGGCATAAAGGGATCCACAAGACATTACATAACGTTTGTTCCAAATTTTATTGGAAGGTCGTCCCCTGCCGCGTGCAAGCCTACATTACCTCCTGTCCGGTATGTCAACAAAACAAGTCTGAGCACCTTCTCCCCGCCGGCCTATTCCAATCGCTATCGGTACTGGCTCAGATTTGGGCAGACACATCCATGGACGCCAAAAATTCCTTCCAAGGGGTCTCATTTCATTCCCTTGGCCCGACGTCTCATCGCCGAGCGTGTGACACACTTTCTTTACGGAGGTGTTTCGTCTACATGGTTTTCCGGAGAGCATTATCTCCGACGGTGATAAGTTTTTCACGAGTCGCTTTTGGAAGGAACTCTTTGCTCTTAGCGGCACCCGGTTGGCATTTTCTACAACTTACCATCCTAGTCGGACGACCAAACGCGTACATTAGAAATGTATCTACATTGCTTGACAGGGGATAGATCCAAAGATTGGGTGCGGTGGGCCCCTTGGGTCAAATATTGTTATAACACGTCATACCACATAGCTCTTTAGACCACGCCGTTCCGCGTCATTTATGGTCGCGATCCTCCACATTTAGCTACTTATGGGGGCGGGTCCACATCTATGGCCGCCGTTGATCGGGAAATCTTGGACCGTGACCAAGTACTAACCCACGTCCGCGAGCATTTGCACCAGACACAGCAGGGGATGGAATCTGCCTACAACCGGGGCCACCACGACCTCTTGTTTGCGGTGGAAGATTGGGTCTGGCTTAAACGCCGCCCATACCGCCACCTCTCTGTGCGACCACCGGGCCACTCCTGCAAATTAGGCCTCCGTTTCTACTAACCCTTCCCGATTCTCCACCGCATTGGTGAGCTCGCTTACCAACTACAACTTACGCCAGAGGCTCGCATCCACAACGTCTTCCACGTCTCACAACTAAAATCCTTTATCGGTGAACCTCCACACACGCCTCTGGTCAACTTGCCATCCCAGCTTGAGGAAAAGCTGCCCCTCGACGGAGAGGGAGAATGGGAGATGGTACAGACGCGCATTGGGGGAAAACGTACCATCACCGTGCGCGCATGCCAGAGGCCTAAACCCGTTATCATTTATAATTTTGTTTAATTTCCTGCTTAATTTTTGGTGTACGTTGTTTTATTTGGTTCCCACATGTTTAAGGCCATGTGGGGGGGGGGGGGCAAAAACTTTGGACCGATATGTGGGTGTGTTGGGTGGATAGTTGGGTATGCAAAATGTAATTTCTCCCCCCTCTCTTTTCCCGCTCTAGTTCCTCCGCAAGTCACGCCCTAATGGGAGTTTCGTAGCTGACGCACTTTTGCCTCTCCCTTCTTCCTACTCAGGCAATCATTGGGCTTTTGAGATCTAAGAAGGGAGGCTCGACTCCCCTCGATGACTTTTCTCTTAGACGACCAATGACTCGATCTATCACTGTGGCATGTAGCAGATTTCAATATATTTTTTCTTTTCTTTCATATTAAGCTTGTTTCTAAGGTCCCGTTCACATGGACTGAATTGACATTCTGAAATTGGCCTTAAGTCTAATTTTAACTTGTTGATTGGATTCTAGGAGAAGTTCATACCTCATAAGAGGTATCAGTATGTATATATATTAAAATCCAGAATATAGGAAAAACATAATACCAGAAAATATGTATATAAAATTAATATTTAACACTCTCCTAAGTTGGGTCATGGCCTCACGGGTATCAACCAAGCCCAACTTGTTTTGTATAAATTTCATTCGAGGACCAATAATTCTTTTAGTAAGAATATCTGCAACTTGGTCTCCGGTCTTTACATGACTTAGTGATCTGGAGCACATATCAGACAAAACCTTAACATTTCTCTATAAAAAGTGACACTCAACCTTGATGTATTTTGTGCATTCATGAAAAACATGATTAGTATTCATGTGTATTGCAACTTGATTATCACACCATAGTTGAGTGAGGTCATGAATAAAAGATCCTATTTCACTGAAGGTTTGTCTAGTTCACATAATCTCAACAATAATACGAGACATCACTTGATATTTTGCTTCAACACTAAATATGTCAACATCGGTTTGTTTATTACTCTTCCAAGTGACATGATCTCCACCCATAAAGACATTAAACCCTATAGCCGACTTCCGAGTGACCAAACAACTTGCCTAATCAGAGGCACAATCTGCTTCTATTTTGGAGTGTCCTTGATTTTTATATGATATCTCAGGGCGAGTCATGCTAAGATGGTTCAATTTTCCAACTATTTTACGATACTTCTCAGGTGAATCAAATAATTTACTTTCGAAATGGGTTCTCTTTTCTCCTGTTCGAGTGGGGAGTCCATATGAATATAGGATCACACTTAAACAACCCTAGATCAGTTAACAAGTCAAGGGCATATTTTCTTTGACATATAGAGATTGAGTTATCATAAATTGCTACTTTTATGCCAAGGAAGTAACGTAACTCACCCAGATCCTTTTTTTTAAAAGTTGGAGTGTAAAAATGCCTTGAGTTTGCTTATCCACTTTGAATTGCTCCTTGTGATAACAATATCATCGACATACACTACAAATAGGATGGATCTTGCAGTAGAGATCTGATATAAGAGGGACGAGTCTTTCTCATTCTTTGTAAGATCAAACTATGCGATAACAAATCTAAACCGAGCAAACCATGTTCGAGGAGATTGTTTCAACCTATCTAGAGAATTCTTGAGGACATATCTTGTTTCTCTCTCCCTCATCAATGAACCCAAATGGTTGCTCCATATACATCTCTTATTCTAACGATACATGAAAAAGAGCATTCTTAGTATCCATTTGGAGCAGGGTCCACTTGTGAGAGACTACAAGGGATAGGAAGAGGCGAATGAAGGACATTTTGGCAACCGAGTCAAATGTTTCATCATAGTCCACTTCATACATCTGAGCATAGCCTTCATCCAACAAGCAGGCTTTTAGCCGATCAAGAGAACTATTTGCATTCACTTTTACAGAGTATATCAACTTGCAACTAATATCACGTTTTCCTGAGGGCAAGGGAATTAAGTCCTATGTTTGATTTATTTGTAGGGCATCCAAATCATTGCATAACAACATCCCAACCAGGATGAGCTTGTGCATCAGTAATGGTGGAAGGTATGTTGTACTGATCAAGTGTGGAGATTATTGCAGTATAAGAAGCAAATAAATCTTGATAAGAAATCACAAACAAAGGTTTGTCGCGACAAGCATGGCTTCCCTTATGCATATCAATGAGTGGCTCTATGCCAGAAGATATGGCATCTTCGTTTGCACAAGCAGCTTCTTCCCGAGGAACAATTGTATGATTACCGTGAGAAGAGGAAGTCTGAGGTGTGCTCGTGGATGTCTTGTCAAAGGGGCGACGTGGTAAACTTGTTCCCAAAGAGGATTCTGAATGACATCTGGGGAAAGCACCACGGGTTCAGGGCGTGGTACGAGAAAGAATAAAAAGAAGAGTCAAGAGCTGTGAAGCTAGGAGTGCTTGGAATATATCAGTATGATTCAATAAAGACAACATCAATAAAGATGATGTATCTTTTTAGGTCAGAAGAATAACATATGTTACATTTAATAGTGCGTGAATATCCAAGGAATAAACATTTTAAGAAGAGAGAATCAAGTTTGGAAATTATGGGACGAGCACCTCCAACATAGCGGATACACCCAAATGCATGTAAAGGTGGCCAGAGTGAGCAGGGAATAAAGTATGGTAGGGTGCCTCCCCCTGAAGATTATGAGAGAGAAGGTGATTAATTAAATGTGTGGTTGTAAGAACAACATTACCCAGAAGTGTTTTGGAACATGCCTATGATGAAGAATGAGATAGGTAACTTCAAGGAGGTGGCGATTTTTTCTGTTCAACCACACTACTTTGTTGTGGTGGTGGTGGTGGGGGGGGGGGGTCTCAGGATAAATAGTTTAATGCATCATACCTTGTCTAAAAGGAAAGAGGACATAGATTGAGATAAGTACTCTTTACCCTTATCAGTGCGAGGACATTTAATACGAACAAAAAATTGAGTAAATATTTTATTCCATAAACTTTGAAAAATTGAAGGAAGTTCAGAACAATTTTTTATTAAATACACTCAAGTTATGCGAAAAAACCATCAATAAAAGTAACATACTATTTATTTCTTAGTAAAATTGGGACAAAACACGGTCCTCATACATTAAAATGAAATAAATCAAGGGTGTGATAACACGAGTATCATTACGAGGAATATAGATGCTTAGCAAAGTAACACGACTCACAATTGAAATGGGAAACATTTTCCAACTCAGGATACAGACGGCGCAAAACAAAGATAGACGGGTGACCATGGAGATAACGAAGATCGAAAACCTTAGCAAAAGCAACAGAACAAGCAAGAGGCGAGTCTTCATCCAGAACATACACTCCACCATTTTGCTCATCAACTATTCTTGAAATACACAACCAGAAGATGTAAATGTAGCGATGCAATTCAAATCACGAGTGAGCTTACTAATGGACAGTAAGTTGTAAGCCAATTGAGGTATGCGAGCAACCAATGACAAAGTCATGTCGAGAGTCACATCACAACTACTAAACCCAACAATGGACACAATTAATCCATCTACCACTGTAATAAATGATCCACTATGAGATTTGTACGACTGCAAGATTTCTGTAGTATTCGTAAGATGATCTGAAACTCCAGAATCTGCTAGCCAATGAATAAGAGAAGTATATGCTGGCTGAACAGGCTACAAATCCACAAGCAGCGTCAGCAAGGTGAACAAAAAGTGAAGATGGAGGAGGGGGCTTGATTGCCCATTCAGGCTTTCCCTGCCTAACCCAATAAGTCTCTTTGGTATGGTCCCGACATCCGCAGTGAGTGCAATACCCGTTTCGTTGCCATGAACATGACCTGAGTGACCACCTCGACCACTCCCTTCCCACCACGAGAAGCAAGTGCCAATGGATCACCAGAGGAAGCACGCCATGCAGAAACAATATGAGTAGAGGAGGCTCCCGCCTTGGTTAGATGGTGGTACACTAGCAGTCTGCAAAGTAGAAGGGCCGACAAACACGACATGAGTGGTCATGGAATAAGCAACAATGAACCCGTCGACCACAATATCAGTCTAAAAAGAATAAGGATTGATAGAAGAGATACTTCCATCGATCAGTGCTATCACCTATCAGAAGAGGGAGCTTAAGGTTTTGGTGGCCTCTATCTTTGAAGGCAAGCCACATGGATGTAGACCGGCCTCAGTCGTTAGGATCAGGGCAGAGGCGCCGGCTGGATTAGATCGACGCTGCACAGATGTAGATCGACAAGCAAGATCACACAAAGGTATCCGTCGGCGGAATGAAGCGGTATTGTCGTCGTCGAGGACAAAGCTGGATCAGGTGTCAGAACGAAGCTTGATCTTCGTCGTCGTCGAGGATGGAGTGGGATCAGGTGTTGTCGGAACGAAATGGGATCGTCTTTGTCACTTAGGATGAAGCGGGATCGAGAGATACCGAGGGATTGACGACCACGTTTTTTCTTCTATCTAATTGTTCTCTGATACCATGTTGATTAGGTTTTAGGAGAACTTCATACCTCATAAGAGGAATACATATTTATATATATATAGTCTAAAATAGAGGAAAATACATATACAATATTAATATCTAACACAACTGAATTCAAATAAGCCTAAAATCTTTTAATCTCAATTCTTACCTGACTGGGCAAATATTCTGCGTTTTTGCTCCCAACAACAATTGTGACTCCTTCGTTTGTGATCCCAACTGCCATCCCTCACTATTTACTCACCTCTTCTTCTTCGTCTTCTTCCCCTCCTCTTCTTCCCACTCTTCTTCTTTTTCGGGCATGCCCTAAATCCTACCTCCTACTTACTCTCTTCTTATTTCTCTAGTTTTTTGGACTTCCCCCTATTCCTACCTCTTCCTTTTTCTTCTTCTTCTTCATTTTCTTCCTCCTCCTCTTACTCTTATGATTTTGTTTGGCCTCCCCCCTATTTCGACCTCCTCCTCCTTCTTGTTCCTCTTATTAAATTTCAAATTTATTTTGCCCTCCCTAATTCCGACCTCCTCCTTCCTCTTCTTCTTCTTCTTCAGATTTTTTTTGTCCTTGCTCCAAGTATGTATAAATGCCCGTATGAATAATTGTGTATTTTTTGGCCTTGTCCCAAGTTTGTATTCATAATCATCAATGTAGTCACATGGATGATTTTCTTCCTAATGTTCAATGTTATAATAATGGTTGTAGTATATGATGATTGATTGAAGTTATGCTCTTTCATGCGTAGTCCTACTAGGATGAATCAAGTAGAATTGCAAAAAAAACGTAGAAGGGATGCAATTATAAAGCCCGTGTCACGAATATTCGTGGTGCAACTGCGGTTGTTATAAAATCTATTCATAGCCACACCGTAGATGTTGTAGACAATGACACATTAAGTGTAATATTATTAAAACATTTATATGATGAACACTAAGTAACTTGCTTCAATCAGCTATGCATGGATATTATATTGACAAAAAATCATTATAAAGTTACAATTTTTGTGATTGAATTCAATCCTGTAGCTGAACAACATAATTGAATAATTCCAATTCTATTGACTGAAGTCTATTATGCAGTCAAACAACAAAATTATAATTAATCTTGTAGAAGTAGAAAAAGGAACCTTGTATATATGTTCACTTGTATAAAATACAAACAATGAATACAAATATATAGGAGGGAGAAAGAGAGAAGAAGGTCCTATACATGATGTGAGACTAAAGAGAAGAGAGAAGAAAACAATAAAATATACAAAACGGGCCTTTGTCAAATGGGCTTCTCTAACACTCCCCCTCAAGCTGGAGCGTACAATGCACCCAGCATGAACAAACACTGGTAAAATAAAGCCTTCGTGAGGATGTCAGCAACTTGATTAGTGCCTGGAACATGCTTTAATTCAAGTTTCTTCATTTGAACTTTCTTCCGAATAAAATGACAGTCTACCTCGATATGTTTCGTACGCTCGTGAAACACCAGATTCTTGGCTATGTGTATGACCGCTTGACTGTCACAAAATAGAACAACAGATGAAGGAAGTTTTACCCCCAGGTCAGCAAGGAGGCTTTCAAGCCATGTGAGTTCTGAGACAACTGACGTCATTGATCGGTATTCGGCTTCCGCGGAGGATCGAGCAACTACAGCTTGTTTCTTACTTTTCCATGTAATGAGGTGACCGTCAAAATAAGTACAAAACCCACTGGTTGACCGTCGATCGTCCAGGGAGCCAGCATAATCGACATCTGAATATGCAACCAATGCTGGAATAGAGTTGGAGGTCTTGTAAGCCAGCCATTGACCTGGAGCTGCCTTAAGGTATCGGAGAATCCGTTCAACCGCCTGGAGATGAGAAACCCGGGGAGCATGCATGAACCGACTAACTATCCCAACATCGAACGATATATCAGGCCTCGTGACCGTTAATTAGATCAACTTTCCCACAAGGCGTCGATAGTATTCCGGGTTCTGGAGAGGCAGATCATCATCAGAGGCATGAGTACATAGCTTGTGATTTGCCTCCATCGGAGTAGTAGCTGGCTTGCAACTAGACTGGCCAGCGTCTTTGAGGAGATCAAGACAATACTTCCGTTGGGAAAGGACAAGCCCATCCGGACGTCGTGCGACCTCAAGACCGAGGAAGTAGCGAAGATGCCCCAGGTCTTTGGTCTGAAACACGGTGCTCAGATGATGTTTGACCGCTTGAATCCCTTTTGAGTCATCCCCAGTAAGAATGTCATCAACATAAATTAACAGGACCGTTCCTGTTGCCCGGTGTCAAGTGAATAAGGAGAAGTCTGCGGAACTTCGAGTAAAACCCATGTCCCGAACAACCTTGCTGAAGTTGTCAAACCATGCCCGAGGGGATTGTTTGAGACCATAGATGGATTTCTTCAGAAGACACACCCGAGACTCCCCCGTGGTCTCAAACCCGGGAGGTTGACGCATGTAGACGGTTTCCTGAAGATCTCCATTCAGGAATGCATTCTTGATATCCAGCTGATGAAGGGGTCAGTGACGATGCACAACCACGGAGAGAAGGACACGAACGGTGTTGAGCTTGGCCGCTGGAGAGAAGGTTTCCTCATAATCAAGACCCTGCTGTTGAGTGAAGCCACGAGCCACCAGACGGGCCTTCAGACGGTCAACAGTGCCATCAGGAGCATGCTTGATGACAAAAATCCATTTACACCCAACATGGTGCAGACCGGGAGGCAAAGGGACAAGGACCCAGGTCTGGTTGGCCCAATGGGCCGTTATTTCTTTGTCCATGGCAGCCCACCAGCCGGGATGTTGAAGCGCCTCCTGCACAGAGTTAGAGACAGAAGCAGAGGATAATGATGTGGCAAAGTGAAGAAGTGGCGGTGAAAGGCAATGAAGAGAGACATAATGCGCCATAGGATAAGCGGTGGAGGCTGGAGACGGAGCAGCAGGCCGCGGAGCATCAGAGGTCGAAGCCGACTGCAGTGGGGCAACTGGACGAGGAGAGCGACGAGAATAGACTCGGATGGCAGGTGGCTGGGGAAGGACCGGAGGAGGCTGGGCAGGAAGGGGAGAAGGTGGAGAGCGAGGAACAGAGATGACAGGGCGCACGCCGGGCTCCGGAAGGGGAGGGAGATCCAGAGCAGAGAAGAAGGGAAGATCTTCCCGAAAAGTGACATCCGCAGAAACAGTCACCTTGCGGGTAGTGGGCGAATAACACATATAACCCTTTTGAGTGCGCGAGTAGCCCACAAAGATATATTTGGCCGCACGAGGATCCAACTTGTCTGTAGATGGGCCGAGGTGGTGAACGTAGCATGTACACCCAAAAATGCGGGGAGTAAGAGGGAAGGCCGGAGAGGAGGGAAATAGGGGGCTGAATGGAGTAGCTTTCTGGAGGACGAAGGACGATAGACGGTTGATAAGAAAACAGGCCGTGGAGAGCGCAAAGTTCCAGTATGGTTTGGGAACCTGTATTTGAAGCATAAGAGAGCGAGCCACATCAAGGAGATGACGATTCTTGCGCTCGGCGACACCATTCTGCTGTGGGGTATACGCACAAGATGTTTGATGAATAATCCCAAACTCGGAGCAGAGTGTCGCGAAGTCATGACCAGTGTACTCGCGCGCATTATCAATGCGAATAGTTTGAATGAGCGCAAAGAATTGAGTGCGAGTCTCGAGAATGAAGGCCCGAAATATGCGGCGAAGCTCAGAACGATCACGAAGGAGATATAGCCATGTCATGCGAGAATAATCATCGATAAATGTCGGAAAATAACAGTAGCCAGAAATACTAGCAATTTTGTATGGACCCCATATATCGGAGTGTACCAAAACAAAATGAGCAGAGCTCCGAGTACAGTGAGAAGGAAAAAATGAACGTGGCTGCTTGCCAAGAATACATGTTTCACACTGAAAAGCAGGAAGAGATATATCCGGGAGAGCCTTCTGGAGAACTGGGAGAGGAGCATGACCAAGACGCCGATGCCAATCCGAAGAGGAGACAAACGCGAGGAGAGTAGGAGAGTCATCAAGAAGGTAGAGCCCGTTCTGCAGTCGCCCCCTACCAATGATAGTTCGCGTCAGCTAATCCTGTATCAGAAAAGAAGAAGAAGTAAATGTTACAGAGTAATGTAAGTCAGTAGTAAGACGACCAACAAAAAGTAAATTGAACGGAGAGCCCGGGATATGAAAAGCCGAGCGCAGGAGAAGGGAGGAAGCGAGAGGAATATCAGCACAGCCAGAGACAGGGACAGCGGCCCCATTGGCCACAGTAATGTACTTCGGGTGAGGAGAAGACAAGTACTGAGGTGGTAGAACAGAGGTAATGTGATGTGTGGCACCAAAATCGATGATCCAGCGCGGTCCAGTGGAGAGGCAGACGATACCTTCATTGGAGATGGTGGCGCCGGAGGCAACCGAGGCCGGTGGGCGGCTGAGCAGGCCATGAAGATGCTGGAGCTGAAGGCGAACCTCATCGAGGTCAGTACGAGTGGGAGAGGAGTCGGTGACAACAACAGAGACCTGTGGACGAGGAGGACGACCATGCTTGCGATAGCACGTTGCTTCAAGATGCCCGTCTTTGCTGCAGAAGGAACACTTAGGTCGTGGCCGACCACCCCGACCACGTCCTCGAGAATCAGACCGGCCCCCACGAGCTGAAGAAGGGAGAGGTAGTAAAGGTGCAGTGGCCTGTTGGACAAGGGCCGGAGAAGGAGGTCCAGAAAAATCCGGAGGCGGGGAGACTTTGAGAAGCATCGAGCATACATCCGAGAAGGACGAGGTTACTATAGAGGAGAGAATCTGAGCCCGCACACTGTGAAGGTGATGCGGGACCCGAGCCATCATCATGGTGATACCAACTGCTTCCTTCTGGGCACGTTGGGCAGCAAGGTCCACAGTAGGAGGCTGATGTTGGATCCAAGCTTCGACCAGAGACTGAGCCTGGGCAACAAAGGAGGTCAGATCGGCCGCCCCACCACTATCAAGAGCCTGAAGCGCAATGATGATGTCATACAAATGATGGAGTCTATCTTTGCCGGAGTAGAGAGTATGGAGCTCGTCCCACATGCCCTTGGCCGTCTCATGATACATGGCCATACGATAAGACTCGCTCTCAAGAGAGTTGAGGATCCATGTCTGAACACGTCCATCGTGACGTAACCAATCGTCAGTAGGAGTGCCGGTAATGACCTGGGTCAAGTGATGAAGAAAGCCCTTCGACTGGAGGACTCGGCGAACAGAGTGCGCCCATTCCACAAAATTCTTCTTACCGATCAGAGAGATAGTAGTAATTCAGAGTTCATCACAAATATCCGGAAGAGAGGCCGGGCGGTCTGCATGAGAAATCGCCGGTCCAGTAGAGTCAGCAAAAGAGGCCATGAAGACGAACCGCTGCTAGGGAAGGCCGCCCGACTAGAAGGGAGATCGCACAGTCATGGTGTGAAAACACCAGCGGCAAGGGGAAGGCCGCGACCAAAGTGCGGAGGCCGGAAGGAGGATACCGCAGCGGGAAGAGACTACCTGCTCGAGGAGACCGCAACGAATAGAAATAGGTCGCGCAGACAGACTGCAGCCGAAACAGAAGAATGCTGTAGCGGTCACGGTGAGCAAGCACCAGCGGCAAGAGATACCACGGCCAGAAAAAACTTATAGTCCGCAGCGAACAGAAGACAACCCGCTCGAGGAGACCGCAGCGAGAAGAGTTGGAAACCGCACGACAAGGAAGACAGCGGGAAGGAAGAGCCGCGAACAGACGTCGCGAGTAGCAACACTCAAGCTACAAGAAGAGAGGAGAGGGGGGACGCGGCGAACTGGAACAGTCCGCGGCGAGAAGAGAAAGACCGCGACGGACAGAAGCTCTCCGAGAGAGGAGAGTCCGCAGCGGGTAGGCAAAAGAGGCCGCAAGAGAAAAGCGAGCAGATAGGGTGAGGGAACCGCAAGTAAAAGGACTCGAGCGGACAGACGAAGAGGCCGCGAGTTTGAAGGACTCCAGCGACAAGAAGGCAGCAGAAAGGGGAAGCTGATTGCGGCGAGTTGAACCAGTCCGCGGCGAGTAGGAGGGTGCGGCGGACAGAGAGAGCCCGCAACGAATTAGATGAGCCCGCAGAGGATTAGAGGAGCCCGCAGCGGGCTAAGCGAGAACAGAGGAAAAGCGGGCCCCCACGGGTCAGAGCAGAAGGAGGCTATAAGAAGCCTGAGGAGGAGGGTGGAACCACAGAGAGAAGAAGCGGAAAAAAGAAAGGGAGGCCGCTGGAAGCCGAGCGGCAAGGGAGGGGAGCGGACAGAGTAGCAGGCCGCAGCAGGCCGCAGGAGAGGAGACCGCCCAAGGAAGGCGGTTAAGAAAGGAGAGGCCGCCCAAGGAGGATCGCTCCCTCTGATACCATGTAGAAGTAGAAAAAGGAACCTTGTATATATGTTCACTTGTATAAAATACAAAGAATGAATACAAATATATAGGAGGGAGAAAGAGAGAAGAAAGTCCTATACATGGTGTGGGACTAAAGAGAAGAGAGAAGAAAACAATAAAATATACAAAATGAGCCTTTGTCAAATGGGCTTCTCTAACAAATCTCAATGTCATTTCTTGCATATATTGGTATTGAACTGAAAACCAATTCTTGAGAGCTAATTTTCTGCATTTGAATAGATCATATTAGGATTTGAAAATTTAAAATAAGTTGAAAATTTCACTGCATTTTACTCGATCTCTTAAACTAGTTGGGTATATAGGAGGGTATGTGACGGCGCGCCACAATCGACTCACGTGTATTCCCGCAGGAGGCGGTGATCCGTTACTCGGACGGACGATTAGAGGCCGTGGTTGCGTCCGGGTGGTCGATCGGAGTCGATTTCATATATTGGTTTTGTTGTTTTGAGTTGTATAAATCGGTCCAGATAGTGTGAGCCGTCCGATTCGGGTTTTATTTGATTTTCAGTTTTTGTGTAGTTATTATTTATCTTAGGAATAATTACCAAAACTTCCCCTGTAAGATAGCATAATTACAGCTTGCACCCCTCTTATTATGGAAATTATAAAAATCTCCCCTCAATGTTACAAAACATAACATTTACCCCCCTGAAGTTTATATTTCATAACATCCGTGCACAAAATACCCCCCTTGGAAATGTACTCTGAGGGGGGTATTTTTGTGCATGGATGTTATGAAATGTGTATTTCAGGGGAGGTAAATGTTATGTTTTGTAACATTGAGGGGAGGTTTTTGTAATTTCCATAATAAGAGGTTCGCAGTCTGTAATTTTCAAAGTTAGAGGGGAGGTCCCGGTAAATATATAGGGGGCAACGTTTCACGGTGAAGGGGATCAAAGGTTTATGCAGTTATTGCAACTGTTTGGTCCTCTATTTTCTGTTGAGATGCCGGAATTCTTCCCGAGCTTGGTGCGATTCCAGGCGAAACCCTCCCCACTTCCTCCCGCTAGTGCGACTCCGACCTCCGCTCCCGTCCCCCTCCTCCCAGTCCATGCCCACATCCCCACCACTGTCAGCTTCCTCCCAGTCCAAGCTCGCAACTCCCCACTGTCGGTTTCTTCCCAGTCCAAGCACTCAACCCCCTCTCCCCCATTGTCGGTGTGATGCCACCACCAAATCTAAGGTGTGGTGTGCCAATATCACAACATTCATTATATTAAATTTGTGTGTAATTATAAATTGAAACACTAATATATGATGTGCTTATATCAAATAGGAAGAGAAGTGAATGAACCGGGCGGTTCATTGTGAATCACGCATGAAATGGGGCGTGCGTGTCACTCCCGGGTAAAGCGGCGCCGATATTAGCGATAACAAGTAATCCCGCTGTTCATTTCCTTCTCCCCGACCGCATGAGAACCTGCTGAAGTCGACGGAAAGCCGCACGCCGTGATCTCCACCGAGAGCTCGTTTCTCCTCCGTTTTTCAGTGATTTCTCTTCCATTCGAGAGGTAACCTCTTCCTCTTCACTTCTCTTGTTCCTTTTATGGCGTTTTGCACGGATTCAAAAGGGCAGAAAATCCTAGGGTTTGAAGTTTTTGATTTTTCGTTGGTTATTTTCTTTTAAAAAGTTTATGTACTGAATTATTATGCCATAATCCATGATTTCTAACATTTTCAATGAAACTCTAGTTGAGGAAATGTTGATTCCGAAATTGTTAGTGAGGGTATAGTGTTGGATTAGTGAGGGTTTAGTGTTGGAAATGATTTCTTTGACCCTCATCCATGACTTTCAGAAATTTGTGTGGAACCCTAGTTGAAATGATTGTAATTTCTACATTTCAAAGTATTTCTAGGGATGGAAATAGATCCCTAGTACGTGTACCACTCAATTACAGCAAAACTCACATCCCCATATTTTTAGGGTGGCAAGGAAGTCAAGGTAGAGGGTATCCTTTCACTCCAAATAATTTTTTGGAGGCTAAGGATTGCTGCCCTTTCACTAAAACAGTGAAAAATTCTAATTTAAAATTAGGGCAACAAAACCATAACTCATGTAAGCCTCCTTTGACCTAATTAGGTTAAATAGAAGCCATCAAGATGACTTGAGAAGTGATAAGCGATGCTTGGAGACAGCGATTTAATATTTTTAAAATATTTACGCTCTAGGTCATGACATCCCGTGGCAGTGGAAGGCGTAATAATGATGATGGAAGTGATAAAGAAAAGGAGAAGACCACTGCAAGTTCTTATCCTTTTTATAATTGCTCTCATTTCGTATTGCATGATTATTATTTCTAAATATGCTTTATGTTGTAACGAAGATGAATTTAAATAATCATGTAAATAAAGAAAAATAAAAAGTAAAGTGAATAATTTAATAAAATGGGCTAGGTTAAGGGTGAACCCAACTAGTGGAGATGGGGTGAATGTCCTCCCAATGCATAATGGAATGAAAGTAAACGTGTGAATAAGAAAAGACACATAAAGGAAAGTGTGCGAATATGAAAAGACACGTAAAAGAATATGTGCGAATATGAAAAGGCACGCAAGCGCGCTATATAAATGACATGAAATGTTAATATACCCTTAACGTTGCCTGATAACAATACGAGAATGTAAAAAGAAGGAAACATGTACCAAAACCTAAGTAGATGAGGAAATGTAAAGATATGTATATATCTAAATGAAAATAAATACAAGTAAGATGTACATGTGGTGATAGGAAAATGAGAAAAAGAAATAATACAAAGAAGACGAATGTGAGATAAGACAACATCAAAGAAATATGAAATGAGTAATCCGCAAACTATAAATAAGTCACTATAGTAATAAAGAGAATCATGAGAATTCATTTTGTCTTTTGACTAATCAAAAATGTAACTAAAACAGGCCAAGGAGGAAGCCACTCCCGACACTTCTAGCCGGCTCCTTTCACGCCGCGAGAACATGTACAAAATCTGGGTCAAAGTCGTCACCGTAGTCTTCGGTATTCTGGATGCCCACAAGACGACCTTCCGTGATCCTGATTGCCCTCACGACGAGTTCCAGTTCTGTTTCCAGTAGACATCATGTTGCAGCGTAGTATCTGACAATATGGTTTTTGATTTGATGCTCAGATACATGTTTTGTTGTGATCATGTAGTATACTTATACCTGCAACACAAATTTTGAGATGACTTCTCTTTTGTATACATATATCGAGTTATCTGTTAAACTATATGCTATACTGTACTCGTGATATAAATAAAATCATGTTTTACTTTCCTGCACTTTTATTTTTGTACTCTGTGGTTTAATTTGCTGAATATTCAATTTCCTGGCGTCTCTGATGTATTATGGGAAAATAGAATGAAAATTGTTATGGTAGCCTAGAAAGTGGGACCGTTACAGTCGGCTTCCCTCTTTGTTCCCAACGCCTCCCACCAGCCACTTCCCGTCGCCTCTATCCGTGTTCTCTTCATCCTCCCGTCAGATCCACACCTGAACTCATCCCCTCCACCCTTAGGTCACGTCTATCCCCTCACCCCACCCCGTTTTCCTCTCCACCAATAGAGCTTCTCAGCCCTTGCACTCCTCCATTCTATCGGCCCTCTTCCAGCCCCTCCTGCCACTTCCCAATCGATACCCAAACTCAACCTAATTCCTGTAGCCCTCCCTGCTCCCAGCCACACACCCCCACCAAAATTCCTACTTGGTGGAGACCAACCTAGGTCAGGTCGACGAAAAATGCCTGACGCTGCACCCGTCCGGACCTTTATTGACCCTGAGTTTTTTCATCGTGTCGTCATGCAATTTATTTGTATTTTTGTGTGTGAAATATATATATATATATATAAGATTGGCAATATATATATATATACATATAAATATGAATATATATATATATACATATAAATATGAATATATATATATATACATATAAATATGAATATATATATATATAAAGCTATTCTGTTAGGTTAAAATTAAAGCCGGTCCAGCTACTGTTGTCTTCCCGATCCAGAAGAACTACAGGACGCTAAAATGGCGGAAACTCCCGTGCGGCTATGAAGCACGAATACTTCCCCGAAGGCAGCGTACCCATACCGGATACGTATCCTGTACCGGTACGTATCCGATACTCGATGGATACACCTATGTGGACACACTTGGACTTAGCACATCATTCTGCATACTGTGATATAAGTCTGTTTTTCTAGAGTAAACAAATGTTGGTTCGATGCTAAGAAGCGTTGGTACGTCCAATTAAGTTGTGTATCTGTACTGAGTATGTTTCTGGTATCGGTACCTTTGTGTTACAAGTACGTGTATTGAACGTGCTGATTCAACGCAAGTTATTAACAAAACGGCTAACTTGTCTTTAGACTAACCAGAGATTGAAGATGTTGATCTCCAACAATGAAGAAGAAAAAAAACCGATAAGTAACTTAAGTTTAATTTTATCTCTTTTGGTTAAACATATAAGATGTTAAATTTTGTAATATTTACGAATGCTTAATGTTTGAAAACTTCATGTTATGTTGCATTGATTTGTGAACTTGCACTTCAAGTTATGATTTATGTTTAATGTTTCGATGTTCTTAGAACTATTTATTGCACTTGTGATATATAAATATATATTATATTTGTTATAACGTATCATGACGTACCCATATCCTTGTTTTTTAAATTGTGTCGTACCACCGTACCGGGTACGTATCGTATCCGGTACCCGTACCGGTGCTTCCTAGCCGCACGGTTTATGCCCACGACCTGCCGCACGATCCTTCTCGGCTTTGGCGTTGCTCCAAGAGAAAAGCCGTACCCGCTCCATCCAGGCCACGTCCCCTCCCACCTCCATCCCGACGGTTCCGCCCCTCCTTGAGCCGACGGGTGAAGCTGCTATAAAGCGGGCTGCTGCCGGCTGTTGAAAGGGGTGATTGGTGAAAGTTGAAAAGGTTGAACGATTATTGATGTGTGTGTTAGGGTAGATGTTGATGAATTCGTGCCTTGATTGCTTCTGATTGAGGGTTGATTAGATGATTCCTGTAGGAGTAGTTGGTTGTTGTTGTGAATAATTCCCGAGAGTTGATGAATAGTAAAATCAACTTTACTATGCTTGAACTTAGGAAATCCATCTTTTTGCTGTTTATTTCGGGATGAACCATGGGGAGTGCTGACTGGAGTTTGGTATTTCCTGTATAAGGAACAGTTGATTTAGTTGCTATAAGTTAGGAGATAGGGTAGTTTGTGCTTGCTATTGTTTACTCCTGTGAACAATAAAGGGATTAGATTAGTTGAGGTGCTTTAAGATTTTGTGGATCCACCATTGAGCGATTGGGATTTCGTGGACCCACTTGCATGTGAGGTAAAAGTGAATTAATTTTGTGGAGACCCTTGTGTAAGAGCGAGTGAATTTTAGGGTGTTAGGTTTGTGGCTTCTCTAGAGTGTTTGAGATTTAGTGGAACCACTTTCATGTGAGAGTGAGTGAAATTTTGGTTCCCGTGTGCGATAGCGGCCGACCTCGAAGCGGGAGATCAAATGTGACGAGGAGTTCCTCGCGTGATCGCCATCGACTTCGAATACAGAAAGACGTCTCTTTTCGTGGGCAACTTGTTTATTTCTCCTCTTTTGTATGTGTCTCTATATTTTCTCGTAGGATAATAGACTCATTGTTGGGTTTTTGCCCAAATTTTGTCAGCGAACGGTACGTCGAAAACTCCAAACGGAACCGTATTTGGAATTCACGATTTTCGTTTTGCTACGATAAGGGAAAAAAAACGAAAGTTGCAAACCTTCTTTTCCCGGATTTAAAAATGAACTATTTTCAAGTGATTTCATTTTTTGAACGAAATAGTGAATTTTGTGCTTTACAAAAAAAATATATCCAAGTTATTTAATTTCAAAGTCCGCGCAACGCCGACTCTAATTTTTGTAAAAAAAAGTAATTAAATCATCGCATGCATTTAAGGTTTCCTAGAAATAGCCGACATGTGCGCAAACCCTACGCACCATCCTGCATCAATTTGGTATCAGAAGGAGGTTCCGAAATTTTTCTAAGTTTTGAGATCCGTCCTGCTTAGAATAGGGACCCGCATAACATTTTTTTAAAAAAAAAGAATTTTTTAACATCATCATACTTTGCATTATATTGCCTGCTTCGCATGCATCGGCGTAGTGATAGAATGCGTCGAGTTGAGCGTGACGAACCGAGTCGTGTGAACGAAGGGAATGAACCACCCCCGCGGTTTTTACCATTCGCCCACCAAATAGCCGAGCTGAACATGGCCATGCGAGAAACATTAGAAAACTTTAGAGGTAGGGTGAATAGTTTAAAAATACCCTCTCAAGCGTCAATGCCACCTCAAATTCGAGATGAGTATTCTGTCCGTGCACATTATGATGTTCCACATCACTACATGAAAATGCTACCTTTAGGAGAAATCCTTTATTTGAGGATCACGTATTCACTTGCACTCACTCCCATAGTACCCCATCACAGAGATCTGTGCGATATTTCGATGATTATCCTCGATCACAGTACATCACTGCCAGAGAACGTGTTGATCCACCAATACGATCTCATTATGCTAGAGACGATCAGTACGACTACTATCGTCGTTTTTATCCTTGTACTCGAATAGATCATATTGGTCGTTCAACACCATATTATAAGGATAGAGTTCAGTATCACTCTAGTTATCGATACTACACGTATCCGTTATATGAGGACTCTGAGTCTGTATATGTGCGACCACCACCACACATTCGTAGGACTCATGTCCACCCACGAGCACGTCATGATTATGTTATGGACGCTCATCATAATTACCCTCAAAATACCCATAGAGGTCACTCTCGTCAAGAGTACATCACACCTAGTGATCCTCCTAGTGTTCCGAAGACGAACATGATGATAACCATTAAGGGTCAGCAAGAGCATTCCACTGCCCAAAGCAGAGAGACATCACCCACTCTGTTTGATATTCTAATACATGATATGTGGAGTCAACCCATATGTGAGTTTGCTCCACTTAGTGAACCCACCCTTGATTCCATATCTATTAGCTCTATTTTGAGTGTAGATTCCTTGCACACTTCACCTGGTGGTGCACCGAGTCACATCACCACACCCGATGGCGAATCGAGTCACATCAACACACCTGATGGCGCACCAAGTGACATTACAATCGGGAGCTGAGAGCTTAGTAGCGATCTCGAGATAGTCACCTCTACCCTTTCCAGGAGTACGACCCCTTCTGATGGTTTGCTATTGGAGGACCATCACTCTACTGATGGGTTCTTTGACGACCCTCCTATTGAGCCTCCATATGAGCCACCTCGTCCATGTGTGGATAAGATTCCTGTGAGTAACACCCTTACGAATTTTAAGACATGGATACCTGCTCCATTTTCGCCTTTGATGTCGATAGTGCTTCAGAGAGATGATTTTGAGTGTGATATCCATATATTAGGGATTGATCATAGCCATCTGGTCACTCACATTCTGGATGAGATATAGGATGTACCACC
This sequence comes from Platanthera zijinensis, assembly GCA_039513925.1. Taxonomy (NCBI): domain Eukaryota; kingdom Viridiplantae; phylum Streptophyta; class Magnoliopsida; order Asparagales; family Orchidaceae; genus Platanthera; species Platanthera zijinensis. The sequence continues at coordinate 104,910,320 of CM077098.1, read as the reverse complement.
TGCTTATCATTGTATTCGCGATGAGCTTTCATATGTCCCACCTGGTGAGCCTCCTGCTTCCTCACTTTCCCTTAGTAGATTTATCATGATTGACATACTTCACGTGCATTGTCATTTATATGAGAGCACTCCATATGTTTTTGGAGCCTAAGTTTGTACGCGTCGCATTTGCGACGAGTTTTATTATATCCCTCCCGGTGAACCCCCAGATGAACCACATATGAGTTCGCCACACGTTTGGAATGTTTCTATCCTTAGTATCACCATCAAGTTTGAGGGCGCACTCACTGATTCATTGATGTTATATCTTGTTACCCGCACTTTCAGAGACAGTTCACACACCATGTTGACACATCTGATCACTGATGTCTTTGATTTGCACTTGAGTGTTCATCGCCCCCGCGATGAATTCTTTTATGATCCACCTTCTGAGCCTCCTGATCATGTACCTCTCTCAGGAGTTGCTTTCGGTATTTAAAACCTCCGGTTTGTGGAGTTAGTCGTGTTAGTAGTCATCTTTTGCATTTGCATGGTTTGCATACAAAAAAAATTAGGCGAAAATTGCATAGTACTTTTGACTTATATGCTACTCAAGCAAATAAGCATAAAAGTGCTACTAGTTTTAAAATGAATGACTAGGTAATGGTTCAGCTAAATCCAAAACGGTTACCTTCTGGTGCCGTAAAGAGGTTAACTAACCTTAGGACTGAGCCCTTTCGAGTGGTAAAGTGGATTGGGCCAATACGTATGAACTTGAGATGCCTTCCGTTTGGGGAGCAAATCCGGTTTTTAACGTAGCCTATCTAACTTTATTTCGCGATTATTCACACGAGTCTTTAGAATTTCCATGTCCTTCTCCTCCGTTTGATTCTTCTGGTTTGGCGAGTGAGAGTGAAGAGCCACATTCAGGACATACCAACATTCATTCCGCTACTAACACTTTCATTGTAGTTCATTCTGTCTTCACTGACAGTTTCAGATTGAGCATGAGACACCAGGATATTATTATATTCCAGTTCCCGAGTACATTTTGGATAGTGCCCACTACTGATGGCAGTTTTCAGAGATCTTTGCTTTATTGGCATAGATGTTGATCTTCTCACGTACTATCACTCAGAGCGCTCACCAGAGATGAGTGATTTCGAGAGGGGGAGAGTTGGCGGAGACCAACCTAGGTTAGGTCGACGAAAAATGCCTGACGCCGCACCCGTCCGGACCTTTATCGGCCCTGAGTTTTTTCGTTGTGTCGTCATCTAATTTATTTGTATTTTTATGTGTGAAATATATATATATATATATATAAAGCTATTCGGTTAGGTTAAAATTAAAGCCGGTCCAGCTACTGTTGTCTTCCCCGATCCATAAGAACTACAGGACGCTAAAATGGCCGAAGCTCCCGCGCGGTTTATGCCCACGACCTGCCGCACGACCCTTCCCGGCTTTGGCGCTGCTCCAAGTGAAAAGCCGCACCCGGTCCAGCCAGGCCACATCCCCTCCCACCTCCATCCCGACGGTTCCGCCCCTCCTTGAGCCGGCGGGTGAAGCTGCTATAAAGCGGGCTACTGCGGTTGTTGAAAGGGGTCATCCGTGAAAGTTGGAAAGGTTGAATGATTATTGATGTGTGTGTTAAGGTAGATGTTGATGAATTCGTGCCTTGATTGCTTCCGATGGAGGGTTGATTAGATGATTCCTGTAGGAGTAGTTGATTGTTGTGAATAATTCCCGAGAGATGATGAATAGTAAAATCAACTTTACTATGCTTGAACTTAGGAAATCCATCTTTTTGCTGTTTCTTTCAGGATGAACCAAAGGGAGTGCTGACTGGAGTTTGGTATGTCCTGTTTAAGGAACAGTTGATTTAGTTGCCCTAAGTTAGGAGATAGGGTAGTTTGTGCTTGCTATTGTTTACTCCCGTGAACAATAAAGGGATTAGTATAGGTTAGGTGCTTTAAGATTTCGTGGATCCACCGTTGAGCGATTGAGATTTCGTGGACCCACTTGCATGTGAGGTAAAGAGTGAATTAATTCCGTGGAGCCACTTGTGTAAGAGCGAGTGAATTTTAGGGTGTTAGATTTGTGGCTTCTCTAGCGTGTTTGAGATTTCGTGGAACCACTTTTGTGTGAGAGTGAGCGAAATTTCTCCTTGGTGCCCGCGTGCGATAGCGGCCAACCTCGGAGCGGGAGATCGAAGGCGACGAGGAGTTCCTCGCGTGATCGCCATCGACTTCGAATACGAAAAGACGTCTCTTTTCGCGGGTAACTTGTTTCTTTCTCCTCTTGTGCGTGTCTCTATATTTTCTCGTAGAATAATAGACTCATTGTTGGGTTTTTACCCGAATTTCGTCAGCGAACGCTACGTCGAAAACTCCAAACGGAAACGTATTTGGAGTTCACGATTTTCGTTTTGCTACGACAAGGGGAAAAGAATGAAATTTGCGAACCTTCTTTTCCCGGATTTAAAATTGAACTATTTTCAAGTGATTTCATTTTTTGAACGAAATTGTGAATTTTGTGTTTTACAAAAAAAATATATCAAAGTTTAATTTCAAAGTCCGTTCAACGCCGACTTTAATTTTTGTAAAAAAAAGTAATTAAATCATCACATGCATTTAGGGTTTCCTAGAAATAGCCGACATGCGCGCAAACCCTACGCGCCGTCCTGCATCACTACTGCTTACTCCTTTATCTAACAACCATCTCCCCGTCCAGATCTCTACCCCGGTACCTTTCCCCGCTTGCTTTGACCTTGGAATCCCACCGGCATCTGTCCTGCCGCCACCTACGCGTGTAAGTTGTGGTAAGTCATTTTCTTTATAGTTGTTTGTTTTGGGCAACTTGTATTGTTGTGGATTTCTATTCTATTGTGCTATTAGTTCACTCGTTGTGCAATTTGCGTGGTTAATTCTGTGTTTGCTTAATTAATTGAACCTCATTTGGGTTCGTGAATGCAATTTGTTTACTAAAACAAAGTTTTGGCAAAGTCTATGCATCTGATAATTTTTTTATAATTGTTAGAGCATAGAGGGAAAAGCAATGTAAATGCCCAATAAGTTGACCCATTTATTGTCTTTCTGTTTAGTCCACATCTTTTGTGTAAGATGCTTTCTCTCTCTTCTCTTCTATATATTTGTACTCTTACTTGTATTTGATCAATTCAAGAAGTATATACAAGTTTTAGATCTTTTTCTACATGATATCAGAGGGATACGGTCCGGCCTGTTTTTTTCTAACCGCCCGATCCTCCTGTTAACTGGGCGGCTTATTCTCCTGCTTAACCGCGCTGTCCTGCGGTCTCCTCTCTTTCTAACCGCGGCTTCCCGTGGGGTTAAGTTTTCTAGCCGCTTCTTTTGCTCTCTCTTGTGGCTTCCACCTCCTCTTCCCCTCTTGCCCCCTCCTCCCTTTTATAAATCTCTTGGTCAGGTGGGGCCCTCTCCCTTTAATCGCGCGGTTTCTTCCCGGCTAATCCGCTTCCTGCCTTCTCGCCGCGGGCTCTTTGCTACATGCCTTCTCGCCTCTCTCCTCTCTTCTCGCACGACTTCTTCTCTTCGTCATTGTGACTTCTCTTCTCGCCGCGGCTTCCCTAGCCGCTGCGAGCGCCGCATCTTGGTCGCGGCCTCTTGCTGCTGGTGTGTTGACACTGAGACCGTGCGGCTTCTCCTGTTCTCTTGTCAAGGCGGCTTCTCTTGTCTAACCGCTCCGGGTTTCGGGTTGCGATCTGCCTCTAATCGCCGCGACTTGTTTCTATCCGCTGCGGGCTCTCTTCTATCCGCTGGTCGTGGCCTTCCTTGCCGCTGGTGCGTTGTCACCGGGACCGCTGAAGACTGTTTTTTACCGGGCGCGGTCTCTCTTCCTTGCCGCTTGGTGTATGTTCGCTGCGAATTGTTCTGTTCGCCTCGATCTGGTCTGCTTGCTGCGCGGTCTGCCGCTGCTGCTTCTGCTTGCTGACCTCTGCGGTTTCTCCTTGCCGCGCAGCTTGGTCACAAGTCCTTGCCACACTGTCCCTTCTTCTGCCGCTGCGGACAGTATTGCCTTATTGTGCCTGCCAGCCTTCTATTCTCGCCCGGCTAGTCTTCGGGCTCTTGCTGTGTGGTCTACGGTCTTGTTTTAACTGCTCGGGCATGTTGCCTTCTCGCTGCTTCTTGGTTCAGTCCGCATAGCGTCAGGTTCGCTTACTATTTCAGCTGCCTCCACACCTTCCTCACCCACTAGTGACGACATTGCTGCTCTGCGTGCTCAACTTCACCAGCTCCAACGGATGGTCAGTAGCTCCTCTGGATTTGTGGCCTCTATCTCAGATGAAGGGATATCTTGCCTCTCCCGCGGCTCTCAATGTATTATGGACTCGGGTGCCACACATCATCTCTCTCCGCAGAAGCTGTCGCAGTACTTAGTTTCTGATTATCCCAAGTTTATCACTGTGGCTAATGGTGACACGACACCGGTTTCTGGCGCTGCCCATCTGCCTCTTAACCCCTCCCTCTCCTTATCCTCGGTTCTTCATGTTCCGGGGTCCCCCTTTAATCGTTTATCTATTAGCCGTCTTACTCAGGACCTTGTCTGTTGTGTAACCTTCTCTCAATTTTCTTTTATTGTGCAGGATCGACTAAAGCAGACTATACTTGGTCGGGGGCGGCTGTCCAACGGGTTGTATCTTCTTGATGTTCCTCCTACTGCTCTTACCACTATCTCTTCCGTTGACTGGCATCGTCGTTTTGAGCATGCTCCTCTCCAGATTCTCATGAAAGCTCTTCCAGGTATTCCTCTTCAGGAGTTCTTTTGTGAATCGTGTATTTTTGGTAAACAACATCGTGTCTCTTTTACTTCTCCCTATACTAGGAGCGATGCTCCTTTTTCGTTCGTACATTCTGATATTTGGGGACCCTATAAGATCCCTAGTGTTTTTGGCTATCAATACTTTGTAACCTTTATTGATGATTACTCGCGGGTTACCTGGTTATACTTCCTTCGTGATCGTACCGAATTCACATTGACTTTCCGTACTTTTCTTACCGAGACTCGCACACAGTTTTCCACGTGTTAAAATTATCCGTACTGATAACGCTCGTGAGTATACGGTCGAACCTTCTCCAATCTGTGCGCCGAGTTTGACGTTATCCATCAGACTTCGTGTGCGTATACCTCTCAACAAAATGGCGTCGCAGAACGAAAAAATTGCCACCTTCTTGATGATGCTCGCTCTCTTATGATTCAAATGCAGGTTCTCCCTTTCTATTGGAACTTTGCTGTCTCCACTGCATGTCATCTTATCAATCACATGCCCTCGTCTATCCTCCACTTTGTGGCCCCCATGACTCTCTTATACCCATCCAAGAAACTCCTCTCTCATACTTCGTGTGTTTGTATGTACCTGTTATGTCCATACTTTTGGCCCCTCAAATGACAAACTTGTCCCTCGTGCTACCAAGACTATGTTTGTTGGATACTCTCGCACTCAGAAAAGGTATGCCTGTTATTATCCTGCTACTGGTAAGGTGGTTGTTTTTGCCGATGTCTCTTTTCATGAGGACCATCCCTATCACACCGCTCCTACTGATCCTCTTCTTCTTCCTGCCCCTCCACCTCGGCCCATAATTCCAGTTACGTCTCCGCTTCCATCTTTTCTTCCCACACCTACTCCAGTTTCAATTACATCTCCTCTGCCACCTCTTCTTCCCACACCTCCGCCGCTAGTCCCCTCCAAACCACCCGTCATTCGGGTTTTCACTCGTCGTACTCCACGTTCTGATGCCCTGCAGCAGCTTCCCTCAACCGGTGTGGTCTCGCGACCTGTTGATTCGACATCAACCTCTGCGGCTCATCCCTTGACCAATTATGTATCTTTACATCGCCTCTCCCCGCCACTTCTTACATTTGTCCTCTCTCTATCCTCTATTTCTATACCTAACTCTGTGCATGAAGCTCTCCAACATCCGGGGTGGCGTGCTGCCATGGACGAGGAAATGACTACTCTATGGGGCAATCAGACTTGGGATCTTGTCTCTCTCCCTCCTGGTCATAGCTGTGTTGGTTGCAAGTGGATTTTTACAGTCAAGCAGACGACGGATGAAAAAAATTGATCGCTTGAAAGCTCAGATTGTGGTACGAGGGTTCACTCAACAATACAACCTTGATTATGATGAGACTTTCTCCCCTATTGTCAAGTTAAAATCTGTTCGGGTTCTGCTCTCCTTAGCTGTTCATCGCCAGTGGCCCCTCCATCAGCTTGATATCAAAAATGCCTTCCTGAATGGTGACCTTACTGAAACTGTTTACGTGCATCAACCGCCCGGGTTTGAGACCACGGGGGAGTCTCGTGTATGTTTGCTTTGGAAATTTATATATGGTCTCAAACAATCTCCTCGGGCGTGGTTTGAGAAGTTCAGTAACGTTGTTCGTGAGGTTGGTTTCAAGCGAAACTCGGCTGATTTCTCTCTCTTCACTCGTCATCAATCAACTGGGACGGTTATACTTCTTGTTTATGTGGACGACATTTTGATTACTGGTGATGACTTCGCGGGGATACAACATGTTAAACAACACTTAAATTCTGTATTTCAAATAAAAGATCTGGGAAATCTTCAGTACTTCCTTGACCTTGAGGTAGCAAGGCGACCTGATGACCTTGTCTTATCTCAACGAAAATATTGCATTGACCTTCTGCAAGATGTTGGACTCCCAGGATGCAAACCTGCGGAAACCCCGATGGATGTCAACCACAAGTTATGTGCTCAAGGATCTGAGTCTGACTCTCTACTTACAAATCCAGAGTACCATCGACGTCTTGTGGGAAAACTAATATGCCTAACGGTTACAAGACTCGATATCTCATTTGTAGTTGGAGTCGTCAGCCGATTTATGCACACTTCACAGGTTTCTCATCTTCAGGCAGTCGAACGCATTCTCAGGTATCTGAAGACTGCTCCTGGACAGGGACTCGTTTATACGCCATCCTCGTCTCTTTCTCTTGTTGCATACTCTGATGCGGATTATGCGGGTTCTCTTGACGATCGACGGTCCACGACTGGCTTCTGTACTTACTTTGGAGGAAATCTCATCACTTGGCGTAGCAAGAAACAATCTGTGGTTGCTCGCTCATCTGCTGAGGCTGAATACCGTGCGATGACGTCTGTTGTATCAGAACTCACATGGCTTGAGAGTCTCCTTGGGAATCTGGGAGTTGAATTATCCTCACCATCAGTTTTATTGTGCGACAGTCAGGCTGCAATCCACATTGCAAAAAATTTTGTGTTCCATGAGCGAACCAAACACATTGAAGTCGACTGCCACTTTGTTTGAGAAAAGGTTCAATTAAAGAAGTTGAAGCTAGAGCATGTTCCTGCCTCTGATCAAGTTGTTGGCATTCTCACCAAGGCATTATCATGAAAATTGTACCATAAATTCTTGTCCAAGCTTGGTGCCTACGACTTGTACGCTCCAGCTTGCGGGGGAGTGTTAGAGAATATAGGGAAAAACAATGTAAAAGCCCAATAAGTTGAGCCATTTATTGTCTTTCTGTTTAGTCTCACATCTTCTGTATATGATGCTTTCTCTCTCTTCTCTCTTATATATTTGTACTCTTACTTGTATTTGATCAATTCAAGAAGTATATACAAGGTTTGAATCTTTTTCTACAATAATAATAAATTACTGCTGCAATTAAAACTCGGCCTTGTTATTCACTTCATTTAGGGTTGCATTTAGTAAACCCATCCCGAACCTATCACTGCATCAGTATGCCTTATCTATAGACAGTAGATCTGAAGTATAGAATAGTGTATTGGAGATCTATTTGTAAAAGGGCTAAGTACTAGGTTATACCTCTCATGTGTCCTAGCTACTACCGATTGTCTCTTTAGAAACGGATCCTAAAAGTCTGATATCATATTTTTGTTACGAGCATTCTATATGTGGTTATGATTTCCATTTTTTTAAGTTCGAAGGACTAATTTAGCAGGTTCAACTATTTTGGTGCATTGAATCAGACGTGTTAACCTTTATACTAGTGAACAAGTTTGATTAATTAAGAACAGAATAATCGATCAATTTCATGTGCCCCAATTACTACTAAATTGACAAGTATAATGAAATTATAGTGCATTTGATCAGTCCTGTTAAAGTAGTTAAGTTCAAATTGTTGGTTTATCTGGTGTATGTCCAATCTTATTGGTATATTTGAAGTATACAATCCCATAGTAGCTTCTTTAGACTCTCGCCAGGGTAGATGTTAAATATCTTGTTATGTCTGTGTCCATTGGCTTGTTTGCCTTGTCAATTTTCCCTACTTTTACTTACACAATATAATTTTAGTCATCTTGGTTTATTGTTTGTTAGCAAAATTTTTGTGCCTGCTCTGCATTCAATTGGGCAGTTTTTTACTAAATAACTTACTTCATTTAACACAAGCTAATGCTCTGATTTTATAAAGCTTATGAACTACCTGTTTGGTGGAATTTCTCTAAACATTTGATAGTTTCAATTATATTTATGTCTGACAATTAAAATTTGTTTCTGTTATATGTGTTGCAGTTATTTCTCCATTTGTTCAAGAGTTTAACCTTATGGAGTCTTCATTTGTGAATATTGTTTTGCAGCCTGTCTCATGGCTTAGCCTTGTTTTGCTAATTATGACTGGAGGAGGATTAATTTTCTATTACGACCGAGAGAAGAAACGACATATAGAAGGTATAACACCTTATATTGAGAGCATTTATTTCCGCATGAGGTGTATGCAAATTAATCATGTCATAATTTTCTATTTCTTGGAAATAAACTTTCAAGGAAAAATTTGAGCTCTAGTTTTCTCTTCCTTACATATCGAGCATCTCTTAGCATCAATTTATTTCATCTTAAACCCGGACGAGTTCAGTCACTTCTGCCTCATGAAATCTCATGGGGTGATCAACTGCCTCATGAAAGCTCATGAGGATCCCATCCGACATTAGGTAGGCTTAAGAATTTTTCGATCAAAATTCTTCCTGCATTGTTTACACCATGTACAGGAATCCCGGCAGAACAACCTACCAAATATGAGAATGAGGTAGGGATTAGCATGCCATCACACGAGGATATTGGTTTTTTGATCGTAAGAGACTCACAACTCAGCCTAGGGCTCAAAGATTCATTCATTTAAGATGTTCAATAACACATACATAGAGGATATTAATAGGATTAATTCATTAGCCCTAATTGGGCCATTAGACACTAAATGAAAATACAATACTTCAAACATAATGAAATAAAATATGTCGATGCCGAGCCTGTAATCATTTATAGGATTGTTTGTTTTCTTCAACCATTGCAAATTGACTCTCTAAACTTGATTAGAAACCTCGCTGCTGGGTTCCTCCATAAGAGTACCTCCTTATGAGAAATTTGTCTTGTTCTCTAGACCGAAGTTTAGAAACTGAAACATGAAAATGTCATGACTCACAATCAACCAAGTAGCATCTCACGGGTGCCCAATATGGTACTCGAATCATATGTCCAAATGGAGTCGATCGCAAGATTCTTTAGAATAGAGGATTCAATGATGTCATTGTCTATCACCCTCTTGAGCTGAGAAACATGGAAAACCAGGTGTATATGGTGGAAGCTGAAGTAAAAAAGCCACAACACCGATGTGGGTGACAATAAGAATGGAACATAGTAACAAGCTAAGATCTTCACGTGGACTTAGGTGGCAACCTTGATCTAGTGATGTTGGCAGAGCTTTACAAACACCATGTTGCCTATCTCGAGCTGCAGGTGCTTGCGATGTTTGTTGGCATGTGCGATCATATGTTGTTGGGCACGTTGGAGATGAAACTTAAGTTGGTGCAATATATCATTGCAGTCCTGAAGTAGTTGGACTAAGCTTTTTACCTAACGCTCTCCTAACTAATGTCGAATTAAGGTGGGAGGGGATCTACTATAGACTGCCTGATGCGGAGCATGGACGAGCACTTGCGGTGAATTACGAGTTTTGGGCCCGTTCGGTGTCAATTGACGACTTTCCATATATGGCGTGCCCGGATCGACGATCGGACTCCGCAGATGCGTACGTATTCGCGCTGCGAATCAATTTCATATATTAGTTTATTATATTTGCATTTTTTTATGTATTTGGGTGGCCCCACCTCCGACCAATCATAGCCGTCGATGGTGGAATGCCCTAGCCTCCTCTTTATTATAAAGTGATCATGTATGGGCTGAAAAGAGGCATTATAGAATTTGGAGAAGAGAATTTCCGTATTCCCGCAATCATCCCACGGTGCCGACTCCGTGGAACCCAAGGTGACGACTCCTAGGTTTGTATCTTCCTCCCCAAGCCTTCCCCTAACCCTAGCCTCCATTTTCCAAGCTTCCAACCCTTCCTCCACCCGCTGCAGCCCCCCAAAATCCAGCCACCTCTCTAATTCCTATTCCTCTTCATTGCACCATTCAAAAATTAAATTTCTATTCATTGAGTATAGTATTTCCCCCCCTCCCTTTTCCAGCAAAGCCGACTACTCCACCCCTCACCACCACCGCCTGAAGCATCCCCTGTCTTCCGCCTCCCCTCCTCCAAATCCCCGTCCTAATCCGACCCCTCCTCCCCCTCTAATCCCCCCATGTAACAGTTTCCCCTTCAGGTCCAAACCACTACAACCCCCTCCACATTCCTCCCTGCACTCGACAAGCCTCCAGCCGCCGGCCCCAATTTCCCTAACCCTTATCTTCCGTGGATCCACCCCCTCACAACCCTAATTCTCTAGATCAGTACAGATCTGAGAATTTCAGCCCCTGATCCGTCGTTGCCACCACCCATACTTCATCCCATCGCCCGGATCCGCAATCAAACATTGGATCCATTCAACCCTTGCCTGGATCTACCCCTACGTGTCCGAATCTATTCATTTCTGGCCTGATCTCCCCACTTTCCGCCGAGGACAGCCACCACCATCATCGTTACGCCTTCGGTTCCACCTCAGATCGTCGTACACGCATCTCCGACTCCAGATTATTCAGTGCCTTGGTTAGCCCAATATTTGGTGAGTCTTTGTTGTATCAGATTATTATTTTCAGCATATTTATTTATCGGATTGGACATCATATTAATTTGGATATCTCGTATGGTAGTAGTTTGTTAGATAAATATTGTGATTTGCAGGGTTTATTCGCCACACGCTCTTGCTTTGACCCTCCACGCAGAGGAAAGCCTAAGCTTGTCTCGCTTAATTAAAATATTTTGCCTTGTCTTGAATTAACTGCGTGGGATGATATTGTTTATTATCAAATTGTGATTTAACAGTCGAATTTTTGCATAACATGTAGGGTTTGGTCACCGCATTTCCCGCCGCCTATAGATTTGTCCTGCGTGACTACCTCAATGGATTAGTGATGTAGGGTAGGCTGTGTAGTGGACTCCTAGAATGCAAACTAGTGACGTGAGGGGGAGGACTCACCCTAACCGTTGGCTATATGCGAGACAATATTATTCAGGCGAATTAATCAACATAAGCAACATAACAATATAATAACCATTGCATTCATTCATAAAGGAAAACAATTTCTTTGAGCGATTTAGGCAATAGCTTTCCTCCGCGTGGAGGGCTAAATTGAGCGCGCGGCGAATCAAGCGTCCTGCAAAGTAAGAAGTTCACGGGCGAATACAACGTACTATATTTCCTGTCAATTACAAGGATCCCCAACGTGCACAATATTTTATACCAACAATAATAAATCCACACAATACAAGTACAAAATCTGAAATATAAAATTAGGGCTGCTGCGAAATCAAGCAAAACTGAAATCTTGGAGGAAAATGGGGATTCCGGGTGGTACGAGGAGAGATCGGGTAAGGGAGGGTGGTTCCACGGAAGGAGGGGGTTGGAGAGTGGCTACGGGGAGAGAAAACGGGGGGCTGGTGGGCGGGGGGCTGGTGGGCGCGGGCTGGATCCGGCAAGGTCCGGTCCCGGTCTGGACAGATCTGGTCGGATTTGTCCAGATCCGGCTGTAGGGGTAAAAAGGGGGTACGACTGGGCTTGGAGGGGCTGGTCGGCGACAGCAAAGGGGGGCTGGAGGGTGGTGGCACGTGGGAACCAGCGGGGAAAAGGAACGGGCGGAGGAGGGGGGGGGGGGTTCCGGCAGCCCAAAACTGGGCGGAAAGGGGGGTCGGCTGTTAGAAGAGGCGGGCGGTTAGGGGCGTTAGGCGGCAGCAGGACTAGGGGAAGGAGGGAGGGAAAAACAGGAAACTTACCCCAAGGCGTCGGCACCAAGGGCTCCACGGCGTCGGCACCGTGGAACGATCACCGGAAGCAGGGAAGAAGAACCTCTCCAAACTTTCAGCAATAAAAATCCAGCAGCCATAATATTGCTATTTATAAGAGAATGAGATTAGGGCAACCGGAATCGACGGCTATGATTGGCTGGCGGTTCCGATCCCATAAGTACATGAAATAAAATCCAAAATATATAATGTCATATATGAAACTGAATCTAAACGACGAGCCGGACGCATCCGCGGTAGCGGATCGCCGGTCCGATCAAGCCCGTCGGCGCGAATATACGAAGGTGGGGTCCGCCTTGTGCCGAGATGCGCCCGATGGTCCCCCATCAACTCCCCCCGACTGAAAAGCCTTCATCTCCGATGAATGAAGATGATCGTACTGTAGTCGAAGCCCGGGGGCGAGTTGATCAATCTCAGCAACAGCAATCCAAGTGTCGTCGGAAGTGGAACGTCCATACCAGCGAACCAAGTAGCGGCACACGAGTCCATCCGTAGAGGGGACGAACTCGTGCGCAATGATCTCTGTAATCTGCTCGACCCTCTGCTCTCGGGAAAAGTGGTCCGGCAATTGTGGTGGTGTACCAGGTGAAGCCAATGGTGGGGAACTCCTGGGTAAGTGGGAATCAACTGGAGGCTGGGTGGTGGGGAAAAGGGATGGTGGTGGGGGTTCGGGAGGGCCGCCAAGGTAGGGGTTGGGGTACTCGTGAGGTGGGAAATAGGATGTCAGGTCCTCAACATTGAACACGGGGTGGATACCCATGCTCGCAGGAATGTCCAGCTAGTAGGCATTCAACCTGATCCGCCTCAAAATAGTGTAGGGCCCAATTCGCCTGGCGCTTAATTTCCTAGCAGGCCCCTGAGGGAGCCGCTTCGCACGAACTCGTACCATCACATGTTCGCCAACCAGAAAATATTTTTCCCGCCTATGTTTGTCTGTCTGTTCTTTATAATGTTCGTTGCTTAAATTGATTTTACGCCTTATAGACTCATGCAACTCATGCAAATGACGTGTGAAGGACTCTGCAGACTCACTAGGGCGTGACTCAGTCGGGACGGGTATAAGATCAATAGGCTTTCTCGGATCATAACCTGATACGACCTGAAACAGACTCAGACCAGTCGACCTATTGACAGAACTGTTGTATGCAAACTCAGCTACAGGGAGCACCAAGTCCCAACTAGATGCATGCTCACCAACTAGACACCTCAGCAGGTTACCTAAACTTCTATTCACCACCTCAGTCTGACCGTCCGTCTGAGGGTGGTATGCGGACGAGAACTTAAGAGTAGTCCCTGTTTTACGCCATAACGTCTTCCAAAAGTAGCTAACGAACTGCACGTCCCGATCGGACACGATGGACTTTGGGAGACTGTGTAACCTGAAGACCTCGCTCATAAATAAGGCCGCGACGCGGGGGTCATCGGCGGTCTTGCTACATGCAATAAAGTGCGTCATCTTAGAGAACCGGTCGACCACAACAAAGATAGAGTCATGCTTCCGCAGGGTGCGCGGAAGCCCCAGCACGAAGTCCATACTAATGTCCTCCCAAGGACGATGGGGAACGGGAAGAGGGGTATATAAGCCGGTGTTCTGTTTCGACCCCTTGGCCGTCTGACAGATCCGACAATGTCGTACAATGCGAGCCACATCCTTCTTTAGGCTCGGCCAATAGAAGCGATCCTCGACAATAGCGATCGACTTATCCCGCCCAAAGTGGCCGGCGGCACCCCCCGCGTGTAATTCCCAAACTAAGTAGTCGCGGTACGACGTGCTGGGTACACACAAGCGGGAACCCCGAAATAAATAGCCTTCACTAAGCCTATACCCCTCAATATCGTTAGGCGGATCCCTCGACAGCGTGGCATATACATCAGAGAAGTCACGACACGTGGGGTAGTCCGCGATCAATCTCTCAAAACCATCCACTTGGGCCCTCAAGGTGTGGAGGAACGAGACTCGGCGACTGAGTGCGTCAGCGGGTTTATTCTCAACACCGGCGCGGTGTTTGAGAACATAGTGGAAGTCCTGTAGGTACTCAACCCACTTCGCATGCCGATGACTCAACTTCCTTTGGGAATCAAGATATCGTAGGGCCTGGTGGTCCGAATAGAGGACGAACTCCCAGGGTAGAAGGTAGTGCCTCCAATATCGTAAAGACTGGACAATAACATAAAATTCTCGACTGTAGTTCGAGTATTTCTGTTTAGCTTCGTTCAATTTCTCACTGAAGTAAGAGACCGGGTGTCCCTCCTGACTCAACACGCCCCCAACACCAACACCAGATGCGTCACAGGAGACCTCGAAAGCTCTACTGAAATCGGGAAGTCGCAGAACAGGGGCGGACGTCAGCTTGTCCTTTATCTCCTCAAATGCGCGAGTGGCCTCGGCGGTCCACTGAAAGTCTCCCTTGCGTAAGCAGCTAGTAAACGGAGCCATAATCGAACTAAACCCCCTAACGAATCTCCTATAAAAGGTCGCAAGTCCATGAAAACTACGGGCCTCATGAATGTTCGAGGGTGTGGGCCATTCGCGGATGGACTGGACCTTCTCAGGGTCAACAGACACGCCTGAGGAGGAGATAATGAATCCCAGAAAGTGTACTGACTCAGATAAGGAGCACTTCTTCAAATTGATAAATAATTTCTCCCTTCGGAGAATGTCAAACAGGAGTCTCAAGTGCTCGAGGTGATCCGACTCGGTAAGGCTATAAATCAGAATGTCGTTAAAGTAAACGACTAGGAATTTACCCATATAGGGTCGTAGGACCTGGGTCATGACTCGCATGAATGTACTAGGGGCATTCGAGAGCCCAAATGGCATGACCAGCCACTCATACAGGCCGTCTTTCGTCTTAAACGCCGTTTTCCACTCATCCCCTTCTCGAATTCTGATCTGGTGATACCCGCTTCGAAGATCAATCTTCGAGAAGATCTGGGCTCCTGACATCGTGTCTAACAAGTCATCAAGCCGAGGAATCGGGAAACGATACTTCACGGTAATCTTATTGATAGCTCTACTATCAATACACATGCGCCAACTGCCGTCCTTCTTAGGGGTAAGAAGGGCGGGGACGGCACAAGGGCTCAAGCTCTCGTGAATAAACTGCTTCCGAAGAAGCTCATCAACCTGCCTCTTGAGCTCAGCGTGCTCAACGGGATTCATGCGATAATGTGGCAGATTGGGGAGCGAGGCCCCTGGGACTAAATCTATAGCGTGCTGGATGTCCCGCAGACGGGGTAACTCATCAGGGAAGCTCCTCTGGCATAATATCCGCGAATTCACCTAGTATGGGTCGAACGACAGGATGAACCTCAGGTGTAGGGCAGTCAGATGTCATCGTGGCTGCCACCACATACATGATACAGACATCAGTGCTATCTCTCAGAAACTCACTACGCCTCAGGATATGCACGAGCCTCGAGGCAATCATGCTAGTGGAAGGCTCAATCCGGCCCTTAGGTCGCTCTCTGGGCTGGGTGGGAGATAACGTGATCTTTCGCCCCTTGTCGTAAAAGACACACGTGTTCGACCGACCAAAGCACGTGACATCGCGATCGAAAAGCCAAGGGCGGCCTAACAGAATGTGGGCGACGTCCATATGACATCGCACCAGACTCGGTCCTCGAAGGATGCGATGGTGATCGGAACGAGACAACGGTTGGTAACCTGGATCGCTGTCTTGTCGACCCAGATGACACGATAGGGGTGAGGGTGAGGCTCCGCCTTCACCTGCATGCGGTCTAGACCTCGCTGGGCCACGATATTTACGCAGCTCCCACTATAGATAGCTAATTTGCAGGGACCGCCTGCACTCGGGAAATATGAATAGAAAATGGTAGTGTGGCGCCAATCCTCATCAGCACGTGGGGTATGCAAGAAGCGTCTGACCACTCCCACCTCTAACGAACGCTCTGCATCGCTCTCTCAGCCCTCCTCCACGGTGGCAGTGATCTCCTCAGTAACCTCCTCATCTCCCTCTAAACCGTGCTCCTCATCCTCAATCAACAGATTCCGCGTAGGGCAGTGGGCCGCTACACGTCCTCTGCCTGAGCACCTAAAACACTGAATACCCCTAGGCCTCTGGCCCTCCGTGGCGACAGCCTTCCCCTTCATGTCAGGAGTGACTCGAGGGGGTGGGGTGGCTGTAGCAGTCTGGGCCGGAGCGGGCTTCCTAAACGTCAACGAATCCGTCCGGGAAGGAAACTGCTTCGTACTAGAGGTGCGAAGGTACTGCTCATACTCTAGAGCGAGCTGTAATATCTGGTCTACCGTTTCTAAGCGATGGGGAATCAGCTCTCTCCGGAGATCCGAACGGAGGCCCGCCTTGAATCGAGAAGCAGTGGCGATGGGTTCCTCCGAAATATCGCTCCTAACGACTAGCTCGTCGAATCGAGCCATATACTCGGCCACCGTGAGCGTTCCCTGACGCAAGTTCTGTAATTGCTCGAATAACTGATCCCGGTAGGATGCAGGGAGGTACTTCTCACTCAGCCTCTGCTTCATCTCTCCCCATCTGGTGATAGGGTAATAACCGTCACGCTCTAAGGATCTCTCGACACTAATCCAATATACCTTGGCCTGCCCGACTAACTTCATCTTGGCAAACCGTACACAACGTTCATCACTCATGTCGTACCAATCAAAATAGTGGTCCATGTCAAGGAGCCAATCGCTAAAGGCCTTCGGGTCCAGGCAGCCATCGAACGTCGGGGCATCGAGGCGAATCCGACGGGTGATGTCAAAGGCGCGGTCGCCTCTCCGCGGGTCAGGATAATCATCAGGATCATCGTCACGGTCATAATCGTGTCGAGCGGGCGGGGGTCCGCGCTCACGTCGACCCGGCGGGTAATACTCGTCACGACGCTGGTCATGGCGACCGTGTGGGGGTACACGGTTCCTAGGGCCAGGCTGTCGTGGCACGCGGTAATCCTCCCACGGGGGTGGGGGTCGGCCACGTGGAGGCTCTGGGTTCCGCCATGCTGGCGGGGTGGGGACTCTCACGGGGATCTCACGATGGTAGCGGTCTGCCGGTGGCGGATCATCTCTGACCCGCTGCCCGCGACGGGGAGAGTCGTCCGGGTCACCCGCGATCTCATTGTCGTGTAGGGAGGGAGTATCCCTAGCGTGCTCTATCAGATCTAGACGACGAGTCACCGCGGCGATATCGTGACACACATTTTCGAACTGGGCACCCATTGCGTCAAAACGCTCTAGAATTAGGCGCTGAAAGTCCGTGGTAGCGGCGCTCGAATTCGATCCCGCTGCCCGATCGGTTGTGGCTTGTGGATCTACCATGCTTCTAAATGCCCTACCACTACGGAGCATGCAAAACGGCCCGACCTGGGCTCTGATACCAACTGATGTAGGGTAGGCTGTGTAGTGGACTCCTAGAATGCAAACTAGTGACGTGAGGGGGAGGACTCACCCTAACCGTGGGCTATATGCGAGACAATATTATTCAGGCGAATTAATCAACATAAGCAACATAACAATATAATAACCATTGCATTCATTCATAAAGGAAAACAATTTCTTTGAGCGATTTAGGCAATAGCTTTCCTCCGCGTGGAGGGCTAAATTGAGCGCGCGACAAATCAAGCGTCCTGCAAAGTAAGAAGTTCACGGGCGAATACAACGTACTATATTTCCTGTCAATCACAAGGATCCCCAACGTGCATAATATTTTATACCAACAATAATAAATCCACACAATACAAGTACAAAATCTGAAATATAAAATTAGAGCTGCTGCGAAATCAAGCAAAACTGAAATCTTGGAGGAAAATGGGGCTTCCGGGTGGTACAAGGAGAGATCGGGTAAGGGAGGGTGGTTCCACGGAAGGATGGGGTTGGAGAGTGGCTACGGGGAGAGAAAACGGGGGGCTGGTGGGCGCGGGGCTGGATCCGGCAAGGTCCGGCCCCGGTCTGGACAGATCTGGTCGGATCTGTCCAGATCCGGCTGTAGGGGTAAAAGGGGGGTGCGGCTGGGATTGGAGGGGCTGGTCGGCGGCAGCAAAGGGGGGCTGGAGGGTGGCGACACGTGGGAACCAGCGGGGAAAAGGAACGGGCGGAGGGGGGGGGGGGTTCCGGCAGCCCAAAACTGGGCGGACAAGGGGGGGGGGGGTCGGCTGTTAGAAGAGGCGGGCGGTTAGGGGCTGTAGGCGGCAACAGGACTAGGGGAAGGAGGGAGGGAAAAACAAGGAAACTTACCCCAAGGCGTCGGCACCAAGGGCTCCACGGCGTCGGCACCGTGGAACGATCACCGGAAGCAAGGAAGAAGAACCTCTCCAAACTTTCAGCAATAAAAATCCAGCAGCCATAATATTGCTATTTATAAGAGAATGAGATTAGGGCAACCGGAATCGACGGCTATGATTGGCCGGCGGTTCCGATCCCATAAGTACATGAAATAAAATCCAAAATATATAATGTCATATATGAAACTGAATCTAAACGACGAGCCGGACGCATCCGCGGTAGCGGATCGCCGGTCCGATCAAGCCTGTCGGCGCGAATATACGAAGGTGGGGTCCGCCTTGCGCCGAGATGCGCCCGATGGTCCCCCATCAACTAGTGTTGGCTGCTGTTCGGAGGGATTTATTGCATGAATATTCTCTCCAGTTGAGCCAATTGGCTCATTTACGCGATTATTTAGAAGCGACACCTCGCAAGTATGTCTCCAACATGCGATTGAGGACCTCCGTTTGTCTATCAGTTTGCAAGTGGCCAACGGTACTCATCCGCAATGTGAAACCCTGAAGTTTGAACAAGACATGTTAGAAATTGCTCATAAAATTGAGGCTATGACCTCTAGCAATTGAGCGAGGAAACCCATGAATTTGGATAATCTCATAGACAAATGTTGATGCCATTGTCTCTATGGGTGGAGTGGAATGAAATATGCATATGTTTTGGGGCCCCATTATCCGCCCCGATTATGTTACACATATTTTATTACAAGTCTTTAAGTATGTTATTTCGAGTATATGAGTCTACCGTTATCGAGTCGGGTCGTTACGAGTAGATAAGATGGTTTTTAATATTCTATGCTTCTCTTTTATTTTGAGGTTATTTACAACCATGTCACTTCTAATGTTTTAGATAGACCCCTTGGGTCATTGTTTGAGTTATGAAAGAAAATAGGAATGTTCTATTCCTCTCTCTATGCTTTTTTCCTCACATTTCTAGGGTTAGGGTTGAGCATGACTCTAATTCTTCCTCTCCCCTCTCATTCTATGTTGGTTGAGTTCGTCTCCCATTGTATCTCAATCTCCACTATCACTTCCGATGACGTTACGAGCTAGGCCAATAATGTTTTGTTCCCAATTATGTTACACATTTTATTACAAGTCTTTAAGTATGTTATTTTGAGTTGTATGAGTCTAGCGTTATCGAGTAGAGTCATTACAAGTCGTTAGGATGATTATTAATATTTTGCGTATCTCATTTCTTTTGGGGTTATTTACACTCATACCGCTTGTAATATTTTAAATAAATCCCTTAGGTCATTTTTTGAGTTTTAAATGAAATTATGAATCTCTCTCTATGCTTTTCTCCTCCTCGCATTTCCAGGGTTAGGATTGAGCGCGTCTCCCCTTCTTTCTCTCCCCTCCCATTCTGCATAGGTTGAGCTCGGCTCCTATTGTATCTCCACCTCCACCGCCACCTCCGACGATACTACAAGCTAAGCCCATAACAACACACCTCGAAAGACGACCTTCCACTACAAAAATGCAATCATAACCAACTGACTTGGGAAGCCTAGTGATGAAATCTATAGTAAATGTTTCCCAAATGAGCTCTGGTATATGCAGTGACTATAGAAAGGCTCATGGGAAAAGCAGTCTCATACTTAGTAATTGGTCTATTGGCAGGTGAGGCAAGACGCCACAAACTACTAGACATTGCGTATCCTACCTCTACCTTGCCAGTAAAAAGATGCTTCTAGTTGAAATCAAGTTGTTTTATTTTTAAGTTTTGTTTTGTATTTACCCATAAGAGTATTATCGTCTTTGTATTTTTCCTTCACTTATATAAGTGCAGAGATCTCTCTTTTCTCTCATATAGATTTATTCCCGGTTTTCTACTTGGCATCAGAGGAAAAGAAAAAACCCTAGCCGCCTCGCTCGTCGTCCCGCTCCCTCGCTCGCTCACCCGTCGTCCTCGCCGCTCGATCCTCTCTCGCTCGCCCATCGTCTGCTGCCCTTCTACTGTGGATGTCGGGCGGCCTCCTTGCCACCGTCGGGTGCTGAGAAGGACGCCGTCGCCGTCCTTCCATGAAGCAGCCGGACCACTGCACCGCCTCCTGCATCGACTAGCCGACGCTGCGAGCTTCTCCGGCCTTCTTCTTCAGATCCAGCCACCGCCGCTGCTTTCTTCTCCAAATCAGATCCTGCCGCTGCGTGTGATCTTCTCCGCTTCCCTGCGTGCGATCTTCTCCTCATCCTCCTTGGATGCTCTCCACCGGATGCTCTCTTCTCTCCGAGTGCTGTTGGAGAGAATCTAGAGTGCATATAGTTTCTCTCTTCTCCACCGGATGCTGCTGCTATTTTCTCCGGCACCTCTCCTTTTTCAGGATTTGATGTAACTGAGCCTCTTCAGATCTGATCTCATGGATGATTCTTCGATTGGTGGTGGCTCTTCATCACCAAGTGTTTCTGTTCCCCACATGGGGGAAACCTTGCGGTCTTCAGGTTCCCAGATGGGTGAACTCCAGCGACCTTCTGGTCATGCTAGCTCCTTGAAGATTACCACGGTGCCGTTAGATGACACTAACTATCTAGAGTGGTCTCGTGCGGCGCAGCATGTTATTCGCAGCCACCAGCTCTTTGGATACATTGATGGGACCAAAGTGGCACCCTCCCTGACTGATCCTGCTTGGTCGCGTTGGGATTCCGAGAATTTCCTGGTGGTTTCCTGGCTTCTCCACTCTGTCTCCAAAGGTATACCGCAGCTATATGCTAATGGACTCAGCTTACGAGATTTGGACTCGCGCGCGGGAGACTTATTCTCAGATCGGGAATTCCACTCAGGTTTATGAGCTGACCCGCCGTATGTTGGAACTACGACAGGGATCTATGACTGTTTCCGCCTACTACTCTGAGTTCGAGCGTATATCTCAGGAGTTAGATTACTTCGATCAGTTTACCCCTGCTTGCACTGCTGATGCAGTTCTGTTACAAAAGCGAGATGATCGATTTCGTCTTCATGTGTTTTTGATGGGTTTGAGCATGGAGTTGGATATGGTTCGCACAAATATTCTTCATCGCTTACCCCTCCCATCACTCAGGGAGGCGTTCAGTATGGTTCTTGGCGATGAAGATCGTCGGAGGTCTCTCAACACGGCGGCTCCCCCCTCATACCGCTCAGCATTTACTAGTATTGGCCGTGGTGGTTCTAGCCATACCACCCAGATTCCCACCTGTGACCATTGTGGCCGTCGGGGCCATTCTCGGGAAGCGTGCTTCAAGCTTCATCCGCACCTTGCTCCACCTGGATACGTCCGTGGTCGTGGAAGTGGGCGTGGTCCTGGTCGTGGTGGACATCGCCAGACTGACACCCGTTCTCATGATGCTGCTTACTCCACAGAGATTCAAGGGGGCCATCATGGCCAGCTCCCAGATCATTTCACCATGTCTGAATTGGATGCGCTCCGCCGTCTGCTACACTCTCAGTCTGATCCTACACCGAGTAGCTCCTCTTTGTTTGCCACTGCTGCGATGCCCAGTGCCCATGCTGCTGTGACTCCTTCGTTTGAGTGGATTATTGACTCCGGAGCTACTGATCATATGACCGGGTCCTCTACAGGTTTTTACTCCTACACACCCTTGTCTGGTAAAGACAAGGTTGTCTCTGCCAATGACACCTTGTCTCCTATTGCTGGCAAGGGCAATTTCTCCTGCTCTTCTTCGCTTCCTCTCACTTCTGTTTTGCATGTTCCATCCTTTCCCCGCAGTTTACTTTCTATTAGCAATTTTACTAAATCTCTTAACTATTTTGTAACCTTTTTCTCTGATTCTTGTATTTTTCAGGAACTTGGTACGAAGCGGATACTTGACAGTGGTAGGAACCGCGGTGGCCTGTACTACCTGGATGCTACACCATCATCCCTTACTCTGTCCTCTTCTGCTGCTTCTACTGCTGACGCTCGACGCTGGCACTTGCGTCTTGGTCACCCGTCTCCTGTTTATCTTCAGAAACTTTTTCCTGTTTTATCTCAGTTTGTTTCTAGTTTTAAATGTGATGTTTGTGAAATGTCCAAACATGTTCGTCATTCATCATCTCACTTATCTTCTCTTAGTAGTGTTCCTTTCTCTGTTATACATTCAGATGTCTGGGGACCTTCCCCAATTGTTTCTTTGACTGGATATAGATGGTTTGTTACGTTTATTGATTGTTTTTCCCGTACTACTTGGGTTTATCTTTAAAAAAAAAGAAGGGATGTCGCTTCTGTCTTTCAAACCTTTTATAAGATGATACAAACTCAGTTCAACGGAACCATTCGTGTCCTTCGTAGTGACAATGAGAGCGAATATGATGATCGTGGTGTGTTTGTGGCCTACCTCTCGGACAATGGCATTATCCACCAAACTACGTGCGTTTACACTTCCACCCAAAATGGTGTGGTGGAACGAAAAAACAGGCATCTCCTTGATAAGACTGTTGTTCATACCTCATCTCTTCCTCCTCGTATCTTTGGGTGTGTTTGTTTTGTTCATGTTCACCAGCCTCTTCGGGATAAGCTCGATCCTCGAGCCATCCGATGTGTCTTTCTTGGTTATTCTACCACCACCAAGGGGTACAGATGTTATCACCCCCAACCAGACGTACTTTCTGTACCATGGACGTGACGTTCCACGAGGATGAATCATATTACCTTGACTTGACTCCTTGTCGTCAGGGGGAGAAGGAGGATGAGGTCATTGATACTGTCCCTCTTCCTGTCATTGGTACTGTTCCTTTCACTTTTATTCCTCCTACTTCCACTACAGATATTCCTCCTACTTCCACTACGCCATCCACTACAGATATTCCTCATACAGATATTTCTCATCATCCTTCACTCATCACTCCTCTACCTCATATATATCATCGTCGAAAACCAGGTGCACAGCCCACTGTCGCCCCGCTGTTGCCAATGCTGTCTTCAGACTTAGATCCTGATGCTGATTTTCATGTTCCCATTGCTCGGCTACGTGGTAAGGCCCGATGTACTGAACATCCCATTTCTAATCATGTTGCTTATGATCATCTCTCTAAACCTCACCAGTCATTTATATCTTCCTTGTCCGAGATCTCTATCCCTAAGACATGACAGGAGGCACTTTGCATCCCAGTATGGGCTCAAGCAATGAAGGAAGAAATGACAGCTTTGGAGAAGAACCACACTAGGGATGTCACCTCTCTCCCTCCTGGCAAGAAACCCATTGGTTCAAGATGGGTTTTCTCAGTTAAGCAGAATCAGGATGGGAAGGTTGAGCGATATAAAGCTAGGTTGGTTGCTCGTGGTTACACTCAGACTCAGGGGGTTGATTACCAAGAGACCTTCGCTCTTGTAGCAAAGATGGACTCTATCCGTGTGATCATATCTTGTGCTGCGATCTTTGATTGGGAACTTCATCAACTGGACGTTAAAAATGCATTCTTGCACGGTGACCTCGAGGAAGAGGTGTACATGTCTTTCCCCCCAGGTTTTGTGAAGAAGGGGCAAGAGAGGTTTGTTTGTCGGTTATGGAAGTCCCTGTATGGGCTAAAGCAGTCTCTGAGGGCATGGTTCGGCAGATTCCACAAGGCCATGATCAAGTTTGGCTACAAACAGGGACACTCTGATCATACATTGTTTGTCAAGAGGAATGAAGGGAAAATTGTTGTGCTAATTGTTTACGTTGATGACATCGTGATCACCGGAAATGATACAGATGAAATCTCAAAGCTGAAGGGACTTCTCTCAGCCGAGTTCGAAGTAAAGGACCTGGGAAGGCTACGCTACTTCCTAGGAATTGAGGTGACCCGTTCTGACAAGGGTATCGTTATCTCCCAACGCAAGTATGTGTTGAACCTGCTGACAGAGACTGCCATGCTTGGGTGTGCCCCCGCTAACACACCCATGGAGGAGAACCATAAGATTGATCAGGACAACAATGGTGATCGTACAGCTGCTCCTAGTTATCAGAGGTTGGTTGGAAAGCTCTTATACCTCTCACATACTCGTCCTGACATTACATATGCTGTTGGGATCCTGAGTAGGTACATGCATGCCCCAAGGGTCAGACACCAGGAGGCTGCCTATCGTGTTCTCCGGTATTTAAAGAAGTCTCCAGGACGGGTGCTGATGTTCTCGAAGAACAAACATCTGCGGATCGAGGTCTTCACCGACGCAGATTGGGCTTGATGTCATGATGACTGGAAATCTACAACAGGTTATTGCACCTTCATCGGAGGAAACTTGGTTACATGGCGTAGCAAGAAACAAAGTGTGGTGGCCAGGTCCAGTGCTGAAGCTGAGTACCGTTCGATGTCTCAGGGTCTCTGTGAAGGCCTTTGGTTGAGCATCTTATTGCAAGATCTCGGTCTTAAGGAGAAAGCTCCCATATCCTTGTACTGTGACAACAAAGCAACCATCAGCATAGCGCACAACCCAGTTCAGCATGATAGGACCAAACATGTTGAGGTGGATCGTCACTTCATCAAAGATCATCTTGACAAAGGAAGTCTAGTCACACCCTTCGTCCATTCCAGAGATCAGTTATCCGACGTCTTCACCAAGAGTCTTGGCTCCGATGCCTTTACTGATATCATCCATAAACTCGGAATGATAGATATCTACCATCCAACTTGAGGGGGAGAGTTGAAATCAAGTTGTTTTATTTTTAAGTTTTGTTTTGTATTTACCCATAAGGGTATTATCGTCTTTGTATTTTTCCCTCACTTATATAAGTGCAGGGATCTCTCTTTTCTCTCATATGGATTTATTCCCGGTTTTCTACTCTTCTATGTCTCTCAGTGTAGATTGAAACTCAGTTGGAGTCGTTGAATGTAAGCTGAGGTGTCCACAAGTACTAAATGACTTTGGTGATATAATCGACCCCCTGCGAGTGAGAAAGTTGGTTGAGTGGCGGGGTCAGTAGCCATGGACACTCATATTGCTCAGAGCTATGGGTTGACCTCTTGTTGGATTGCTCTGATATCTGCCCATTAATGCCATGAAATGGTCATGAGTGGGAGTAGCTCAGATTAACGGGATAAAGCATCAACTGCTTGGTTTGACTTTCCTGATTTGCCATAATGATTTTGTACCGCAACGACTTCACTTCCCACAATTGTTGAGCTTGTGTTGAGATATTCCAACTGAGCAGGTACCAAAGACTGGTGATTTATGTGGATGGTGAAGTGTCATTCATAGAGGTATGATCGCTAACGTTGAACAACTAGGACGAGCACCTTTAACTCATTCTCCTGGGCCGAATGTGGTTGCCCGGTTTTGGAGAAAATTCGACGGAAATATGTAATGGTTCAGCTGCTCTGCATAAGTACTCCCTCGATTATGTGTCTTGAGGCGTGGCACTCGATCACAAATGATTGGGAAAAAATTGGTATGACCATCATAAGCATGGGCATCAAGGCCTGCTACAGATTTCAGAAAGTCTTCTTCGCTGCAGGTGTCCATTGGAAATGTGATTATGCCATCGTCTTGATTATAGCCAATAGAATTATGTTGTCTTTAAGAGAATGAATCTGTGGTTGTGACTTGTAAGCATTAGGTACATTGGATGACACGATGGGACTCTGGGGTGGACAGAGGGCAACATAAAGTAAACCTCGTCGAATTCCATGGTATTAACTAAGTCCATGGAATTTTACAAAGTTTTTGCAGTCCTTTGTCCCACTCGACAATCCTTAGACCAAGTTTGGCAGCTATGTGATGCGCAAAATGGAATCAATGCTATCCAATCCAAAAGTATAAAAATATGCCTTGATGAACCACAAACCCATGCCTATCACAAGGTTTGCAGTGTAGACATCGTGTAGGAGATCGATGACTGCCATTTAGGTACACTGTGAATCCAGGAGAGGACTCCATCAGATGGTGTAAATAGGCCTCTAAGTCATGTGAGATGAAGCTGTGACCGGTCCCACTTTCGATCATAATGAAAATTTTAGTAGTCACAATGTGCTGCGAGTTTCACAGGTTTGGGGGCCTAAGATTCTCCAAACCGAAAAGCAAGGAAGGTCGAGGCAGTTCAGGATAACACAATTGGTCGTCGAAAGTGGATCATTTGCAATCAACATGGCCTCAAAATCAGCCATTGTAATCTTCTCGTAATCCTCGATCAATGCCTGCAACTCTTGTAAGTGGGAAATCATGTGTGTGTGAATAAAATTGCTTACAACCGAAGCATAGTGATGTAGGGTAGGCTAGTGGTGCTCGGGAGCGAAGACTCTAAGTGTGCGTGCGGGGAACACACTAATGCAACGCTAAATGTAATGTAACTGTCGGGTAACGACAACAATTATTATAAGCAATGAAATTAATAACGCTACGCAAATAATTGAAATAAAGAGACAAGTAATTAATTTTTAGCAATTTGGCAACGGTTTCCTCCGCGAAGAAAGTTCAAGAGAAGAAGGACCCAAGGGATAAGAGATGGGGCTAAGCAAGCGCGCGGCGAATAATTCCTCCTGATAGGTGATGGTGAAGGCTTAATGTTTGGTGGTAAAATGTTGGATGGGTGGTGGTGACTTTTGTTTGGGGAGGGGGATGTCAAAAGAGGGTGATTTGTAGGTGGTGGGGGGCTTATGGAGTAAGGAGTGCAGTGATGCAGGACGACACGTATGATTTGCGCGCATGTCGGCTATTTCTAGAAAATTCTAAATGCATGCGATGGATAAATTGATTATGCCAATTTTAGAGCGGGCGCAACGCTTAAGAAATTATGCAACTTAGATTTTTTGAAAGACGGCGCGTAGGATTTGCGCACATGTCGGCTATTTCTAGAAAATTCTAAATGCATGCGATGGATAAATTGATTATGCCAATTTTAGAGCGGGCACAACGCTTAAGAAATTATGCAACTTAGATTTTTTGAAAAAACACAAAATTACTCTTTTTTTCATTTCAAAAATTAAATCACTGAAAATGGTTCAAATTAAAACCCGGGAAAGAAAGTTCGCAACTTTCGTTCTTTCCCCCTTGTCGTAGCAAATCAAAATTCGCGAACTCCAAATACGTTTCCGTTTGGAGTTTTCGACGTAGCGTTCGCTGACAAAATTCGGGCGAAAATCTAACAATGAGTCTAATAACCTAAGAGAAAATTTAGACACACACAAAGAGAGAAGATAGAAACAAATTACCCACTGAAAGGGGCGTCTTTCCGTATCCAAAGTCGACAGCGATCACGCGAGTAATTCCTCGTCACCTTCGATCTCCCGCTCCGAGGTCGATCGGTATCACACACGGGCACCATGGAAAAATCTTCGCTCACACTCACATGCTAGGTGGATCCACGAAATCTCATCCAAGGGAAAATTTGGGACAAGTTTCTCCTTCTAAATCTTACGGCAGCCACAAGCCCAATCAACAACGAATTTACTAAACATTGTTTGGAGACACCAAACAAATCCCAAACCAATTAACGAAAGTCAATCACACATATCAAATTTCACTGTTTATCTTAGTCATTCATCATCAATCGGGAAAACAACAGCAAAGTCACTCACTAACTAAATTCTCCAGCGGGAATCAGAACAACGCAACGATGTTCAACATCAATAACTACAACTCCTAAACAGGAAATCACAAACTCACATCAATTCCAGCAATTTTCACAGAGGAAAGCGCCTACGGCAATCTTCAATTTCATTCACAACTAACACTTGGAAGCAATAACACGCAAAGAAAATTCTTACATCCAATCTCCTCCAAATTTTACATACATACCTCGCCTTTTATAGGTTTCCAGCGAAAATAAAAAAAACAGCAAAGAGAAGGAAACAGGTGCCGGCCATGGCTGAGTCCAGTCTTGGACGTGGAGCAGCGACTGCCAGGTGTGGGCATCGTGGCTGCGGATTGTGAGTTGGGGCCATGCGACGTATAGGGCGGCAGAAGACGCGACTTCTTCCTGGCGCAACGCCATTGACGGGCTTCGTCTTGACCGAGCCCTAAGTCGCAGGATCCGGGAGGATGAACCGCGCCCTATGCTCTGGATCGGGGAGAGTGGACCACAGCTGGACCGGGAACCGGGGAGGAGAAGAACCGGGACATTGGCATCTTAAATAATACATCTTGTTATATATATATATATCTATAGGTTATATATATATATATATAAATACATATTTAAATTTGCAAATAATAAAAATGCAAAATAATTAATAACAAATAACCTATGCATAAAATATGCACAACTTAGGGCCGATAGGGGTCCGGACGGGCGCGGCGTCGGGAACTTTTGCATCGACTTGATCTGGGTTGGTCTCCACCATGCAGCCTTGCTATGAGGAGACGGAGCTATAGTAATTGTTTGAGGGTCGGACTGCAAAATAAGCTTCTACTAAGCGAGTCGTGTCCATGGATTAATTTATGGATGTGAGCCGGAGGTAGCGAAGACCGGCACAAATGTTGAGTTGGAGACCGTGCATGAAGTATCCCCAAAAGTGATGATGAAAGACTATTTATAGGGCTAGTCCATAGCCCTAATTAATTGGGTCATTAAAATGAAAATATAATATTTCAAACATATAAAAAAAAATGTGCTGAGTAAATAAAATATTTAAAGTCCGCAATCACCATGTGGGGTTGTTTGTCCTCTTAGGCTATTGAGAATAGACCCGCGAAACTTGATCAGGCGCCTCACTGCTGGCTCTTCCATTACACAAAGTCCGTACAATATTGAAAAAAAAAAAAATTTACATCTACTTTTGCCTCTTTTTCTCACACATCAATAATTCTAGTTATGACTAAAAACTAGTGCGCCTATACAAACACAATCTTTTGGGTCTATGCCCACACAATCATGCATTTGCATGCAACATTTCTGAAGCATGCGTGGCTCAATGATTGCATGTTTGTTTTTACTGGATTTTTATTGGGAAGGCTAATTGAGTGCATTTCTTAGGCGACTTGTGACAGCAAAGGTTTTGTTTTTTAGATGAAACATCTCCGTTTCTTGTTGGATTATCTTATAACAAATGCTTGTTTTCCCCTGCCTTGTATCAAGTTCTATGTATTGTATTAATTGCGTTTTCTTTTTTCTTTTTCTTACTGTTTTGTGAATTGTGATTAATCGCTTAGGAAAGCACGTGAAGATTCCTAGTTTCAAATCAGTCTCATACTAATATAATTTATTTATTTTGTCCCTTAGGGCTGAAAGCTGCAACCAGCTCAGTTAAACAGGGACCGTCTGTCGGAACGGCTGCAATTGGCGGGCCATTTAAGCTGGTTAATCATGATGGGAAGTCTGTTACTGAAAGGGATTTTTTGGGGAAGTGGACATTAATATATTTTGGATTCACTCACTGCCCTGATATTTGTCCGGACGAACTTCAGAAAATGGCTGCCGCTGTAGACAAAATTAGTAAGTTACTGTCTTAAGTTTTGATACATCCCATTTTCATTCATGAATCAAGATCATAAACAAAATTGTCAAAATAATAGTCCCAATGCGATATCATTTTTAATCATGCCTTGCTTAAGCTTGAATTGTATGATCTTTTTTATTTTATTTTTCTATTCAGTGCTGCCAAAAGCACCCAGCACTTATTGGGAGAGAAATGTTGATTTAGCGCATCACATCAATGCATGTACATTTCACTTCTCATAATTCTTATAGCAGCGGTCCATGCTTTGTGTGAAAAGCACACTTCTTCCACTCGCGTGATTTTGATTGTGCAATTCAACTGGCTAATTTATATCGATTCAATGCTTCAAGTTTAGCATGTATGGTTCAACATGTATATACTCAAAACATTCACATAGATATAAATTATGTTACGACTTACGACGGCTATTTGTTTTGAGCACTGTACCTGTAACATTTAATAATCCTAATAAGCTTAAATTATATTTATCAAGGAAGCATCACATTAATGCCAATATCAATGAACACATAAAGGAGCCAACTAGTTAAATATGTCATTGTGGTTATCATCATTTATCAAGAATAATAAGTAGAGATGACTTAAATTCAATTTGAAAATTTCAAGAGTATTGTCAAACCTTGTAGTCATCTTTATCATCAGGTACTAGTCTAATAAAACATCTTCAAGTAAATATTTGATTCTTTTAACTCGTTAATTCAATCATGAAGCTCCCTGTTAAAAACTGCGGCCGGATGTAACAATAAAGGGTGAGAAACAATTCTCAACAAGTAACTCTCTTACTCTAAAATTCTAACATGCGTAGAAACTTTTAAACCTTCTATGAATGTCTTGAAATTACAAACAGCTACACTCAAGCCTTTATCTTACTATAGTGGGGTCGGCTATATGGTTCCTTTGTCGCCATTGTGCCCCATCTTTAGTCATAATATCTAATACCTAAGTACATCATGTCTGTCCTTATAGTTTCATTCTAAGTCTGTTACGTTCGGTGTTCTAAAGCGCTAAATACAACAGGAAATACAATAAAATACACATAAAATGAAAAACGATGCTCCGGACGCGTTCACGGTCTCGAATCGCCGATTCGATCAACGCATCTCTGACAAATCTGCAAAAACGTGTCCCGCCAAGAGGTGGTCCGATTTTCTCTGATCACGAACATGCTGTCGATCCCCATCGATTCCCCCCGACTGAAAAACATCCAACAAGCTTTGTCACTAATATCCAAATATCCTCAAAGGTGTAGTGTCCACTCCAGTGGACCATGTAATGACAAAAAAGACCATTTGTAGTGGTGGTGCACTTGTCCAATACAATATCATTAATGATCTCAACTCTCACCTCATGCTGGTGGATCCAGAAAATTGGTAGAATCATAGGAGGTGTGGGCATACCCATGGGTGCTCCTCCAAGGTGTACATGAGAAGTGTGAAACTGTAACTAGAAGGATGTCAAAAGAAATTCAAGGTATAGGGGTCCCTGGGAAGGTGTCAAAAAAAGCTCAAGGCATGGGCCCCTATGCTCGAGAGGATCAAAGTAATGTGTCAAATCTCTCGTATTAAATACAAGATGAATACCCATATCTGTAGGGAAATCAATCTCGCAGGTATTTTTCCCAACTTTCTTGATAACCCTATAAGGACTCATTCGCTTAAGTTGTAGTTTAGTAGCGACTCCTTTTGGGATCCCCTCCTTACAAAGTCCAACCATGACTGCTCGCACACCCGAAAATGTTGCTCATGCTTGTGCATATCTGCTCATACATTTTATAATTTAATATTGCTAGCAACTTTCTTCCGGATTAGTTCATGCATTTCATGCAAAAAAAACAATATGTGTGACTCACACAACACGGATGAATCATGCACTAAATGTAAATGAACAAACAACAAATGTAAAATATGAATTACTAACATGACCAACTCTGTAAACTATGAGTTTAGGTACTATAAGAAACTCCTAAGATAGGTGCGTGATCAGGAGGTTCAGAAGGTGGATCATAGAAGAATTCATTGCGGGCGCGATGAATATTTAAATGAAAATCAGAGACATCAGTAATGAAGTGTGTCAATGTGGTGTGTGAATTGCCTCTGCAAATGCAGGTGGGAGGATATACGATCAACGAGTCAGTGACCACACCCTCAAACTCGGATATCCTACTAAAGAAGGATATTTTCCAAATGAGCGGTGGATCGACATGTGGCTCATCCGGGGGTTCTTCGGGATCGGTATAATAAAAATCGTCACAAATATGACAAGTACCAACTTATGGCCCAAAAATATCTATAGTGACTCATATAAACGATGATGTAGGTAAAGCGTAGCAAACATGACAAGCTCTCTAAGAAAATACGATGCATCAGGGGGTTCACCTAGAGGGACATATAAATAATCATCGCGAATACGATGATCACCTTTGTGACGATCGTAGACATCGACAATATGATGCGACTTTAGTGGGTGGTGAGTGTCCCTCACAATAAATAACTCATTTGGTGGGTCAGCGGGTGGTATGACACAAAACTCATCACGAGTGCGTGTGACCAGATGACAGATTCTCAAAACATCCGACTTATACTTAAGTGTTCTTAAGGATAACCATATATGCTTAAAGCTACATTCAAGATCCTTTCTCTGGAGCACTATTGATATTAATGACGATAATGGGAGAGATGTCAACGTCTCAATACTCATAATTGTGCCACTCACCCATATCTCATCCTCACAAGGACGAGGTGGCTGTCACGATCCGTCTCGACAAAAGTCAGAGTGCGCTTCGGGCGGGCCGTGATGCCACAAGCATGGACGGAAAGGAAACCATGCCTGCTAAGGCGGATGCAAAGAATACTGAAAATAGTTACTGTTAAGTAAAAACAAGTTGTTTTTTATATGCGGAAGCTTTTAAAACATGATAGTGGAAAATTTGAATGCGTAAGTATTTTTAATCAAATTCCGAACACAAGTTTCGGACACAGATTTTTATGTCATGACAGGCTCAGATGAATGGACATGCAAATAATACTAAATTATAGTACATATAATATATAAATAGCCTAGCAGTTGCCCATGATACCAGAGAAAATGTCTAATTGCAATTATTACATAAAAAAATATTTGACAGTAAATGAAATGTAAACATAGAACCTGAAACTTTAAGCAGATCAGACTCGAGTACCTGGCGGCGCTGCACGAATGCTAAGGCAATTCCAAAACAGAAAGAAAAAGTCTCAAAACATTGAAATAAACAGAGTGAACAAAGTAAAGTACACAACAGTAATAGAAGTAGAAATGTATAAGTGTACCAGTTTTCATAAATCAGAGCTGCTAACTCAGACAAGTAGAATAGTCAAACAGAAATAACTGAATTAAGCTTACTTCGTAGTATATCACGTAATAGAACAAGTAATATCATAAGCTGCAATCAATGATGTGTGTGGGTGCTTTGAGTGATGCGCATGATTCACACTCAGTCCGGATACAAGTCTTATCAGGAAACTTCCTGCTTGTCGTGACCCTCGTCACGGCCCAGGCCCGACTCAAGGAGTCTTAGTGGGTCCCAACTGGCACCGTGAAAGATGCAACTCAAGTGACCCCAACATGTTTCAATGTTTGTTTATGATATTATGAGTTACATGATTCATATTTTTGAGTTGTTAGCAGAAACGAATTCACTTAAAAGTGGAAGAACAGATGAAAAACTGACTTTACTCAAGACTTACAACCAGACATGCATCAGAAACCGGATTCGACGACACAAAAGAAACCAAACAACGAGCTTTGAATCTTGCGAGTTCGAGGGGTTTAAGGTCATAATAACCGGAAGATTTTTCGAGTAAAAAGCAGAGGTAAGTTGAAATGTATTGGATCAGAGATGTCAGGTACTTACGTAGGTTAAATCATCGTTTAACACAAGTGTTTTCCAAGTAAAAAATGCGTTACGAGCATGATATATCAAAACACCAATCATATACTTTTTAACTCGAATTCGTTGTAATTATTATCGTGACATTGTTGCTCGTGATTAACGCTCTACGATTCTTTGAATTAGTCATCAAAAGAGACAAAACCCATCAATTTGCACATCCAATTAACTATCATTCACTAACTCGTCTCCCAATTATCCAAAAATCATCATTTACATTCACAACTCGTGTTATTTCTATCGCGTGAACCTCAAATTGATAACAAGTCTATTCAGGGATTCGAGATCTAAATCATTTGACGAAACAAGCAATCAAGGGCGAATTCATACAAACATAAGATCAGACAAGACAATTAAGTTTAATGTTTGCAAGAGAGAATGGTCGCTACTTGCCTGAAAGGAAGCTGAAATTGGCGGCGGCGGCTAAGCGGTGCCAGCAAAATTGACACTCAAGCGAACCTGTACAAGAACGACAGAAGTGATATATCAAAAATACGACTACGCTAACACAAGCAATTACTCGCTACAAAAATTGAATCAAAGGCGGCTAAGAGATTTACCTCCCTCAAGAGTGAGGGGAGAAAAGATTCCACACGGAGGCGGAGACTTGGCGATGCTTAGGCTAGGGGAAACCCTAATTTGAAGAGGACTTCTTCACGAATGAACCTTGGATGCGACGAACGATGCCAGAGAACACAACTACAACGAGAATTAAACGATTATTTTTGGGCAAAAATCATGAAACACAAGTTGTATGAGATTTGAAGCTCAAATAGTTCAAAGGAAAATAAGAAAATCTAAATAGAGGAGGAGATGAGGAATCTTACCCAAGGAGAACAAATCCATGCCCAAAATCCGAATGGAGGAGGATTTGAGCGAAGCCCGAGGCGTAATCGGAGCCCAAGGAAGATGGAGAAGCGGCTGCCAGAGGGAGAGAAGGCGGTTGCTGCTGATGTCGGCCTCCAGAAACGGAGAAGAAGAAGAGGAGGGGGACTGATGGCTGCCCATTGGAGAAGTTGTCGGGAGGGGGAAATCTAGATGTCGTCGGCCTGAAGAACAGGAGGCGCGATGCTTGTAGGATCGGGAGGCGCGGGAGCAGGTAGCGGCCTAAGACGAAGGAGTATCCATAGGAGACGTCGGCGCCTGGAGCAGGAGAAGGCGGCGGAAACAACGACGAGATCGGCTCCTGCGGCTGGGAGCGGCGGGGTTGCAGCTTGGCGGGATCGGGATGGGAGAAAAGAGCGGGATCGGGGGAAACAGAGGGGCCGACTCAGTTATAGGTTATAAGAGGAATTAGGGTTTTATTATTATTATTATTATTATTGATATAATAATCTATATAAGAACCGGGTTGTTACAATGGCTCATCTGGAGGCTTAATAGGGGGGTCGTCAAAGAATCCATCAATAGAGTGACGGTCCTCTATAAGCAAACCATCATAAGCGTCCGTGTTCCCCAAAAGGGGTGAGGTGGCTATCACGAGATCACTATTAGGCTCTCGGCTCTCGATGATGATGTGGTTAGTGCGCTATTAGGTGAAGTGTGAGAAAAGTCTACACTCAATAGTGAGCTAACATGTATACTGTATAGTGTCGAGGACATGCTCTCTAAGTGGAGCAGTCTCTCGTGGTGGCTGACTCCTAACACGTACATCCTGTGTTGGGAGGACAACCCGTTCTGCCCCAAATAGAATATCATATGGAGTGGGTGGGGTTCCCCTGCTCTAGGAAATGTAGTGCCCTGACCGAACCTCAATGGCGACAATGCAGGTGCGAAGGTCGTCAAATTATGCTTCCAATTGATCAAACATCTTAAAAACCCAATGCTGAAATTCAGTCTCCGCTGTGCCCGTTTTCGAAACACTAGAAAGATCACGAAGTGTGATATAATCTTGGTGAGAGTGACCTATATAGGATTCTTGAGGGTCATTGAGACGGTTTTCAATAGCATAATCACGTCGTACTCGTGGGTAGACGTGAGTCCTACGAACGTGCGGTGGTGGTTGTGCATATATAGACTCAGGTTCCTCTAATAGAGATGTGTAGGGACGTGACCTGACTCGGGTTCCTCAAATAGAGGAGATGTGTAGCTATAACGACCTGAACAATATTGAACTCTATCATCATAATATCAGATTGAAGGATCAATAGGATCCACTCGAGTGCGATGATAAGAACGATGACAATCATCATATTGATCGTCTCTAGCATAATGAGATCGTATAGGTGGATCAACACGATCTCTGGAAGTGGTGTGTCGCGATCGAGGATAATCATCGTAATATCGTGAAGATCTCCTTGAAGGTGCTCTATGGGATCGAGTGTATACGGATGGTGGTTCCTCAAATTGAGGATTAATAAAATGGGCGGACTCGCGCTCTTCAAATAAAGGATTAGAGTAGTGATTGCTACTAAGATATGACATGGTGAACAAATAGGTTCTAGTCCCGTGTATTCTAAACTAAGCTCAAACTTGGGGCTCTGATACCAAACTGACGCGGGATGGGCCTATGTGAAAATGAATGTCGGTGCCAACACTCTAATGCAAAGCTAAGTGGGTGCGCGGAATGAATGCGATGAAGCTTAACCTAGAATGATGCGTGTATGTTTTAATTGTTCTGGAAGCAAAATTTTAGCAAGTATAATTTTATAAGTCAAGCACTCAACACAACGTTCACCAACATATTCAAATACAACATTAGCATGTTCTTTACGCAGGAAGATTTTCACCACAACTTGCACGAACTAATTTTACAGGATTTTAAAAGAAAAGTGCAAACAAGTACACAACGAGTCAAATTCACAAATAAATATGAAATGTTCTCACAATGTTTAATACAAAAAATATAACACAAACTATAATACTCACAAAGACGAAGAATCCAGTGACGATGGCAGGCATAGCTCCATGGGATAAACACAATTGCTATGATGGGGTAAACTTTTTCCAACCCTAATGGGTAGTGTGGAGAGGTGTAGATTGGGGGGGACTGTGAAATGAAAAGAGGGAGTAGGCTGTGTGAGAGATCTTATTGGGTCTGGAATGGGACTATGGGGATTGTGGGTTTCTGCTGGGGTTCCACGACAGAGGGAATGAAAAGATTGAAATACGAAGACTAGTGGTGTTCTGCTTGTCGATGGAGGAGGAGATGAGGCTGACGGCTTCATGTAGGGGTTGAATGTAAGTCGATGATGGAGGGAGGACTTACAGGACAGATGCGACAATGGGGTGATTTGCAGCCGATGACAGCTGGTCTGGAGGAATTGGCGGAAAGTAGCAAGCGGTTTTCGTGGATGTCAAGAGGGATGAGATGATGAGCAATGGCTGGTGCATGGGAGAGATGAAGACACCAACGATTTTCTCCTTCGGGATGTATGGAACGTGGGGATATGGAGGGGGATATTCACGGGAATAGTGGAATTAGGGGAAAAATAATTGAATATGAACTGAAAATTAAAAGGATAACCATAGCGTCGCACCCCGGGCTCGCAGGGTCGCACCACGAAGATTGCCGGATCTGGAATCTCTCACAAACTCAGCAATGCCTCTAAAATGTTGCGCCCATCCCTATTTATAACAAGAAGGGGTGGTTGTGCACCCGACATGAATGACTATGATCGTCTGTTACGTCTGGTGTCCTAAAACACTAAATACACACCAACAAATAAAGTAAAATACATATAAAATGAAAAACGATGCTCCAGACGTGCTCGCGGTCTCGGATCACCGATCTGATCATCACATATCCGACAAATATGCAAGCACAGGTCCCGCCAAGTGGTGGCTCGATCTCCTCCGATCACAAACATGCGGTCGATCCCCATCACCGTCTTATCCCTGATACATTCATTCATAATTTTATCTAGTCTCTTGTGCCCGCACATCCACCTAAGCATTCTCAACTCCGGAACTCTCATTTTTTGCTCATGTACACTGCCCAACACTCAGAACCATAAAGCATTGCTGGTCTAAATGCAGTATGGTAAAACTTGCCTTTAAGTTATAATGGTACTTGACGATTACATAAGATCCCTGACGCGCCTCTCCACTTCAACCAGCTTGCTTGGATTCTTTATCTCATATCTTTATCAAAACCTCCATCCTTTTGAATTATCGATCCAAGATATTTAAAGCACTCTGATGCAGAATGGAGGTGCGGACCTGTAACAAAGGATGAGTTTTGGGTCCGTTCGTGGACAATTTGCTACTTACCATATATGGCGTGCCCGGATTATGTACAATACTAAAGGTCGTCTTGTTTTCGCAGTAGATAGTAACTGGTTTGTTCACCTGGAGACTAAGTTATCAAAGGCGCAAGGCCCACCGAGGCGCAAAGGGCCCCTAGAGCCTAGGCGCATGCGCCTGAGGCGCACAAATGAGGGAAAAAGGAAATTGAGCGAATTGGGCGCCCAATTCGCTGAAATTGAGCGAATTGGGCGCCCAATTCGCTGAAATTGAGCGAATTCGACGCCCAATTCGCTGAAATTGCGCGCCCAAATTGCTGAAATTGCGCGCCCAAATCGCTGAAATTGCGCGCCCAAATCGCTGAAATTGCGCGAATTGAGCGCCCAAATCGTTGAAATTGCGCGAATTTGGCGCCCAATTCGCTGAAATTGAGCGAATTTGCTGAATTTCAGCAAATTGGGAGCCCAATTCGCTTATTTTCAACGAATGGGCGCCCAATTTGCTCAATTTCAGCAAATTGGGCGTCCAATTCGCTCAATCTCAGTGAATTTGGAGCCCAATTTGCCTAGGGGTGCCTCAGGTGCGTCTAAGATCATGTTTTTGCCCATATATAATTTTTTTTTAAAAAAAATAGCTTGAAAGGCCCGGGCGGTGCTGAGGCGCGACGGGCTGCGCCTGGTGCGCCCGGCGCCTCAGGCGCGCGCCTTGATAATTAAGCCTGGAGACCGATATCTTGGAGAATTGTCTTCAACCACAATCCCTCATATACTCCTTGCGGCATAGCCATATATTCTGCTTCAGCACTTGAGCGAGCAACAACATTCTGCTTCTTGCTCTGCACGAAACAAGGTTGCCACCCACAAATGAGCAATACCCGGTAGTAGACTTTCTATCATCTTGACTATCGGCCCAATCGACATCTGTAAACACTTCAAACTCCAAAGGTTGGTTCGCAGAGAACAAAATCACACGTCCTGGAGACTTCCTGAGGTATCACAATACCCGATATGCTGCCTACTGATGATGAATTGAGGGGGAGTGCATGAATCTACTTAGGACACCCACAACATACGTAATATCAGGGCGAGTGTGAGATAAATATATGAGGCTCCCAACCAATCGTTGGTAGTTTGAAGCATCCACTTTCTCCGCACTAGTATTTGCGTCAATCTTCTGATTAGCCTCAATTGGAGTATCCACGGGTGCACACCCAAGCATCTCAATTTCATCCAGAAGATCAAGGGTATACTTCCTCTGAGAGATGAAGATCCCTCGACGAGATCTCACTACTTCAATTCCCAAAAAGTATTTCAACTTCCCCAGATCCTTGACTTCAAATTCCTTACCCAGTTGTTCTTTCAAGTGAGCGATCTCCTCTAGGTCATCACCTGTAATGATGATGTCATCCACATACATAATAAGAATTGATACCTGCGCTCCTCTCTTTTTGATAAAGAAAGTATAATCAGCTTGTCCTTGAGCATAGCCTTGTTGAAGCATGATCTTGTTAAACCG
This sequence comes from Platanthera zijinensis, assembly GCA_039513925.1. NCBI lineage: Eukaryota > Viridiplantae > Streptophyta > Magnoliopsida > Asparagales > Orchidaceae > Platanthera > Platanthera zijinensis. The sequence goes on along the minus strand of CM077098.1, from coordinate 104,870,852 downwards.
TCCAAACCAAGCTCTCGGGGACTGCTTCAGGCCATATAGGGATTTCTGCAGACGGCAAACCTTTCCATTAAACCCTTCTTTTATAAAGCCCGGAGGAATAGTCATGTAGACTTCCTCTTCCAGATCACCATGCAAGAACGCATTTTTGACGTCGAGCTGTTGTAGCTCCCATCCACGACTAGCAACACAAGAGAGAATCACCCGAATTGAATTCATCTCTGTAACAGGGGAAAAAGTCTTTTGGTAGTCTATACCTTGGGTCTGGGCATACACTTGAGCGACCAAGCGAGCTTTGTACCGCTCCACCACCCCATCTTGATTTTGTTTAACAGAGAAAATCTAGCGTGACCCAACCGTGCGCTTCCCAGAGGGAAGACTAGTAAGCCGTCATGTTCCATTTTTTTCCAAGACACTCCTTTCCTCTTCCATAGTCTGTTTCCACTCAGGCATCTGAACAGCCTCCTGCCAGGTCTTAGGAATCATAATAGAGGAAAGAGATGAAATAAAAACTTTGTGAGCCTGAGAGAGGTGAGTATAACAAATGTAGTTGGTAATGGCGTGTTTGGTGCCACCCTTTTTACCTTTGAGATGAGCAAGAGGAACATGAAGGTCATCATCTGAATCTGGAGCGGAGACAGGCATCGGCCCTGGTGGAACATCTACTGTCTGTATTTGCTCAACAGTCCGGGGTCTGCGGGAGTATGTGTATAATATATGAGGAAGCCAGGAAGAAGCAGGAACAGGATCAGTACAGGGAACATGAGAACGTGGAAGATGAGGAGAGGCAACAATCAGGAGAGGAGAGTTGAAGGTCTTGTCACCGTTACTACCCGTCTCCCCCTGACGAAGACCAAAATACGACCCCCCCTCACGAAAGGTAACATCAATAGTGCAATAGTAGCGACGAGTTGAAGGGTGATAACACCGATATCATTTGGTGGTAGGAGAGTATCCAACAAAAACACACCGGATAGAACGCGCATCCAGTTTATCACGATGCGGGGTATGAAAATGGACAAAGCAGACGGAACCAAAGATACGAGGGACAATGCGAGAGGTGTGGATAATGTGGTTTTTGGCTACACAGAAGAGGGGCGTATCATAGGAAATGGAACGAGACGGAAGACGGTTAATAAGGTGGGCGGCCGTGAGAACCGCATCACCCCAGTAGGACTTGGGAAGGTGCATCGCAAGCAACAAACACCGAGCAACCTCCAGCAAGTGCCTATTTTTCCGTTCAGCGACACCATTTTGAGTGGAAGTGTGAACACATGTGGTTTGATGGATAATGCCATGTTCGGCAAGATAGGCACCGAACTCTCCCCGGTCATCATATTCCCCACCATTATCACTACGAAACACACAAATTGTGTCGTCGAACTGTTGCACCACCCTTTTATGGAATGATTGAAAGTTAGCAAGCACATCACTTTTCCTTTTTAACAAATAAAGTCAAGTAGTGCGAGAATGACAATCAATAAAAGTAACAAACCATTTATAATCAGATAAAGATAACACCGGGGAGGGACCCCAAACATCAGAATGGATTACATCAAACAGACATGAACTAGGAAAGGCCATATGACTGATACTCTGACGAACATGTTTGGATTGTTCACATGTGTCACAACTCACAAGAAAGTGACTTAATTAAACGATTGAAAGCAGGAAACAGTTTAGCAAGATATAAAACAGAAGGGTGGCCAAGGCGCTGATGCCAGCGCCGGATGTCATGTAAAGTCGGAGATCTGGTGGTGGAAAGAGCACTGAGAGGTAATGACTGGTTCAACAAGTACATCCCGCCGACGTTCCTACCATTGCCAAACGTCCGCTTCGTATCTACAAGACACCTGGGGAGAACATCGAGTGAAGTAACCACGAGACAATCAATGAATTGTCCTCATCTCATTTTCGCCATGAGGGATCGATATGTGGTGGCTCAACAGTAGTACCATCAATATGTCCGTAAAGCTGGTGACTGCGAATAACATGTTGTGTTGCCCTGGACCATTCCAGATAATTCGTGCCATCCAAGACAACAGTAGTGATCTTCAACGAGCCAGATTGGCCGTGACTTCGAGGAGGATCGACAGAGGAACCGGGAAGAGCACCGGATTGGAAAGCCGAGGAGATGTTGGATGGATCACCCATCGTAGAGAGTCTGAAGAGGACAAAGATCTCAAATTGGAGAAATACACATCCTACGATTGTCCCTTAGATCATGTCGTCGGAGAGGACACCGAAGGATGTGAGCGCGATGTCTCCGGCAGCCCCCATGGAGGACAAAACGGCCGGAGACAAAGGGGTCGCCCGGAAAAACCAGGCGGAGAAGACTGCCGAAGAGGAACGCCGCAGAGAAGGAAATGCGCTGAAGAGAGGCAGTCGAAAAGGAGAAGAAGCGGGCGGAACCGGACGCTGCCCTGGACGGCGGAAAGCACATGGCTAGGGCACGACGAAGCTTCTTCCTGGCGGAAACGACGAGCGGAGCGACTGACTCACGCGAGCGGTGCGCCGGACGACGCGACGAAGCTTCTTCTTGGCGGAAGCGCGGATGTGGGCGGAACGGATCGGTTCGCTCGGCTCTAATACCAAGTAGAGAGGAAGACTTGATTAGGCGGAATGCCCTAAACTGGGCTAAGAATTCATATTAATAGGCATGAAATACATGTGACTTATCACGTGAATACGTAAATGTGATAATATAAAACGTAAAATAAAATGCGTCTAACACGTATATTCAACTGGCAGTTCTCTCAGTGATGAGAGATCAGATTTTTTGAAGGTATTACTATATAACATGCACAATTAATTATGTTTTTTTTTCTCATATTCTCCAATGGGCCATAGGCTTTCAGGCTAGGTCAAAATTTACTGAGTATACAGTTCTTGTTAGTCTCTTGGGGACCTAGTTTATCCAGTTTTCACAATGTGAATATTTCTAGATATTTAACTTTCTGTGAATATTCCTTCATCCACTTACCATTTGGATTATTCTCTGTTAATTCAATCGAATTTAATTCATTTCTCCCTTATTCTTTTCAGAAAAAATGTCAGGCTTGGAGATTGTCCCTGTTTTTATTTCTGTTGACCCTGAAAGAGATTCAGTTGAGCAGGTACATGATTATGTAAAAGGTATGCTTTGTATTTTTTTATATGTTATAAGTGAAAAAAGAAAGTGGGCATTTACTATTTTTGGAAGTTATTTTTTGAGCATCAAGGTGCAAGTTTTAGTGTACAATGGCGACAAAGGATCCATATAGCCGACCCCATTATAGCGGGATAAAAGCTTGAGTGTTGTTGTAAGGTGCAAGTTTTAACAACCTTTGTAAAATGTGATTTCCTTGTGCAGAATTTCACCCAAATTTAATTGGATTGACTGGTACACAGAGTGATGTTAGGCAAGTTGCTCGCGCTTATCGAGTTTATTATATGAAGACTGAGGAGGAGGGCTCTGATTATCTCGTTGATCACTCTATTGTGATGTATGTCTTCTCCAATTTATGAGTCGTGCTTTCTGTAGGCTTTTGACCAAAATTTTATGAGTAACGTATCATATAAGTAGTTCTTGATAGGAGGTTTGTCAGGTAAAGTCATATATTTATTTTCTATTAATTAGGTTTCTCAAACACATGGTATATCTTTGATTAAGTTCTTTTTATTCATTATAATGTTAACTACAGCCTTTACATAAGTATCCAACCGTTACTTGAGCGACGATCGAGTACTATTGTCGCCGCACACTACACTTGGGGGGATCCTATTCATGAGTGGTAGTATCTATAAGCAGCATATACATTTTTTATTGTATGCTAGTCATATGTATTAAAATATCCTTGCCTTCTGTTAGATCAGGGAGTCAAAGGGCCCGACATATCTTCTGAGTCCACCTCATTTACTCCCGCTGGCGTTTGGCCCGACCTATCCGACGGCCACCTCCCATGCCTCATTCGCCGTTCTCTGGCCCATCCTGCTCTGCTCACTCAATCTCCCATGAGTCACGCTTCGGCCTTGCACTGTTTTGCACATCCGGGCACCAAAACCTTTGGATGGTGGTGTAAACTCTATTTTTTTCGCCCGATCTCCTTTATTTTTTAGGATACGATTCTCCCTTCTCTTTCTTATCAACTATTCTGATTTCATTTGAATTCGTTTGTTGGATCATGTGCTTTGTTGGATCTAGTTTTTTTCTCTTTATATGAGCAAACCCTATTTTTGGTTATTTAACCCTTTTTTCTTGCGATTCCTTGATTTCTATTCATGTATCATTATATCGGGGTGTGTTGACTTTCTTGTTATCTCATCTGGAGTGGGTTTTTCTTCCACTTCCTCGACCTCCGTGGGATCTATCCAAAATAGTCATGATCATAACACTCCTCATATTACTACTATTCGATTTGATGACTCCAACTATCTACCTTGGGCCCACTCTATCATTCTTGTGCCAGCCAGTTTTTTGGAATGGTAGTGGTGCCACCAGGGAACCTGCTCTGACTCATTTGAATTGGTTGCAATGAGAGTCTGATAACTCTCTGATCATGTCGTGGATCACAAATTCTATGCAGGAATCCATTACTCAGAACTATTTGTTTTTGGATACAGTTATAGATATCTGGAAGATAATTATTGCTACCTATTTCTGTCGTGGAAATGCAACTCAAATATTTCAGCTTCGACGAAAGCTATTCGTCCTACGACAGTGTGATCACCCTTCCTCTATATACTACATAGAGTTTACTCAGCTATACCAAGAATACGATCACTTTGATTCTTTCTCAATTATACCAAGAATACATTCACTTTGATTCGCTCACCCTTATGTCCCTCAACGATGAAGTTCTGGCTAGAGCTTGGGAAGAACGCAACAGGATCTTTAAATTCCTCGACGGGCTACATCGTGATTTTGATCAGATCAATGTTCAAATACTCATTAATTCCCTCACTCCTCTTTTAGAAGTCTATAGTTTTGTACAACAAGAGTTTGATTGACAACAGAGTTCGCTCCCTGATTCTGTTTCAGAAGAATCTGCCATTGTTGCTCAGTTTAGTTCTGGAAGTTGTCTTGTCTGTGACAGTAGACCACAATCTATGGGCAAGGATCCCTTGGTTAGTGCTTATTACGGGAAGGCCTGCCACACCCGAGACACGTGCTTCAAGCTTTATGACTTTCCTCCTCAGTGTGGGGGGGGGGGGGGGATCCATTCGACATGGTGGCCGTGGTTATGATCGCTCTGCAAGCTGACCACCTCTGTCTCGGTTTGCTCATCTTTCTGATATCTCAGAGTATACTATGCACATTATTGTTTCCCCGGATCTTTTATATTATTTAGAAGAGTTCCCCTTGGCCCTTATGGATTGAGTTTAGAAACCATGCTTTTCCACTTTTCCTTATAAAACATTAGTTGTTGCATTTTTTTTTCTATTTTGAAATAGTAGCGGCCGTGCACATGTCCCCGCGTGCGCACTATGCTAGCGACATCATCCAACTGTCGCTTGAAAGGAGATTTAAAATTCTCTTGTTCTGTTAGATCAGAGGGATTGAAATTGAACGGCTCATATTCATTTGACGGTCCTATTTTAACAATCACCCCAAAATTTTCTTTTGCAATAAGATATAGAATACAATGGTTTTGGATTGCAAAATCTATTGTGTATAAGTTGACTTGCTGATTACTAAGCCATCTTGCATTGACTTTCAGGTACCTAATGAGCCCAAGCATGGATTTTGTGAAATTCTATGGCAAGAATTACGACGTGGATTCGCTTGCCGACGGCATAGTCAAAGAGATAAGACAGTACGAAACGTGAAGCCGCACCGTCGATCTTCTCAATTGTCATCGGAGTCTCGCAAGTCTTCGACGCTGGCTTGCTCAATCTCGCTGGCCTACAGGATTGCCTACTGTTGAGCCGTTCATCCATTTCCAAATTTTGACCGGGCACAGATTTTTAGTCTTGAAATTATGTTGGCATAATTGCTTCATTTATTTTATTTTATTTTTCACATTAATAATTTAAATATATGGATGCAAGTATTATTTGGAGATATTTCAGTGTGCTGATCTGAATAAGTCATCCCTCCAGGCTCCAGCAAAGTTTTGGGGAGAAATGAGAGGTTTTAGTCAATTTGTGATGTAACTGAATCATTAGTGAGAGATTTTAAACAATAATATTATACCTTTAAATATATATATATATTATATATATATATATATATAAATATATATATATATTATACCTTTAAATACACACACACACATATATATATATAATATATATATATAATATATAAAGTCATCCCTCCAGGCTCCAGCAAAGTTTTGGGGAGAAGTGAGAGGTTTTAGTCAATTTGTGATGTAACTGAATCATTAGTGAGAGATTTTAAACAATAATATTATACCTTTAAATATATATATATATAATATATATATACATATATATATATATATTATACTTTTAAATACACACACACACACACATATATATATATATATATATATATACCTTTAAATCATTAGTGGTATATTTCTCATTTCTATTAAATGCATAGTTTTTTGATCGGATTATTTTCAGAATAATCAGATTGTATATAATATTATACCTAAAATAAGTGTAAAAATATTAACATTAATATATTTTTTTATAAAAAATATTTATTTAGATTTAAAAAATGTGAATTAGTGTGTATAATGTATGTCGAGCTAATTTTCTGTCATTATGCATGTAAACAGTATTTTTGAGAAATTATCATTAAATTCATCAATTTTATTAAAGTCAATTTGATATTAATCAATGAGATTGATTTTTTAACCAAAATTATATAATATATAACTACTTTCCTCAGATTGTAAATCGCAAGTGTTTGGCTATTTACACTTCAAAATAAATAAAAAACCGCAACTTTTTTTGGTGTGTAATTGCAGCCCAAAACTGAAAACCCAGAATTAATTTCGCGTGTTCTTTGATTTTATTTGCGGCCACTGCTGCAAAGAATTACTTCTCTCCTTTTGCCCCCGGCGTGTCCGCTTAGCAAGCACCTCAACTCCACACCCGCTATGGAGTTGCCACCATTCCCTCCTCAGTTTTCCCCTTCGTATTCACTGCGCCCACCTTACGCCGCTCACTGCCACCTCTTCTTCCGTATTTGCATTGTCGGTTTGGGGGTCGAGGAAAGCAGCGTCGACACACGCAAGCGAAAACATATTGTTCGCCATCCTTTTGCCCCCTCAGTAATATTTTTGGTTTGATTTCGAGGAGCAGTTGCTTTTGAGTTATCTGTGTTGATATCTTTGATAGCAAAAACTGTTGTCGTCAGGTCTAGAATGAGCTTCCTTTTTTGATGAATGAAAATTCTATAAACTGAATAACAAAAAATAGATGAACGAAAATCCTATGAGAGAATAACAAAAAAAAAAAACTAAGGAATATTTTGTAAGTGCACAAGCCGGCACTGTCGGCCGAGCTTCCTTTGCTCAGGTCTCCAGCCCCTACCATTTGTGGGTGCATGCACCAAAGGTGCTGTGGAGGAAGCGGGAGGGGGGACGTCACCTGGGTGCGACAAATCAAAAATCGGGTTGCGAATAAAATTCGAGTGTCGGTCAACATTGGAGTGTGACAAGCCAAATATAGGTTACGGTTAACAGTCGCTTTATTTTAAGTTGCATTAATTAATCGAAGGGTGCGGAGCGCCGGAGCCCCGTGCCGATCATGATCTGGGCACAATCGCAGTCGACTCTTGATGCAAAACCTGTGCCTTTGTCACTTGTGTATTTATATCTCTACTAATATACGAAAACTACTCTTTGGTGAAACATTGCCTAATGTTCCTATATTGCCCTTATAGTTGTATTCATAATTACACAATTATACCAAACTTTATATTGGTATATTATAAAGACAATATCTTTTTAGGTAATTACACAACTTTACAATATTAAAATACAAAAAATAAAAACACTAGATACTCTAAACTTATTGTCTCTAGATAGAAATGACAAGAGAAAAATTAATGTTTTTACGTTAAAATATAATTTGTTTTACAAAATAAAAATTGTATTCTTGATATATTTTTTTTTACGGTCATTTTGAGTACTCATATATATCGAGCTAATTTTCTGTCATTATGCATGTAAACAGTATTTTTGAGAAATTATCATTAAATTCATCAATTTTATTAAAGTCAATTTGATATTAATCAATGAGATTGATTTTTTAACCAAAATTATATAATATATAACTACTTTCCTCAGATTGTAAATCGCAAGTGTTTGGCTATTTACACTTCAAAATAAATAAAAAACCGCAACTTTTTTTGGTGTGTAATTGCAGCCCAAAACTGAAAACCCCGAATTAATTTTGCGTGTTCTTTGATTTTATTTGCCGCCACTGCTGCAAAGAATTACTCCTCTCCTTTCGCCCCCGGCGTGTCCGCTTAGCAAGCACCTCAACTCCACACCCGCTATGGAGTTGCCACCATTCCCTCCTCAGTTTTCCCCTTCGTATTCACTGCGCCCACCTTACGCCGCTCACTGCCACCTCTTCTTCCGTATTTGCATTGTCGGTTTGGGGGTCGAGGAAAGCAGCGTCGACACACGCAAGCGAAAACATATTGTTCGCCATCCTTTTGCCCCCTCAGTAATATTTTTGGTTTGATTTCGAGGAGCAGTTGCTTTTGAGTTATCTGTGTTGATATCTTTGATAGCAAAAACTGTTGTCGTCAGGTCTAGAATGAGCTTCCTTTTTTGATGAATGAAAATTCTATAAACTGAATAACAAAAAATAGATGAACGAAAATCCTATGAGAGAATAACAAAAAAAAAACTAAGGAATATTTTGTAAGTGCACAGGCCGGCACTGTCGGCCGAGCTTCCTTTGCTCAGGTCTCCAGCCCCTACCATTTGTGGGTGCATGCACCAAAGGTGCTGTGGAGGAAGCGGGAGGGGGGACGTCACCAGGGTGCGGCAAATCAAAAATCGGGTTGCGAATAAAATTCGAGTGTCGGTCAACATTGGAGTGTGACAAGTCAAATATAGGTTACGGTTAACAGTCGCTTTATTTTAAGTTGCATTAATTAATCGAAAGGTGCGGAGCGCCGGAGCCCCGTGCCGATCATGATCTGGGCACAATCGCAGTCGACTCTTGATGCAAAACCTGTGCCTTTGTCACTTGTGTATTTATATCTCTACTAATATACGAAAACTACTCTTTGGTGAGACATTGCCAAATGTTCCTATATTGCCCTTATAGTTGTATTCATAATTACACAATTATACCAAACTTTATATTGGTATATTATAAAGACAATATCTTTTTAGGTTATTACACAATTTTACAATATTAAAATACAAAAAATAAAAATACTAGATACTCTAAACTTATTGTTTCTAGATAGAAATGACAAGAGAAAAATTAATGTTTTTACGTTAAAATATAATTTGTTTTACAAAATAAAAATTGTATTCTTGATTTATATTTTTTTACGGTCATTTTGAGTACTCATATGTATACGTTGCGGGTCGGGCGGAGCCCTCCGGGAGCGGGCACAGCCCGCCGTCGTCGGTCGGGTACTGTCGCGAGAGGCCATAGTGGTGGATACTATCCACGACAAATGTTGCCGCCCATGACAAATGTCGCCGCTCACGACAAAAGTCGCCGCCCACGACAAATGTTGCACCACCGACGAATATCGCATCCCGGCGAATGTCGCACCCCGCTGATAGTCGCACCCCGCCGATTGTCGCACCCCCGCCGAATGCCCCCAGGGCCGAAGGCCCGTGCCTGTCACTTGTATATATATAAGTACAAAAATATCATTCTGCACCCACTACGCTACAACTTAAATTTTTGTTATTCTGACGTTTTTAAAATATCTTTGGGATGGTAGGATAGTTTGATTTATAATCAAAATCTGGAATTGGTTAGTGAACTGTGAACTCAAGCAGTGTTCCTAGTCGAGTTCCCGCATTCTTGAATTGAAACAATTTTAGAGTTAATTTTTCTGCATATATTAAATACACTGTATTTGTTTTAACTATCGTTAGTGTATACCCACTTCTCGTTCTCCGACATAAACGGTGCATGAATATAAACATAAATATAAATAAAAAGTAAAAATATATAAATATATATATATATATATATATATTATTTTTAAAATAAAGCAATCAAAGGCAGCTCAAATAAAAGATAACAAATATATGACAATGATTTGTCACAAGATTTTTTTATTACTAATATATATATATCTATTGTAATAATTAATAAACGTATAAATAAAGGTTATAATAATGGTCTATTGCCTTTATAGTTTATATAGGCGATTGATATGGGCAAACCGAAATTGGCTAGGTGCAAACCGAAAAAATAAGTTAAAAGTATTATATGAATCCTAATAAAATGGCTCAGGGCAAACCATTCCCCCTCATCCCGTGAGCCGATCCCGCCGCTTCCCCGTTCCGCTTGGCACCCGATCCCGCCCCTTCCCCGCTTCCCCCGGCGCCGATCCGGCCGCTCCCTGCACCAACGCTCCCCTTCCCCGCCGCTCCCGCCCCTTCCCCGCCGCTCCCGCCCCTTCGCCAGGCACCCGATCCCGCCCCTTCCCCGCTTCCCCTGGCACCCGATCCATCCGCTCCCTGCACCAACGCTCCCCGCACCGCCGCTCCCGCCGCTCCCGCCCCTTCCCCGCCTCCCCTGGCGCCCGATCGCCGCACATGCAGCATACAGTCGACATCTTCGATGGTACTTTCTCAGAAACTTTTGATACTGCCCCATTCGGAACACTTAAACAGTTCTGATACTCAGCCTCTTCCATAGAAAGCTTATCAATCTCACCTTCAACCTACAGTTGCAATATAAGGACAAATGGTATAAGCTCCTAGAAATGAACAATAGAACCTTTGAAATAAACATGGGTAATTGGCCCCGGGTTGACGCGTACGATAATGATATCATTTCCAGGCACAACATCATCAAGTCCATAAAATATTTTTTCAGTGTCTTTCTCCTAGCATAAGAATGAACAATAATGTGGTGAGAATCTCAAAAACGTATCTATAACTTTACGGGGAACTTAAAGGGATTTGTGGAAATAGAACGAGGTCCTCTAGTTCAACAACATTAACATAAGCAAACAGAATATATGAAACATAGAACACCTACGAAAACTTTTTTTTGATATTATGAACTTTTGGTAAGTAATTAAATCCTCAAATGTGTTGATTAGAAGTAGAATGAAGCTATAAGAAAAGACATGATATACTTAGGCATTAGTGAGATTATGACTAAAAATAGGGGATTTTACACCAATCCCCCTGGCGCCCGATCGCCGCACATGCAGCATACAGTCGACATTTTCGATGGGGCAGTATTTTAAGTTTTGATAATTTAAATTCTGATTATTTTTAAACTTTAATTTCGATTTGCACGTAATAATTTGGTCTGCACTTATAATATTTTGGTTTGCACGTAAAATTAGTTTGCACGTATCCAATTTCGATTTGCCCATATCAATCGCCTTTATATAAAGCAGAATTATTCGGTAAATAAAAACACACGCCCCACGAGACTGATCTAATATATTGTTTCATCCATCCGATGTAAATCACACGGACAGCTATACGCGCTCTCAGCGCCACTATTTTTAATCCCACATTGCTGGATTTAAAATCAAACAGCAATATATTTACACAACGGAAGAAACCCTATTGTCCCTTCGGGGACATCCGATAAAATTGGAACGATACAGAGAAGATTAGCATGGCCCCTGCGCAAGGATGACACGCATAAATCGAGAAATGGTCCAAATTTTTTTTCCCTCTCCGCAATTTTTTTTGGCAAATTTCTGCTTCGCGTCTGCTTCCTTTATTTTTCCCTGCGAGTTTCGATGAATCTGCAGGAGGATTCCGCCATTTCTCCACCTCCAACTTTCATCTCAAATGGCTCGATCTTCAATCGGTATTGATTTCTTCTTTTTTATTACTAATTTCAGCATTAAACCCTAATCTTCCAGGCTACTTTGATTCTTCATTAGTAATATTTTTTTGCTTCCTGTGTTTTTTCGACCTCCTATTTTGAATCTTCTTCGTCCGGTGTTGATTTCCTTTTTTTGGCCATTTTTCAACCTCCAACTTTCATCTCAAATGGCTCGATCTTCCATCGGTATTGGTTTCCTTTTTATTTTTTTTTACTAATTTCAGGAATAAACCCTAATCTTCCAGACTACTTTGAATCTTCATTAGTAATATTTTTCTGCTTCCTGTGTTTTTCCGACCTCCTACTTTGAATCTTCTTCGTTCCGTATTGATTTCATTTTATATACCCTAATCTTCCAGCCTACTTTGAATCTTCATTATTACTACATTTTATGCTTCGTATGCTTCCTCGTTTTCGCCATTTTCGTCGTCCCACTTTCATCTCAAATTGGTTGATCTTCATCCGGCTTTGATTTCCTTTTTTCTCCCTAATTTCTGCAATATACGTTAATTAATCTGAAACGCTACTTTGAATCTTGATTCCCATGAATTTCTATAGATCGTCCCGCATTGATTTCCTTTTTTTGGCTCCTAATTTCAGCAATATACCCTAATCCGACATGCTGCTATGAATCTTGATTCAGTATGAGCTTTTAAACCTACGCAAAAAAAAAAAAACATTTGGAGTGTTAATTTCATGCAGTCCAAACAAGGGTTATCTTACCAGTGTCTAGCTAGCTCTATTCATGGAAGAGAATTGTTTGCTAAGACCTCTCATTTACTATTTCTTGTGATTGTTTTTTTTATTGAGAGAAAGTCTTAGATCATACTTTATTTAAACAATCTAAAGATTGTTATGATTTCAATATACACTTTAGCTTTCCTTAATCTGTAGCTTCTTTCTAATGGGATTTGAAACCAGGACGATAGGGTGGAATTGCGGGGTGGGCTGGAGAAGGACCAGCGAAACCTATGTGTTGATATGGTATGGCCCAAGTAGTTGATCACTTGCCATCCATTGGTGCACTTTTTTGGATTGGTGTGGAGGCGATGCTACTAAAGCGTAGGAAGGGTATCATTGAAGTGTAGGAAGGGTATCTGAGAGGTGCTCGAAATGTTCTTGCTAGGAAGAAATGTAAACCTATGTCATCAAAGCATACACATATACCTTCGAAACACCGGGTGGAAGATATCATTCATGATAAATTGGAATGTCGCAAAAGCCTTGGGCAATCCGAACAACATACCAAAAACTCATAATGTTTATCATGTATGCTCCCCAAAGTTCTCCTTGCAGTTCATGTATCATCGTGATCAAATACCCTTTTGGAATGCACACCTGGTTCAACTCTCAGTAGTCCAATCAGAAACATCAATTGTTGTCCTTCTTGCACACAAGGAGGACAATCAGAAACATCAATTGTCGCTCTTCTGCACACAAGGAGGATAGGGTTGGAGAAAGGACTATCACTTGAGCCGATGCTCTATCTCATCTTTCAGGGCATGTCTATGCCGATTTGGTCTCACAAAAACAACATTGATTCTAGGGTGGAGAGATATGCTGGGGTCCACAACTCTCTAGGGAGGGAGGTTTTGTGGATTCATGAATAAATTAGCAACTTGTCTAGAAGTTTTCATAGTTGATGCTCCTAAAGGGGAAAGCCTAGGTATCCCCCCTCGCCCCTCGGTCTCCACTCGGTTGCATCCATCAGCTGACTGCACTTCCATGCCCCCACCATCATCCCGCTGTCCACATCCAACTGCCCTAATTCCCTAAGACACAACCCTAAATTACTCATATGCAAGCATCTCCCCACCCACAACTCTTGCACAATCAATTCCCTTCCTCTACAAACTGCCTAGCCACAATACATGCATCTAGTGCATGCCTAAGCCGCAAGCCATCTCCCAGCACAACGCTAGTTGCATCCCTGCACCTTCCTACACAGCACTAGCCAATACTGTGCACATCCTAACATAACATTAGTGATTTTGAATCCTTTGATTTGAGAGCTCTTTAGTCTTGTTTGACGTTTGATTGACGGAGTTGAGGTGAAGGTAATGGAGATGTGCGTATATGTAGAGTTGAATTAAACATTCCAAGTAATGATATGGCGGAAGGCTTGGAACATAGGTTACAAGTTTTTTTAACTTGTCGACATACTCATCAACATTGTTGGATTGCCGCACGCCCCAGAGGCGTGACATTTTTTTGTCTGCATGGCGGTGGCTGTAGCACTACAGGGCATGCGTCAGTGGCTCAGCGCTGACCAACTCAGGGATAGTGTAGACTAGTTTAACCAACAACCCTAGTATATGGCAGAACCTTAATACTGACCAGAGGTGTTGGTGGTGGAAGCAAGTTGTAGGCTCATTGCAAATGCTGAAGAATGGTGAGTATAAAAATATGACGTTCCTCATAGCAGTATGGGTATATGGCTGATTTATACTAGGCAGACACGCACGTAGAAGACCGCGACGGATGCAGCAGACTAGTGGAGATGCGCGCACAGTTATCCATTTTGATATTTTGCCTAGACATCCCCCACACCCCGGGGACTTTAAAAGTCCCAATCATCCTCTTGGGTGCGCAAGTCCCGATCACCTATTAATGCCTTTCCTTCATTCCTTATTTGCACGAATACATCTCGATTGGAACAACTCCCCAATTGGGTTACCATCGCTAGCTATAGTTCCCCAAGGTTGCGTGAACCACTTTGACTGGTCTTGATCGACTTATGTACTTCTTCAACAATCTTGATTGTCGTGCCACATCGATGGTATTATAGATTTATAGTTGAGCCTCTAAGGGATGACCCTACGTAGGATAGATGGGACACCAATGAGTTAATGATTATGTCGTGGCTTCTTAACTGTAATACCTGAACATGTTTGTAACATTTTTAATATGTCAAAACGGCTAGAAGTATTGTTCCTCTGTGCCCTTATAAAAAACAATGAACATAACATTCAAAAATACAAATAAGCTGACCGCAAAATGAAAGAGAAATAGAAACATGCATTCCACAATCTAAGAAATGTTTGGCAAAGAATCTCCTTTCAAAAAAAATGAAAACCTCATTTGATTCATGATCTCAACCATTGTAAAAATTTATTTGACAAATACTGAACTAAATCCTAGAAGATGTTGTAGTTTATTCAATATTAATAACAACCAAACGGAGCCACAATGTCTTGCCATTACTTAGAGTTGATGTTAATGTTGCATCTTTATTTTTATAAAAGAGTATTTTGGTAATTTATTTAGAGTCTGTGCAGTGCATGTAAGTCTATTTATATGCCCATTTGGGCTGTGGAATGACAATAAATGAGTTAATCATAGTTTCTCTCCTCTTAGTTTCTCTCCCCTTCCCATGCTCAAGTTAGGATTAGGGATGAGCAAAGCCTCCCACTTTCCCCTTCCTCTTGTTCGGTTTAGCACACTCCCTTATATTTCTGACTCTGTCGCGCTACCTCTGGACATCTCTCCGACGAGATATTGACATGCTACAGAGAAGCCCGCAACAGATACACACTATTATTTTTGTTATTTTTCCTTGTGGCATTAGTTTTTCTAGTTCGGGATATTTCTTTGGGAGTATTTCATCAATTGCTTGAAGAATTCTCTTGGATTGAAAATGATCTCAATTCTTGAAATGAGTTCTAATTTTGTCCAAACGAACGGGCCTTTACGGTTATCTTATCCGTGTTTTAGTTATTGTATTCATGCTGCATGGATTATGATCGTTATGGATAGTAGAAGCAAACTAAATAGAAACACGTAATCCAAAGATTACACGATACAAGAATATATATTGTTCACCCCAAATTAGTGCTACATTCATTAGTGGTGACAGAGGTTTTGCCTGTATAATATTAGGTTTACAGAGGAGCGAAAAAGAAGGTCGCTATCATTTTCGCTCATCCCAGACTTTACTTCCAGTTTAATAGGTTTAGGGGTTGTTTACCGGGATCTCCTATGTAAGTATGCAAAATTACAGGTTGCGCCCTTCTATCTTTTGAATTACCAAGACCTCCCCTGTAAGTGTACATTTTATAACATGCATCCACAAAAATATAGGGGATGTCTTTGTAATTTCAAAAGATAGTGTGTGAAACATGTAATTATGCTAATTCAGGGAGATTTGAGTGATTAATATTTTTTATTAATTTGGTGACTGGAAGGCAAGCTTTTGTTATTTTGTATTTGTTGAGTTGTTTACAAGAGTTGTTCTGTTGAAGTCAGCCCCCAAGAGGATTTCAGACTTTCAGCCAAGGGCCCATAGAAATAAGATTTTGGATATTAATGTTTTTTATAAAGATTTGCTCATTCTATCATTGAATTTGAAGTCATGACTTATGATGTTTTTTTGTTCCTTTTGGAGGTTTGAGACGCGGACGACTTCAATGTGGATGATGTAATCACGCAGAAGCCTTACCAAGCGACCAATTACTGAGGATTCATGCCAGCATATCCCAGTTGAGATGTCTCGCATGACTCGGGATTTCTGCTGAGTTGTCGCGCAAAGGTCTCCGCCCGGTTTCAGGTGTCGATATATTTTCCTCTCCTTGAAAACTCGAGGATTGTATTACTTAATATTGTATTTTAGGGATTCACAGCACTAACCCCCTATCAGGCTCATTGTAGTTACTCATTATTTATCATGCTCTTTTTTAGGGATTCACAGCCATAACCACTGTGAGGTCTCACATATAGAGCAGTGCATATTTAGCACAATAGAGGGCGGATTTCGACTACCAAGGGACCCTTTTTTCCAAAGTGATGTGGGTGGTTAGCATGATCATCTCGTGGTGGCAGGTCGTGGTTGCAAGCGTAGCACTGCGATTTAGCATAGGAGCGCACTACATCAAACATGATCGAGCGGGTTTATGCTCGGTTTTAAATGTTGGATCCTGACAATGTGTTGGTTGGCACGCGATGTAGCAAGGATAAAGAGGCCGAGTTGGCAATGTATGCTTTGTGGATGGTTTAAAAGTGCTTGGTTAAGTTAAATCATAAAATGAGCATTATTCATGAATCGTGTCTAGCTCGACTTTCATTTACTTTTGATCCGGCTTTCATCTCGATCAGACTCAAAAGTGTTTTGATTTTATTTTGGGTCGACATAGGATCATCATCTGCCTCGCAAACCTCGAAGACATAATCGATACCCTGCAATTTGTCATATTTTACCAAGGTGATTATTGTTGTCCTCTATGCCTACCTTTACTTCGCTGACCATACAAAGACAGTTGCGGAAATTTCGATCCCCAAACAAAATCTAAATTGTGAAAATATTGATGTTAGGCACAGAGAAACACACAATCGCCAAAAAATCACAAACACACACCGACGCACGCAAAATTGCGTCGTTTACTTTAGATGATAAATGATAACCATCGCGCATGGAGGCGCGATACATTGAACTATTTGCTTTGGCCGAATGACGAGCACAACGGCTTCATATCAACATGTGTTTGGATACATGCAAGAAATGGTTAGATGATAGTGTTTACACTACATCGCTAACGATGTAAAATTTGTATACTCTATGTAAATTGTGTATCGGGGCGAAGATCAATCTCTTCATGCAACGAAGGCGTGCAAGGACAAAGATAATGAGCTTTATTTTCATATTAGAATACGACAATGAGTTGTAAGAGTCAAATGCGAGAATGAGATTCGAGAACTTTTGCTAGTGAAGACACTTGCACAGTCGTGCGAAACAATTAGCGGTCTGTTTGGTTAAGTGGTGGCAGTTAGAGATGGAGCGTTTGAAGATGAAGACAACAATGCTTTTGAATGAAGCTCCCTCCTTGCGGTTGGAATTAGACATTAAATGATGTTTTTTAGGGAATTGATGATTCAAAATAGAGGTTATTAAGGCTTCATGCCCTTAACATGTAAGAAAAATAGCATTTGAGGTTTAGAAAAGTGCAATGGAGAAAAAAAGCCCAAACAAACAGAGCCTAGATATCTTTGACAACATGTACTTGTAACATGATTAATTTGAAGTTTGCTAGGTGCGTTCGTCGTTCGTGTCCAGCCAAAAAAATGCAACAAAATTTACCCCCTAGGAGAAGACAAGGCAATGGTTACAACACTCGAGGTTTGCAAGTTACGGGAGCGCCGTGCGCTAGAAAAATGTCATGACTAGGATAATGTCACGTAGACTATGCAAATAAATAAGAAAATTTTATGTTGGCAGCCCTTATATGGCTATTGACAGCCCGGCAAAACAATTAAAAACACACATAATATGGCCGCTAATAGCAGCCCAAAACGTGGAACACGCGTCTTTTAAAAATATGCCTACTATATGGCCTTTAGAGAAAAAATGTTCAACATGAAAGTTGTAGATCTCGACGAGATCTACAACTTTTATGTTGAACACTTTTTCTAAAAATGTCATATAACAGACCAATTTTTAAAAGACGCGGAACCCGGGCGGAACTATGCGATTCGCAATAGTTCCGCCCGGTGTCGCGTCTTTTGAAAATAGGAGTACTATATGACTTTTTTTAGAAAAAGTGTTCAACATTAAAATTTTAGTTCTCGTCGATATCTACAATTTTCATGTTGAACATTTTTTCTAAAAATGTCATACAGTATGCCTATTTTCAAAAGACGCGAAACCCGGGCAGAACTATGCGATTCACATTAGTTCCGCCCGATGCCGCGCCTTTTGAAAATAGACATACTATATGACATTTTTAGGAAAAATGTTCAACATGAAAGCTGTAGTTCTCGTCGAGATCTACAACTTTCATGTTGAACATTTTTTCTAAAAATGACATATATTAGGTCTATTTTCAAAATACGCGTGAAACTCGTATTTAACTAATTCGGGGTTCCGTGTTTTACATTTTTTCCTAAAAATGTCATATAGTAGAACTATGGATTGTTATCTCTATTTTTTATAAATTAATCTAGTAATTAACAATGATTTGTTATTGTTGGAGCCAAAATTGACCTCAACGAATGTTCAAAACAGGGGTGCAGCCAACACCTACTTCTCTCAAGCCCCGCTCCTTGACTGGTGGCTAACGACCTATGACTGACCCAAAGCCTCAGCAGGGAGGTCCCACCTCACACCCGGAAGATCTCTGAGAGCTTCTCCTCCAAAGCCAAAAGCTGGGCTAGGAGCTCCTCAGAAAGCACTAGAGATTCAGAGAAAAATGAGAGTCTGCTTTTTAAGGAGCCCTTATGTGTCTTTTTATAACCTTTTGCTGACCTGAAGTTACTGAAATACCCCTGGCTGGTCTGTCAATAGCAAAATCCCGCTGTTTGAGAAGTGTTAAATGCAGCCTCTGGGGGTATAAGGGTAATTTTACTCGAGGGCAATTAAGTAATCTTACCCTGAACCCTGGGCCCCACTCGGCGAGAGCCCTATGCCGGGAACCCTCTCGCCTTCATTTGGCGAGAGCTAAAAGGAAGTGTCGAAAGTCTCAAGCTGAGCCAGCCCCCGCCTTCTCGCCAGTTTAATCCTTCTCGCCGACTCTGCCGAGAGCGGGTCCTAGCTGACCGCTGGTGAACGCTCTCGCCCTTCTCCAGGAGGGAGCTCCTCTAACCTTGACATTGTCGCTGCTGGACGCGACGTTGAGTGAGTGAAGCTCACTCAACGCCCTTGCTGCTGACCACGGCGTTGAGTGAGTGGAGCTCACTCAGCGCCCTTGCTGCTGACCACGGCGTTGAGTGAGTGGAGCTCACTCAGCGCGGCGTTGACCACGGCATTGAGTGAGTGGAGCTCACTCAGCGCGGCGTTGAGACCACTCGACGCCTTCTCGCCCGCTTCTGGTCACGGGCGGGACCTCGCCTGCTCCTAGACGGGAGCTCCTCCGACGAGAGCTCTTCTGGTCTTCAGGCCGAGGCTGGTCCAACCCCGACCGTTGATGCCTCCGGATCCTACCCAGCAAATATAGGTTGTACACAATCCCCGCTCTTTTGGAGCTAGCTCTGCACTCGAAAAGACACGTCCAACCCATAAATATTCGCTGGGCACGTGTCACTTCCTGCAAAGAGAATCTATTGGTGGGCACTGTCGCAGTTATATATATGCGTTGATAGACGACCGTAAATCTGCCCTTGTTCGTTGCTACTCTCCTGGGATTTCACGCGACCTCGCGATGCGCCCCAAACAAGCTGGCAAGCCACTCTCGTAGAACCTTCAGGACCGCATAAAAGTGACGCAGGCGCGAGCCCCTCGCCAACAGCGCCCTAGTGGCTCCTTGGTTGGCGAAAGAGGCACCCACTGTGGAGCCTCCGCCGTCGTCGAAAGAGAAGAAGAAGAAGGCGAAGAAGATCCATCAGGACCCCTCGCGAGAACACCGAGCCTCTCCAACTCCATCCCCAAGCCGTGCGGCCAATCCTCTTCTGCTGCAGAGGGTATGTCTCGCCGACTAGCGGACTGCTGTACTTAAGAATTGGTCACTGAACCCTTCTTAGCAGGTGGTCTCGGAAGGTGGGGCTGGGCTTCCGCCGGTGCCCCCAGACCCATCGACGTCTCGCCCACCTGAGGATCAGCCACAGGATCCGGAAAGGGCTCCTGCTGATGGCTCGGGACCTCCAGGTAGCCCCTCCTTTTTTGTCTGTTTTTATTTTGGTCACTCTAACCTGGGTGGGATTCTCGCAGCGCCTGCTTCCGCCCGCCCGGGTCTCATCTTGCCAGGAACTTACGTAGGGGTTGCCTTCGCGACGATCCAGCAGGCAATCCCCACCCATCCGCGGGGAGACGCCTGCCGACACATCCTTGATGCCGGAGGCCGACCGTTCCGAGAGGGAGCGCGACCCTCCCCAGACTTCGGGCCCTGCGCAGGTTACGGCGCGCGAGATCTTCCGTCCGGGTCGTGGAAAGCCACTCCATCTCCTGTTTGGGAGGGATGCCGAGGGAGAGCTCGAGCCTTCTCGCCTTCCACCGATCGACGACCCTCGCCATGCTGCTGGTATGCCACATACTGCTGCTGCTCTTACTCTGTTCTCGTACTGGCCGCCAGATTGTCTTCTCAGGAGATCCGGACCTGCGATCGGGAGCTGACGAAGATGAGGATGATGACGGGGATCGGGAGGAGGAGGACGGTGACAGCTCCCCCTTCCCCTCTTCTGACGAAATTGAAGGAATCCTGATTGGTGTGGGAGGCGCGAGAAGGCGGGGTAAGAAGGTCGCGGCAATCCTCTCCAAACTCGCGCGGCGGGAGCGGGCCCTTGCCTACGCGACGAGAGAGTTTCGCAAATCGGTGGAGCAAAGGCTGGAGGCCCTGGAGCGAGATTACTTCCTAAGCGAGACGGAGCGGCCGGGCGGCCTTACTACGGGATCTTCTCCCGGGAGGTGCCTTGCGCGGATACGAGACCAAGCTCGTCGGATCAATCTAGGGTGCACCGTGCTCTCCTCCTACTTCAACCCGTTGGCGCCTCCGAGGACCCAACAACGAGAGCGAGGACGCTGGCGCTGGGAGCCCTATTGATTCCTGATATCTCGCCTCTTCTTGCCTCTGACCTTCCCTTCTCGTCATGTACCCTCTTTTAATTTTATTTTGAACTGTTGGTACTGCTTGCAATCTTGTGAACTGCTTTCATTAGTTAACTGCTATTGTTACTGCTACTATCTTAGGTCTCGCCTAGCGAGAACGTTCTTTGCTTTCGCGTCTGTCATGTCATGCGATTCTTGCGCGAACCAGGGTTATCGATCAGTCACTGTCAATTCGGGCGGGGGACCGAGGCGCCGTTGACCTAGGGCGTGACAGCTGTACCTCCGCCGCCCTTTCTGGGAAAATCATCATTTATCACTGCTTCATCATTTATCACGGCTTCCTATAAATAGGTGGATTCACCTACCACATTTATTTCCCTGGTCCGGAACCTCCACCTTTCTTATTTTCGCTTTTGCGCTCTGTCGAGAACATCTTGCTTTCGCCTCCCTTCCCTTGCTTCTCGGATGGTCTCTCCCTCTCGCCTCCTCTCTTGCGATTTCGCCTTCGAATACTTTAGAAATAATGCTGGGCGAGAACGAGGGGCGCTCTCATTGCGCGGAAGCTTTCCGGAAGCACCGATTTCCGTTGTGTCGTCTGACCCTGGAGGAGTATCGGCTGATTACCTCCCGGTACGTTCCTGCCAGCTTCGCCACGAGAAACCCAAACAATAACGACACGGTGAACACTGCGCGAGAGGGGTAGCTCGCGATCCCCCTCGAACACTTCGAGGTGGGCTTTCGCCTCCCTCTTTGGCCGGAGATGCGTTTCGCCCTCCGCTACTATGGAGTCGTACCCGCGCAGCTGAATCCAAATTCGGTCGCCATTCTTGTAGCGTTCATCTGCTACATGCGATCAGAGAGGATAGAGTTCAACCTTTCGATCTTCCGGAAGCTGTTTGTTTTCCGCGCGAAGGGATGAGTCGTCTTCTTCTCCGGGCAACTGCTTAAAACAACCGGTCTCGCCAACAAGCATCATCACTGGGGCGAGAAATTTGTCTTCGTCTCTGGTGACTTTGGGAACGTTCCACTTACGCCGATCCAGTATGAGGATGCCGCTTACAAGCCGCCATCCCTGGGGTCCCGCGAGAGTGCGCTCCTCAAATTCTTTGGGACCAAGGAGTTTGACGTCCCCTTCCTTAGGCGGGACGTCGACTCTCTTCCCCCCATTCCTCCTAGCGAAGGTGAGATCTCGTCACTTCTTTCTTTTGTTCGGTGTTTACACGTCCTACCTCAATGCTGAGTGTTACCTGTTGCCTTTGCAGGAGAGCGGGAGATCCCCTTGCGCCAGCCCTTCCCCGAGACGCAAGCTGCCGAGGGCCAGACTGCGGGAGATCCGTTGGCTCTCGCGAAGTCTGCGGCCAGCGCTTGTCGGGACAAGCCAGCTCCGCCTCCGCCGTCTAGTACCGAGAAGCGGAAACCCAGTGGCTTTTCATCTCAGCGGAAGAAGAGGTTGAAACCGTCCGCTACCGAGAAGGGGAAATCTAAGGTGCCTTCGCCTGCCCGACCTCTCCCGTCGGGCCGATCTTTCGCCGAGATTTTAGCGGCGGTCAGCGAGATGAGGGACGTCCCCAGGAGCAGTGCTGGGGCCCCTGCCGAGAACCTTCCGGCCGCGATCGAGGCGGGTGGCGAGGTGGGCGCTGAGATAGTGGCTGCCGAGAGCTCTGCCAAGCTCCCGCCCAAGCCTGTGCCGAAGGGGCACAGGAACTTTGGTTTAGGCGTGAAGAGCCTTGATGCGGAAGGGAAACCCTTGCTACAATGGGACACGGAGTCCAACCGAGTGTCCCTCTCGATGCTGCTTCCAAGCTGGGCAGAGCATGATGAGGTCACCGGCGAGGCCTTCGCGCTGGGCTATGGCCTCTACAGCCGGGAGTTCGCGGGCCTGTACGACCAACTACCCACTCGCCTCCTCGCTTTTGACTCAACCCGGGCTCTAATGCGTGGGTTCGAGCTTGCGCACATGTGTGCTCACCGAAGCATCACCATCGACCGGAACTTCCTCGATATGTACAAGGTGAGAGAGGAAGCGGTGGCTCG
Source organism: Platanthera zijinensis (assembly GCA_039513925.1). Classification (NCBI taxonomy): domain Eukaryota; kingdom Viridiplantae; phylum Streptophyta; class Magnoliopsida; order Asparagales; family Orchidaceae; genus Platanthera; species Platanthera zijinensis. The sequence continues at coordinate 104,847,388 of CM077098.1, read as the reverse complement.
GGCGGCGGCTCTGAAGACTGAGCTAGAGGACGCCCAACGCTTGCTGTCCCTACGCCCGGCATAGGAGGTAAGCGAGACCCTTTCTGACATTCGTTCTCGCCTATGAGATCTGTACCCTCGTTCTCGCTGCTGATCGTATGCTTTTATGCAGGACTCTCCGCAGGTCATGGTGCTCCGTGCGCGGCTGGCCGGGGTGGAGTGCAAGAACGCCCTGCTGAAGGACCAAGTTAAGCGCCTGGAGACGGCGGCAGCTGCGGTCCCGCCCCCTCCCATGCTCGATGAAAGGCTGAAGAGCCGGAATTACTCCGAGTATGATATCGACAAGCTCTTACAGGTCAACGCTCAGGCGACGACCAGATTGATGATCGAGACGCTGCGGGACGTGTGATGCCTGGACGAGGGTGGTGAGACCCTGACCGCTCCCCAGCTCGTTCCCTGGCTCTTCGAGCCTATCCCGAAGCCCCCAGGCGCGCCCGACTCTCCGCCCCCGGACGTCCCGAGATCCCCCACGACTGTTGGCGAGACCTCTGGGGAGAGCTCGGGCGAGAGCTCCCGCAGAGGCTCAAGTGGGAACTCGAGTCGGAGCTCGAGTGGGAGCTCGAGCGGATATAGCGCTTCTCCCTGAGGGGTTTCCTTCTTCTCTCTCTTTTTTTGTAATGAGCGAGACACTCTGATTTTTGTAACCATATTTGCATATATAAATTGTTAGTGTTTGTACCCCTCCTTTTTTTGTTGATAACGAACGCTTCTCAAGAGAGCTTCCGCTGAAGCCCCTGGCCCCCTCTAGGATGGTCTCTCTTAGCGGTCGATAGGTGAAAACCTACCGAGAGCTCAAGGCTTAAACGCGTCGTTCCTGCATTCTGCCGAGAACCATTTGTCATGAGTGTCATTCATAGGCTAAGGGAAGACCGCCCCTCCTTGCCTTGCACGATCGATCGGGTCTCCTTGCCTAGACCCGTCGGGAACTTCGTTTGGCGAGATCCCCCAGCAAAGATCTCCTGGCCGTGACCTCTCCTGGCCGAGACCTCTCCTGGTCGGGACCTCTCTTGGCCGAGACCCTTTTGGCCGGGACCTCTCTTGGCCGAGACTCTTTTGGGTCTGTCTTCAGGGTGCCTTTTGCCTAGCCTAGAACATCCGTGTTGAAACATTTCTAAACGCTGAACCTATCCCCCACAGGCGAGCCTGCGGGCCCGCCGGCTAGATGAGAACCTGTATAGCGGGTCTACCTGGGGCCGAGCCGAGCTCGGGGTGTCGATGAAGATTTCCCAACATAAGACCTCTCCCCCACAGGCAAGCCTTCAGACCTGCCAGCTAGATGAGAGCCTGCGCAGCGGGTCTACCTGGGGTCGAGCCGAGCTCGGGGTGTCGATGAAGATTTCCAAACATAAGACCTCTCCCCCACAGGCGAGCCTTCGGACCTGCCAGCTAGATTAGAGCCTGCGCAGCGGGTCTACCTGGGGCCGAGCCGAGCTCGGGGTGTCGATGAAGATTTTCAAACATGTGACCTCTCCCCCACAGGCGAGCCTTCAGACCTGCCAGCTAGATGAGAGCCTGCGCAGCGGGTCTACTTGGGGCCGAGCCGAGCTCGGGGTGTTGATGGAGATTTCACGACATAAGACCTCTCCCCCACAGACGAGCCTTCGGACCTGTCAGCTAGATGAGAGCCTGCGCAGCGGGTCTACCTTGGGCCGAGCCGAGCTCGGGGTGTCGATGAAGAGTTCCAAACATAAGACCTCTTCCCCACAGGCGAGCCTTCGGACCTGCCAGCTAGATGAGAGCCGGAGCAGCGGGTCTACCTGGGGCCGAGCCGAGCTCGGGGTGTCGATGAAGATTTCCCAACATAAGACCTCTCCCCCACAGGCGAGCCTTCGGACCTGCCAGCTAGATGAGAGCCTGCGCAGCGGGTCTACCTGGGGCCGAGCCGAGCTTGGGGTGTCGATGAAGATTTCCAAACATAAGACCTCTCCCCCACAGGCGAGCCTTCAGACCTGCCAGCTAGATTAGAGCCTGCGCAGCGGGTCTACCTGGGGCCGAGCCGAGCTCGGGGTGTCGATGAAGATTTCCAAACATGTGACCTCTCCCCCACAGGCGAGCCTTCAGACCTGCCAGCTAGATGAGAGCCTGCACAGCGGGTCTACTTGGGGTCGAGTCGAGCTCGGGGTGTTGATGAAGATTTCATGACATAAGACCTCTCCCCCACAGGCGAGCCTTCAGACCTGCCAGCTAGATGAGAGCCTGCGCAGCGGGTCTACCTGGGGCCGAGCCGAGCTCGGGGTGTCGATGAAGAGTTCCAAACATAAGACCTCTTCCACACAAGCGAGCCTTCGGACCTGCTAGCTAGATGAGAGCCTGAGCAGCGGGTCTACCTAGGGCTGAGCCGAGCTCGGGGTGTCGATGAAGATTTCCAAACATGAGACATCTCCCCCACAGGCGAGCCTTCGGATCTGCCAGCTAGATGAGAGCCTGCACAGCGGGTCTACCTGGGGCCGAGCCGAGCTCGGGGTGTTGATGAAGATTTCATAACATAAGACCTCTCCCCCACAGGCGAGCCTTCAGACCTGTCAGCTAGATGAGAGCCTGTGCAGCGGGACTACCTGGGTCCGAGCTGAGCTCGGGGTGTTGATGAAGATTTCACGACATAAGACCTCTTCCCCACAGGCGAGCCTTCGGACCTGCCAGCTAGATGAGAGCCTGCGCAGCGGGTTTACCTGGGGCCGAGCCGAGCTCGGGGTGTTGATGAAGATTTCACAACATAAGACCTCTCCCCCACAGGCGATCCTTCGGACCTGCCAGCTAGATGAGAGCCCGCGCAGCGGGTCTACCTGAGGCCAAGCTGAGCTCGGGGTGTTGATGAAGATCTCATAACCAAAACCTGTTCTCATCCTAACCTTTAAAAAAAGTTGACAGCGGATCAAAGAATGAGATGTATTATGATAACACATGATAATATGATAATATTTAGAGACAAAATTACAACCACCTCCTCCCCCTCACAGGTAGAAGCGCCTTAGATCGTCACCGCTCCAAGTGTGGCTCAAGGTCCTCCCTTCCACATCCTGGAGGTAGTAGCTTCCCATTCTAAGGACCTCCTTTACTATGTAAGGCCCTTCCTAGTTCGGGTTGAGCTTGCCCACGGGGGCTGACCTTCCTGCCGCATCAACTTTTTTCAACACTAGATCCCCTTCGATGAACTTCCTGATCCTGACATGCTTGTCGAAGTATTTTGCCATGCGTCACTTGATCTCTTCTTGCCTGATGGTTGCGATATCCCGCACTTCTTCCATCATGTCCAACAAGAGGTGCAGCCCTTCCTCATTTTCCAACCTCCACGTCTCATCTCCTTCCCTTGCCGCTGCGACCCGAGGGGATCGAACTTCGAATTCCACTGGCAGGACAACCTTGCACCCGTGAGAGAGCTTGAAGGGGGTCTCGCCAGTGGCCGTGTTCGGAGTCGTTCTCAAGGCCTATGGAACCTAGGGGAGCTGTTCCACCTAATTTCCCCTCAGGTTCTCCACTTTTTTCTTGAACAGGTTTACGATAATTTTGTTTGCTGCTTCTACCTGGCCGTTGCTCCGGGGGTGGTGGACAGAGGCAAATCTGAGATCTACCCCCAGTTGGGCGCAGAATCTGATGAACTCTTCACTGGCGAACTGAGGACCGTTGTCTGTTACTATCGCTTGAGGCAGGCCGTGCCTACATATGATCTCCCCCCAGACGAAGTTCCTTATGACCTGCGAGGTGATTTTTGCCAAAGTCTTAACCTCCAGCCACTTTGAGAAGTAATCAATCATGACCAGAAGGAACCTCCTCTGTCCACTAGCCGGAGGAAAAGGTCCGACCAAGTCCATTCCCCAAATGGTGAAAGGTCATGATGATGTTATACTCCTTAGTCTTTGAGCGGGCAAAAGCTGGAGGGGGGCGTACAACTGGCACTTTTTACATCTCCTTGCGAATTCTGTCGCATCCTTCCTCAGGGTCTGCCAGAAGTACCCCTGCCTGACAACCCTTGCCTTTAAAGTCCTCCCCCCGAGTGATTGCCGCACTCACCCGAGTGTATCTCCCCAAGTATCTTCGGGACTTCTTCCTCGGTCACACACCTGGCTAGGAATCCCGACGACATCTTACGATGTAACCCCCCTTCTAACATCAGGTAGTGAGCTGTCTTACGCCTGAAACTCCTTGCATCTTTTACCTCTTCCATCAGTTTGTCGGTTGACAGGAAGGTTACTAGTGGGTCCACCCACGAGGGTCGCCGAACTATCTCCATCAGCTCCCCTTCTTCGATCGCTGGTCGGAACAGTTCGGTTAGGGTCCCTCCTCCCCGAGGTCCGAACTTCGCCAATCGGTCGGCAGCCACACTCTCCTCCCGAGGGACGTGCTGGATTGAGAATGATCGGAAGCCTCCGATGATTGCCCTTACCTTGGATAGGTACTTTATGAGGGTAGGTTCCCGAGCCTCAAACTCTCCTCGAATCTGCGATGCCACCACCATCGAGTCCGTGAAGACCTCCACATCCTGGATCCCAAGCTCCTTTGCCAAACGAAGACCGGCTATCACGGCTTCGTACTCTGCCTGATTGTTGGTCACCGGAAAGTGATAGGTCACCGCCTGTTCTATAGCTACCCCCTGGGGGCTCACCAACACCACTCCTCCCCCCATGGAATGCTTTCCCGAGGCTCCATCAACCATCACCTTCCACGCCCCCTGCTGCCGCGGCTCCTCTTCCCCGACTTCAACAACATAGTCTGCCAGAAAGTCCGCCACTGCTTGCGCCTTAATGGAGAGCCTTGGGACAAAAGAGATGTTGAACTCACTCAGCTCAATGGACCACTTGGCCAGCCTCCCCGAGTGCTCCACCCCTTCAAAGATCTTGCGAAGAGGATGGTCGGTTACCACCCTAATCGTGTGCGCCTGGAAATATGGCCGAAGCTTCCTTGCCGAAATGATCAGAGCATACACTAGCTTTTCGAGGATGGGGTAACGGAGCTCCGCCTTCCTCAAGATCCGGCTTACGTAGTAGATGGGTAGCTGCTTCTTCCCCTCTTCCCTGACCAGAACAGAGCTCACGGCTTCCGCTCCCACCCCGAGATACAGGGCTAGGTCCTCCCCTTCTTTTGGGTTTTGAAGTAGGGGAGCCTGGGAGCGCTGTTTCTTCAGTCCTTAGAAGGCTTCCTCACACTCGGTTGTCCACTCAAACCTCTGGTTACCCCTCAACACTTTGAAGAACGATGAACATTTGTCTCCAGACCGAGAAAGGAACCTGCTTAGTCCGTCCAGCTTGCCTGCCAAGCGCTGGACCTCCTTGACATTGCGAGGTGATTCCAGGTCTAGGATGACCTTTACCTTATCCGGGTTAGGCTCCACCCCTGCCGGAGTCAAGAGATGTCCAAGGAACTTCCCGCGGCTGGCCCCGAAGACACACTTCAAGGGATTCAGCCTCATCTTGAACCTCCGGAGGGTGGCAAAGGTCTCTTCTAGGTCCCGTAGGTGCGAGCACACACACTTGCTTTTCACCATCAGGTCGTCGACATAGACTTCCAAGTTTGTCCCTCTCTGCCCCTGAAAGACTCGATCCATCATGCGCTGGTATGTGGCTCCTGCATTTTTCAGCCCAAAGGGCATCATCTTATAGCTGAAGCACCCTTCTCTAGTGATGAAGGAGACGTCTTTGACGTCGGGGGGGGGGGGGGGGTGCATGCGAATCTGGTGATAACCTGAAAAAGCATCAAGAAAACTCATAACAGAAAAACCGACGGCTGAGTCAACCAGCACGTCGATTCGAGGCAGAGGGTAGCAATCCTTGAGTCACGATTTATTTAATAAAGAGAAGTCAATACACATGCGCCACTTCCCTTCCCCTTTCTTAACCATTACCACATTGGAGATCCAGCCTGGGTACTGGACCTCCGAGATGAAGCCTGCCTCCAAGAGCTTTCTGACCTCCTCGCGGATGGGCTCCTCCAGCTTGGTGGCGATGGTACTGATCTTTTAGCGTATGGGGCGAGTCCGGTTGTCCAGGTTCAGGCGATGAAAAGCCACATCTGCGTCAATGCCCGACATGTCCGCCGCGCTCCAAGCGAAGATGTCGACATTGCTCTGGATGCAAGCTCTCATCTGCTCCTGGTCCTCGGGACTTAGGCCCCTACTAATCCGCACCCTCTGCACCTGCCCTGCTCTGGTGGAGACCTCCATCTCCACCACTTCTTCGGCCGGCTCCAACCGTGATTGCTCCCAGCCGACCCTTGCTTCTTCCTCAAACTCCAACTCCTCCCCTCCTTCAACTTCCATTGCCTCCTCCGGCTTCTCCTCCTGGAGCTGATGAACCTCCACACCCCTCGGGGACTCCTGCTCAACTCTCGCCACTTGACCCTCCTCTTCATCCATCACTTCCTCCAGACCATCTTGTTCGATTCCAGCGGCTAGCTTCACTTCTACCTCCATTGCCTCCTCCAGGCTCTCCTCCTGCTTCTGCTCGACTTCCTCCCCCCTCCGGGCCTCCTTCTCAGCTTCTCCTTCCACTTGCTCCTCTACCTCCGGACTCACCTCCTCTTGCTCTGCCAGCTTCCTCTCCAGCTCTTCTACCTCCACCATCCAAGACACAACGTTAACTGCCATTACATAGCATTGTCTTGCCACCTTTGGATCCCCCCTAATCCTGACTTGCACCCCTTTGTTATTGAACTTGAGACATTGGTGAAACGAGGAGGGGTCACAGCGAAAGGCGCTGATGAGGGGACGCCCAAAGATGGCGTTGTAACTACTTGGGGCGTCCACTATCACGAACCTACAGTTCCGTGACACGCCCCCCAGCTTTACATGCAGTCCTACTCCTCCCTCCACCTCTTTCCTTTCTCCAGAAAACCCGAACAACGGTTCATCTGAGGCTAGGACCCTCTTCCCCTCGACCTTCATCTCATCGAAGGCTCTCTTGAAGATGACGTTCACCGAGCTCCCATTGTCCACCAGTATCCTGGAGACCGTAAAGTTCTCCACCGCTATTTGAATCACCAGGGCGTCGCAGAAAGGATCCTCGTAGTCCGGCATATCCGCGGATGATAATATGATTTTTTCTTCCGGAGGGGGAGCTAAGGAGGTCGAGGCGACCCCTCTGCGGAACATGGTCTGCAAGCTCCCCTTGCGGGTTGCCTCAATCCCTACCCCTCCGTGGATCACTCCGATCCCTCCTCGGGTCCCCACGTCTACCCGGTCTTCGCATCTATCTTCCTCCCCTCCCTGCTGTACTTCCACGATCCTTACCGGCGGATCCTGCCTCCCCATTCCTCTGGCTTCCCGCATTTCCAGGAACTTCGGGCAGGTGACTGTCGCGCGACCCTCCTCCTGGTGGAGGTCGCAGAAGGGCAACGCCACCCTGCCTCCTCTTCCTTATCCTCCTCTTCTTCCAGCCCCTCGAACTCCTCTTCTTCCTCCTCTTCCTCTACCAACCTCCATCGCTTCCTGCAGCGACGGGACATGGTCTCTTGGTCCCTGCCTCCATGCCTGGTGATCGAACCTTCTTGGCTCCCGAAGGTTATCCCTTCTCTGCAGACCTCCTCCTTGACCCTGGGGGCGACCCTCTTGAGGACTCCAACCCAACCGGTTGTGTGGCTCCCAAGCCCCCCAATTTTGATTCTGCCCCTGCCTGGGGTTCTTCTCTTCGCCTTTCCTCCCTCGGCTCCCTCTGCTCCCTCTCTTCCCTCTGCTCCCTCTGCTTTCCTGAAGCTGGTTCCTTCACATCGTACTCCGCCAACCGGGCCAACTTCCTAGCGAAAGTCGGGTTAGCTCTTTCAAAATCGATCTCCTTTGCCGCCCTCTCCATTAGCTCTTCAAACGAGAGGGGGGGGGGGAACTCTTTTCAGCTCCATGCTAAAGAATCATGGTCTCAGCCCTAGGGTAAAGACAAGCATCAACGCATACCCCAAGACTTCCTGGACTAGGAGGATCTCCTCTTGAAACCGGTCAACGTAGTGGCCCAGTGTCGTCTCATCCTGCTTCTGCCTCACTACAAACAAACACTCCGCCTCCTTCTTTCGCTTCTTCGACGTAGAGAATCTCAACAGGAACCCCCTGCGCAGATCTTCAAAGCTGTATATGGAACTCGCCGGCAGCTGGTGGAACCAGTCCCGGACCTTCTCCTTCAACGTGATGGCAAACAGCCGACACTTGAAGGCATCCGTCATCTGCTTGATCGAGACTACATCCTCGAACCACTGAACGTGCTGCACCGGATCATCCTTCCCTGAGTAGTAAGACATATCGGGCTCGCGGAACCCTTCCGGCACCGGAGCCGAGATGATAAGCTCGTAGAAGGGACTCTCGCCTCCCGCTTGGCGAGAGTGCACGTCTCGCGGCCTCGGCTGGCTTGCCCGATCCGCGGTACCGTGCCCAGGGAAGAGATCTCGCACTGCCGCCTCCCTCTCGCCAACTTCTGTCGGAACCTCCTTTCCGTGGCGCTGGCCTGGGAAGAGTTCCCGTGCGGCCACGTCTCTCTCGCCAACTTCCACCGGGACCTCCTTACCGGGGCGCTGCCCAGAGGCGTTCTCGCTAAGAAGCGAGACCGCCTCCACCGAAACCTGAGGCGTCTCCCACTCACTCCTTGCCAAGAAGGCCAGGCTGATGGTCTGTAGGACCTCTCGCCTAAAGTCTTCCAACATCTTCCTTGTCGCTTCCTCCCCCGGAGTGGGGATACCCCCTGAGCCAGACGCTTCACCATCACCTCCAGTCATGGGAATAAACTCAAGGCTTTCTTGTACCGGCTGCCTTCCATGCTCACCACACCAGAACTATTGGAGCCAAAATTGACCTCAACGAATATTCAAAACAGGGGTGCAACCAACAACTACTTCTCTCAAGCCCTGCCCCTTGACTAGTGGCTAACGACCTAGGACTGACCCAAAGCCTCAGCAGGGAGGTCCCACCTCACACCCGAAAGATCTCTGAGAGCTTCCCCTCCAAAGGCAAAAACTGGGCTAGGAGCTCCTCAGAAAGCACTAGAGATTCAAAGAAAAATGAGGGTCTGCTTTCTATGGAGCCCTTATGGGTCTATTTATAACCTTTTGCTGACCCGAAGTTACTGAAATACCCCTGGCTGATCTGCCAATAGCCAAATCCCGCTGTTTGAGAAGTGTTAAATGCAGCCTCTGGGGGTATAAGGGTAATTTTACCCGATGACAATTAAGTAATCTTACCCTGAACCCTGGCCCCCACTCGGCGAGAGCCCTATGCCGGGAACCCTCTCGCCTTCATTTGGCGAAAGCTAAAAGGAAGTGTCGAAAGTCTCAAGCTGAGCCAGCCCCCGCCTTCTCGCCAGTTTAATCCTTCTCGCCGACTCTGCCGGGAGCGGGTCCTGGCTGACCGATGGTGAACGCTCTCGCCCTTCTCCAGGCGGGAGCTCCTCTAACCTTGACGCTGTTGCTGCTGGACGCGACGTTGAGTGAGTGGAGCTCACTCAACGCCCTTGCTGCTGACCACGGCGTTGAGTGAGTGGACCTCACTCAGCACCCTTGCTACTGACCACGACGTTGAGTGAGTGGAGCTCACTCAGCGCGGCGTTGACCACGACGTTGAGTGAGTGGAGCTCACTCAACGCGGCGTTGAGACCGCTCGACGCCTTCTCGCCCGCTTTTGGTCACGGGCGGGACCTCGCCTGCTCCTAGGCGGGAGCTCCTCCGGCGAGAGCTCTTCTGGTCTTCAGGCCGAGGCTGGTCCAACCCCGACCGTTGATGCCTCTGGGTCCTACCCTGGGAATATGGGTTGTACAGTTATTTTTTAAAAAACTTAATTTTTGAACTGCCAATAAATACTCTTTTTTTAGGGTGCTTATACTTGTACACCTTTAATGGCTATTCATACACCATTCATTAAAATAAAACTCCTCTTTTATAAACCTAAAATATGATATTTGTATCCCACAATCCTAAACCCCTGCATTTCCGTCAATCTCCCCGAAACCCTAAACAGCCGCACCCCCGCCACACCTCCGCCTGCCATTTCGTCGGTCTGGTGTTGCCTCCGGCAATCACGCCTTTTGCCAGTTTCCACATCCCAGCAGCTCCCGATTTGCCGCTCCATCGTGCATTCCATTACCGTTCCCGATTTGCCTCTCCATCGTGTTCGCGCATGCTGAATCCTGCAGGTCCTGACCCCGACTTCGCCGCCCTGCATCAAGCCCGCAGATTTGATTTCAGTTTTAGGTGCAGATTTGATTTGAGTTATACTGTTTTTCGTTTCTTATTTTCTGTAATAAAAAAAAAATCATTTCTGTTTTAGATTGTCATTATTTTATAAAACTCTCATATCACCTGTATCATCTATCATCTAATGATATAGATATTTAAAAGAGTGTAATTTTTCTCTCTATCATTATCAAATATTTAAAACATATGATTACATAACATAAAGGTAAAAAAACGTCTCACTGCATATACATGCTTTGCTCCAGCTTTTGCACAAATAAGAGATAAGATCTGTCCCTGCACTACTTTGTTCACTGTGTAATGAGTTCAGGAAATTTTTGTTATTGTTGTGTAATGAAGAGTTTTCTAAAGACATCAGATTTGATGTTGAAATGCACATTCAATTATTTTTTAATGTTAGTTTTAAATTTTTAAAAATTGGAGCATAAATAATTATTTGGGGTACAAATATAATTTTAAGATGTACGAATAATCATGGGCTATAAATAGCCATTTATGATGTACAAATTGTACAACCCTGTGTCCGCCGAAGGAGCCCAAGCAAGCAGGCGGGCCAGCCCCAGCCGCCTCTCCTAGGCGGGCCGGGCCCCAGCCGCCTCTTTCAGGCGGGCCAGCCCCAGCCGCCTCTCTCAGGCGGGCTAGCCCCAGCCGCCTCTCCTAGGCGGGCCAGCTCCAGCCGCCTCTCCTAGGCGGGCCGGGCCCCAGCCGCCTCTCCTAGGCGGGTCGGGCCCCAGCCGCATCTCTCAGGCGGGCCAGCCCCAGCCGCCTCTCCTAGGCGGGCCGGGCCCCAGCCGCCTCTCTCAGGCGGGCCAACCCCAGCCGCCTCTCCTAGGCGGGCCGGGCCCCAGCCGCCTCTCTCAGGCGGATCGGCTGCAGTCCACCTCCCTCTAGATGACAGGGGGGTGACCCGACAAAAGGTGCGTATAACCAGCCAGAATAGCGGGGTTTGGCTGTTGGCAGGCCAATCCGAGGGGCTCTTTGGTAAATTCAGACCGCCAGAGGCGGGTTATTCGCAGACCGTCCAAGGTAATCTATAAATAGGACCCAAGGGGTACTTCAGGAGGTAGGCTTTTTGTTTCTCAAGTCTTATAGCGCTTTCTGAGGTACCTTAGCCCGGCAACTGGTTAAGGAGGGGAAGCGCTCTAAGATCTTCCGGGTGTGTGGTGGGACCTCCGAGTCGGGCCCTTGGTCTTGTCCCTTGTTTATCTCTCTCTTGTTGTTTCTCTTGCAGGAGCGAAGTAATTGCGAGATCACCCCTTCCCCAAGGGTCGAACTCCACAGGGGCCGGTTTCCGGTTTCAACATTTTGGTGCGGTGAGCGTGGAACGTGGTCAGCAAAGAAAACCTTCAGCAGGCTCGATGACTGGAGAAGAAGGACAAGGATCAGGCAGGGGCAGCTCGCCACCCCCTCCCCCACCCCCAGCGGCGAGCGTGTCGGCGGAACTTAGGGAGGAGATCCTCGGGCTCGTTAGGACCGCCCTCGGCATGCGAGCGGAGAGCGCGACACCGGTAGTTCCAGTAGTCGCCGCTCCCGCACTCGGCGACGACGCGCCGCTCAGGCGACCTGGGAAGGAACCCGTCGAGAGAGGCGAGCGCGAGTTCCAGGGGCGAGTTCTGTTCCCCGGTTCGGCCGCAAAATACCATTTTGGCGAGACGGCGGGGAGAGAGTTCACCCCTCGCCCCGTTGAGGGAGGAAGCCCCTTCAGCGAGTTCGTCTCCTCCGCCCCAGTTCCAGAGGGGTTTCGTGAGCCGGAGATGACCTACTACTCCGGGAAGGGAGACCCTGTCCACCACATCCAGTGGTTTGAGGACATGGTCTCTATTCGACAGATGTCCGACGGCTTCAAGTGCCGACTCTTCGCCATCACCCTCCGAGAGATGGCGAGAGAATGGTTCCACCAGCTCCCGACCGGGTCCATCTACTGCTTCGAGGACCTGCGTCGGGTGTTCATGTTGAGATTCACCACTTTCAAGAAGAGGAAGAAGGAAGTGGAGTCCTTGTTCCGTGTCAAGCAGAGGGTGGGAGAGACCCTGGGGAGTTACCTGAACAGATTCCAAGAGGAGTTGTCCCAAGTGCAGGAGATGCCAGGGCACACCATGATGGTGGCCTTTACCCTGGGTCTCCAATCCGGGTTCTTTGCAATGGAACTCAAGAGGTCCCCCCCAGTATCTTTTGAGGCGCTCCTGGAGAGGGCGGCTAGGGAGGCCGATATGGAGGCGGCGCATCCGGAGTTTGCCCGAAGGTTGGCCAGGTGGGCCGTGGAGGAAGAGAGGCCAAGGGGTGGCCGAGGGCAGGAAGAGAGGAGGGCTGAGCTCCGGCAGAGGGAACAGCCGCCGCCGCAGCAGCATCAGCAGCAGCCCAGGCAGGGGCGACACGAGCCGAACTTCCGGCTGGGGTGGAGACCCGAGTGGCAGGAGCCCGGGGCAAGGAGAGGGTTCCGTGGAGGGGACTACCGTCAAGGAGGACAGGGCCAGTTTTACCCTCCAGGCGGGATGCAGGGCCAGAGGCCGGCCCTTCCCGACCAGGAGCAGGCTATGGCCATAGCACTGGGGGAGAGGAGAAGAGCGATACGGAGAAGGAGAAGGGAGGTGAGGGTGGAGTTGCCTTACTGCGACTTCCATCAGGAGGAGGGGCACGCCACAGCCACGTGTCAGGAGTTCCTCGAGATGAGAGGCAACCGGGAGCAGCAACAACCACAACAGCGTCCGGAAGTGCGGATTGAGGAGATCCGGCCTCGGGCGGAGGAGGGTCGGTGCGAAGATCGGGTAGATGTGGGCTCCCGAGGAAGGATCGGAGCGATCCACGGGGGGGCTGGGGTTGAGGCTTCCCGCAAGTCGAGCCTCCACACTATGTACCGCAGGAGCGTTGGCTCCACGTCCCAGTCCCCGCCCCCGGACGAGAAAATCAGCTTTTCCAGGGAGGATATGCCGGGTCACGAGGACCCCTTCTGCGATGCGCTGGTCATCCAGACAGCCATCGAGGACTTCACCGTCCCCCGGATCCTCGTCGACAACGGGAGCTCGGTCAACGTCATCTTCAAGAAGGCGTTCGATGCAATGAAGGTGGAGGCCCGAAGGGTGTTGGCCTCGGACGGACCCCTGTTCGGCTTCTCAGGGGAGAGGAAGGAGGTTGAGGGAGGAGTGGGACTCCATGTCGTTCTGGGGGGGCAGTCCCGCAACTGCAAGTTCGTCATCGTGGACGCCCCCAGCAGCTACAACGCCATCTTCGGGAGGCCTCTCATCAGTGCCTTCCGCTGCGTCCCCTCATCCTTCCACCAGTGCTTAAAGTTCAACGTCGATGGGGTCCAGGTCCGGGTCCGCGGAGATCCCAAAGAAGCGAGAGAGTGCTATGTCACGGCGGTGAACTCCATCTCTTGGCTGGAGGGAGCCGAGGAGATGGGGCGGAAGCTGAAGGAGGTGGAGCCGGAAGCGGGCAGGGATGAGATGGAGGTGGAGGAGAGCCGCGCCCAGGAGAAGGTCGCTGAGGAGATTCAAGAGCCGGCTGAGGCGATGGCCGTAGCAGAAGCTGAGGAGGAGGTCCTCGCCTTCGATGAGGGGGAGGCTGAGGAGTGGGAGGCACAGTCCCGCCTGGAGGCAGCAGAGGAGGTGGCGGAGATGGAGGTTCTAACCACCGGAGGCAGGGTGGAGAAGATCCGCATCAGCGGAGGATTGACCCCGGAGGCTCAAGGCAGGATGCTGGAGTGCGTCCAGAAGAACGTGGACATCTTCGCATGGAGTGCCGCGGAGATGCCCGGGGTCGATTCCAACATCGCCTGCCACCGCCTCAACCTAGACCCGACGGCTCCCCCATCCGACAAAAGAAGAGGCCCGTTGCGGACAAGCTCGCCGAACCCATTAGGGAGGAGGTAGCAAAGCTCCTCAAGGCCGGCTTTGTATCCGAAATCCAATACCCCGGCTGGGTCTCCAATGTTGTAATGGTTAAAAAAGGAGACGGCCGGTGGAGGATGTGTATCGATTTTTCTCTTCTTAATAAAGCATGTCCTAAAGATTGTTACCCCTTGCCTCGGATCGACGCGCTGGTGGACTCAGCCGTCGGTTTCCCTTTGATGAGTTTTCTGGATGTCTTTTCAGGTTATCACCAAATCAGGATGCACCCTCCCGACGTCAAAGACGTATCATTCATCACAGGAGATGGGTGCTATTGTTATAAAATGATGCCCTTCGGGCTGAAAAATGCAGGGGCAACCTACCAGAGAATGATGGACAGGGTCTTTCAAGGGCAGAGGGGAAGGAACCTGGAAGTATATGTAGACGATCTCATGGTCAAGAGTCCGGACCTCGACTCCCACCTCCGGGACCTAGAAGAGACCTTTGCCACTCTCCGCAGGTGCAAGATGAGGTTGAACCCCCTCAAATGCACCTTCGGGTCGGGCAAAGGAAAATTCCTGGGGCATCTCCTCACCCCTGCCGGCGTAGAGCCAAACCCCGACAAGGTGAGGGCAATCCTGGAGTTGGAGTCCCCGCGGAATGCGAAGGAAGTGCAGCGATTAACTGGGAGGCTGGCGGGACTGAGCAGGTTCCTCTCACGGGCCGGGGAGAAGTGCTCTCCGTTCTTTAAAAGCTTGAGAGGAGGCAAAAAATTCGAGTGGACCTCGGAGTGCGAGGAGGCATTCCAGGCCCTAAAGAAGCAGTTGACTCAGGCCCCCCTGCTCCAAGGGCCAAAGGAGGGGGAGGACTTATTCCTGTACTTAGGGGCTGGGGCCGAGGCCCTGAGCTCTGTTTTAGTTCGGGAGGAAGGGAAGAGACAACTCCCGGTTTACTACGTAAGTCGGGTCTTGAGGAAGGCCGAGCTCCGGTACCCCATCCTAGAGAAGCTGGCCTTCGCCCTCATCATCTCGGCCCGGAGGCTCCGGCCTTATTTCCAGGCACACTCGATTCGAGTGGTGACTGACCACCCTCTCCGCAAAATCTTCGAGGGGGTGGAGCATTCCGGCAGGTTGGCCAAGTGGTCGGTGGAGCTGAGCGAGTTCAACATCTCCTTCGTACCTCGCCTCTCGATCAAGGCCCAAGCCATGGCCGATTTCCTGGCTGACTATGTGGTCGAGGTGGCGGAGGAGGAACTCACTCGCCCGGTTCCCTGGAAGGTCATGGTGGATGGTGCGTCAGGAAGGCACTCCCTGGGGGCTGGGGTCATCTTGGAAAGCCCCCAGGGGGCGAGGATCGAGCAAACAGTGGTGGTGCATTTCCCCATCACCAACAATCAGGCCGAGTATGAAGCCGTGATTGCGGGTCTACGTCTGGCCAGGGAACTGGGGGTACATGATGTGGAGGTCCTCACTGACTCCCTGGTGGTGGCCTCCCAGATCAACGGGGAATTCGAGGCAAGGGAACCCACCCTGCAGCGTTACTTGGCGAAGGTAAAGGGAGTCATCGGCACCTTCCGGACATTCTCCATCCGGCACGTGCCTCGGGAGGATAACGAGCAGGTAGATCAGCTAGCAAAGCGTGGACCCCGGGCGGGGGGTACCATCACAGACCTCTTTCGCCCATCCATCGAGGAGGGGGAGCTGATGGAGGTGGAACAGCACCCCTCCTGGCTGGACCCATTCGTCACCTTCCTGACCATCGGGGAATATCCCCAGGGGATGGACGGAAAGAAACTCAAGTACAAATCGGCATACTACCTCTTGCGAGATGGCCAGTTATACCGGAAAACTCTCTCAGGGATGCTGGCGCGTTGTGTGAACGAGAAGGAGGTCCCGAAGATTTTAGAAGAGGTCCACTCCGGGGAGTGTGGGAGTCACTCTGGAAGTCGAACCTTAGAAGGCCGGATCGTCAGGCAGGGATACTTCTGGCCGACTCTGGGTCTCGACGCGGCAAAATTCACAAAGGAGTGTCATAAGTGCCAGCTATTCGCTCCCCTCCAGCTGCAACCGGCCCAACGCCTCAGGAGCATCACCGCTCCCTGGCCATTCGCCATCTGGGGAATGGACTTGGTCGGGCCCTTTCCCCAAGCCAGCGGCCAGAGGAGGTTCCTGCTCGTGATGATTGACTACTTCTCCAAGTGGCTAGAAGTTAAGGCGCTGGCCAAGGTGACCTCCCAGGTCGTCAGAAACTTTGTATGGGGGGAGATCATCTGTCGCCACGGGTTGCCCCAGGCCATTGTCACAGATAATGGCCCTCAATTCGCCAGTGCCGAGTTCACCAGCTTCTGCGAACAGCTCGGGATCGACCTCAGGTTTGCCTCAGTTCATCACCCCCGAAGCAATGGGCAAGTGGAAGCGGCAAACAAGATTATCGTGAACCTCCTCAAGAAAAAGGTGGAGAACTTGAGAGGAAGCTGGGTGGAGCAACTCCCCTCGGTTCTCTGGGCCCTCCGAACCACACCCAACACAGCGACAGGGGAGACGCCTTTCAAACTCTCCCACGGGTGCGAGACAGTACTTCCGGTGGAGTTTGAAGTCCGGACACCTCGGGTAGTAGGGGCCGGAGAGCACAAAGAGGAATGGAGAGCCAATAATGAAGAAGAGTTGCGGCTCTCTCTCGACATGGTCGAGGAACTGCGGGACCTTTCAGCCGTAAGGCAGGAGGAGATAAAGAGAAGAATGGCCAAGTATTTCGACAAGCACGTCAGAGTCAAGCAGTTTGCCGAAGGAGATTTGGTCTTGAGGAAGGTGGACGCGGCAGGGAGATCAGCCGCAGTGGGAAAGCTCCACCCCAATTGGGAGGGACCATTCATCGTGCAGGAGGCATTGAAGTCGGGGGGGGGGGGGTACCGCCTCCGGAATGTGGAGGGCGAGACCCTAAGTCTCACTTGGAGTGGAGACGACTTGAAGCGTTTCTTTCCCTAAAAGTTATGTAAACCATGTTCAATCTCTAATGGAATTTCTTGCGACAAACTTGTTTCCCCCCCCCCCCCCCCCCGATGAGAGATGAATGCCATTGCCTCAGACCCCGAGCAGATCCCGCTGCCAGGCTCTCACCAAGCTGGCAGGGCTGGATGTCACTCGGAGGAGTCTGCCTCGGACCCCGAGCAGATCCCGCTGCCAGGCTCTCACCAAGCTGGCAGGGCTGGATGTCACTCGGAGGAGTCTGCCTCAGACCCCGAGCAGATCCCGCTGCCAGGCTCTCACCAAGCTGGCAGGGCTGGATGTCACTCGGAGGAGTCTGCCTCAGACCCCGAGCAGATCCCGCTGCCAGGCTCTCACCAAGCTGGTAGGGCTGGATGTCACTCGGAGGAGTCTGCCTCGGACCCCGAGCAGATCCCGCTGCCAGGCTCTCACCAAGCTGGCAGGGCTGGATGTCACTCGGAGGAGTATGCCTCGGACCCCGAGCAGATCCCGCTGCCAGGCTCTCACCAAGCTGGCAGGGCTGGATGTCACTCGGAGGAGTCTGCCTCGGACCCCGAGCAGATCCCGCTGCCAGGCTCTCACCAAGCTGGCAGGGCTGGATGTCACTCGGAGGAGACTGCCTCGGACCCCGAGCAGATCCCGCTGCCAGGCTCTCACCAAGCTGGCAGGGCTGGATGTCACTCGGAGGAGCCTGCCTCGGACCCCGAGCAGATCCCGCTGCCAGGCTCTCACCAAGCTGGCAGGGCTGGATGTCACTCGGAGGAGTCTGCCTCGGACGCCGAGCAGATCCCGCTGCCAGGCTCTCACCAAGCTGGCAGGGCTGGAGGTCACTCGGAGGAGTCTGCCTCAGACCCCGAGCAGATCCCGCTGCCAGGCTCTCACCAAGCTGGCAGGGCTGGATGTCACTCAGAGGAGTCTGCCTCAGACCCCGAGCAGATCCCGCTGCCAGGCTCTCACCAAGCTGGCAGGGCTGGATGTCACTCGGAGGAGTCTGCCTCGGACCCCGAGCAGATCCCGCTGCCAGGCTCTCACCAAGCTGGCAGGGCTGGATGTCACTCGGAGGAGTATGCCTCGGACCCCGAGCAGATCCCGCTGCCAGGCTCTCACCAAGCTGGCAGGGCTGGATGTCACTCTGAGGAGCCTGCCTCAGACCCCGAGCAGATCCCGCTGCCAGGCTCTCACCAAGCTGGCAGGGCTGGATGTCACTCGGAGGAGCCTGCCTCGGACCCCGAGCAGATCCCGCTGCCAGGCTCTCACCAAGCTGGCAGGGCTGGATGTCACTCGGAGGAGCCTGCCTCGGACCCCGAGCAGATCCCGCTGCCAGGCTCTCACCAAGCTGGCAGGGCTGGATGTCACTCGGAGGAGTCTGCCTCGGACCCCGAGCAGATCCCGCTGCCAGGCTCTCACCAAGCTGGCAGGGCTGGATGTCACTCGGAGGAGTCTGCCTCGGACGCCGAGCAGATCCCGCTGCCAGGCTCTCACCAAGCTGGCAGGGCTGGATGTCACTCGGAGGAGCCTGCCTCAGACCCCGAGCAGATCCCGCTGCCAGGCTCTCACCAAGCTGGCAGGGCTGGATGTCACTCGGAGGAGTCTGCCTCGGACGCCGAGCAGATCCCGCTGCCAGGCTCTCACCAAGCTGGCAGGGCTGGATGTCACTCGGAGGAGTCTGCCTCGGATCCCGAGCAGATTCCGCTGCCAGGCTCACCAAGCTGGCAGGGCTGGAGGTCACTCGGAGGAGTCTGCCTCAGACCCCGAGCAGATCCCGCTGCCAGGCTCTCACCAAGCTGGCAGGGCTGGATGTCACTCGGAGGAGTCTGCCTCAGACCCCGAGCAGATCCCGCTGCCAGGCTCTCACCAAGCTGGCAGGGCTGGATGTCACTCGGAGGAGTCTGCCTCGGACCCCGAGCAGATCCCGCTGCCAGGCTCTCACCAAGCTGGCAGGGCTGGATGTCACTCGGAGGAGTATGCCTCGGACCCCGAGCAGATCCCGCTGCCAGGCTCTCACCAAGCTGGCAGGGCTGGATGTCACTCGGAGGAGTCTGCCTCGGACCCCGAGCAGATCCCGCTGCCAGGCTCTCACCAAGCTGGCAGGGCTGGATGTCACTCGGAGGAGTCTGCCTCGGACCCCGAGCAGATCCCGCTGCCAGGCTCTCACCAAGCTGGCAGGGCTGGATGTCACTCGGAGGAGCCTGCCTCGGACCCCGAGCAGATCCCGCTGCCAGGCTCTCACCAAGCTGGCAGGGCTGGATGTCACTCGGAGGAGTCTGCCTCGGACCCCGAGCAGATCCCGCTGCCAGGCTCTCACCAAGCTGGCAGGGCTGGATGTCACTCGGAGGAGTCTGCCTCGGACGCCGAGCAGATCCCGCTGCCAGGCTCTCACCAAGCTGGCAGGGCTGGATGTCACTCGGAGGAGTCTGCCTCAGACCCCGAGCAGATCCCGCTGCCAGGCTCTCACCAAGCTGGCAGGGCTGGATGTCACTCGGAGGAGTCTGCCTCGGACGCCGAGCAGATCCCGCTGCCAGGCTCTCACCAAGCTGGCAGGGCTGGATGTCACTCGGAGGAGTCTGCCTCGGATCCCGAGCAGATTCCGCTGCCAGGCTCACCAAGCTGGCAGGGCTGGATGTCACTCGGAGGAGTCTGCCTCGGACCCCGAGCAGATCCCGCTGCCAGGCTCTCACCCAGCTGGCAGGGCTGGATGTCACTCGGAGGAGTCTGCCTCAGACCCTGAGCAGATCCCGCTGCAAGGCTCTCACCAAGCTGGCAGGGCTGGATGTCACTCGGAGGAGTCTGCCTCAGACCCTGAGCAGATCCCGCTGCCAGGCTCTCACCGAGCTGGCAGGGCTGGATGCCACTCGGAGGGGTCTACCCCAGACTCTGGGCAGGGTCGGGCTGGCGACTTCTCGCCGAGCAACTAGGAATTGGATACCATCCCCAAGGAATGCCCCGGCAAGACGGCGAGCCAAGAAGGTTTGCCCCGGCGCATAAAGGGACGAGCCTTGAGCGCAACGCGCGAGGGAAGGGGTTAGGCTCTCACGGCGCAAAAGACTGAGCGAGCGGACCGGCCAAGATGCCCAGGCAAGACGGCGAGCCAAGAAGGCCGGCCCCGGCGCATAAAGGGGCGAGCCCTAATCAGGGGGTGCGAGTGGAGAAACTAGACTCACGTCGCCAGAAATCAGGTGGGCGAGCCGGTCAAGATGACCCTATGAGGCCGCAACGCCGGCCCCAACCTACCACCCGGCGGGTCACAGGGTGAATTAGAGGCAAAGGCTCGGAAGCGCCAAGACCCCCCGAGAGGCCGGCCCGCACGAAGTCTTTACGCACGGAAGACGGGCCCGGTCCACTCGCGCCGCGGAAGGTGCGACTCGCCACTCGCGTCGCGCCAGCTTTAGTGTCTCGAACCTAGATCAACGTCCCGAACCTCAAACGGGCGGGCGGCCTCACTCGCTCGCTCGCAACAACGAAAAATCAGAGAATCAACAAACAACGCACGGAAGACGGGCCCAGTCCACTCGCGTCGCGGAAGGCGCGACTCGCCACTCGCGTCGCGCCAGCTTTAGTGTCTCGAACCTAGATTTACGTCCCGAACCTCAAACGGGCGGGCGGCCGTACTCGCTCGCTCGCAGCAACGAAAATCAGAATTAATTAACAGGATAATGCACAATAGCGATTGCGAGACAGGAAAGAATGGACAATCAAGAAAGTAAATGCGGTGAATATGTTATCAAATAAAATCTTTTACAAAAGTATGGCTGCGGCCCACGGTGCGGTTACACAAAAATAAATACAAAATACATGTCAAAAAAAAGAGGAAAGATAAAAGCCTCAAGGCGGCGGGCCCTTCAGATGCGGTGGTACTCGCCTGACTTGGGTACTGGGAGGAACAGCTCCGGTACCACGTCGGTCACCCGCAAGCCAGAACACGCGACCTTCAGGAGCCTGGCCCGCTGCAGCGTCTTGAAGAGGTACGTCACCGCGTCGGCCCCGTTCTGTTGCATCAGAACCGCCAGGTCGTACTCGCTGTGATGAACGAGCTGACAGCCGCTCGAAGACGCCGGCGGGACGGCGGTAGCAGCCTCGAGCGCACCCACCCGCGCCTGCAGGGTCTGGTTCTCCAGCTGGAGGGTGGCGATCTCGGTACCAAGTCGGCTGGCGGTCGCCGCATCCTGCAAAGAAATTTATCAGAACGAGTTGCGGGACAGAGGAGGGAGCGAGTCAGATGGCTTACCGCGCCCCCCTGATATTGTGCGAGGGCGGCGTCAGCCGCTTCGAGCCGCTTTCGCAGGTCGTCCGCCTCCTCTTGGGCGAGCTTGCGGGCCTCCTCCTTCTCGTCAATCAACTTGTTGAGCGAGGGGACGTCCCTGTCCAGCCGGAGGCATCGCCGGCCGACCATGTGGGCCAAGGCAAGGCTTTGAAATTGCGCCCGCGCGCTCTCATAAATGAGCACCCGCGTGGCCTCCTCGCCGTAGGTAGAGGCATCCTCCCGCCCGTACACGCCGAAGGAGAGATTGAAGGCGTCCCTGGAGGCGGTATCCTGCTCCGCCCAACTGGGCAGCAGCGAGGACACCGAGACGCGGTTGGCCTCCTTATCCCACTGAAGAAGCGGGGCACCGGATCTGTCCGTGGGCCCCTCGCCATAGCCAAAGTTGGGATGCCCTCGGGGAACAGGCTTCTCGGCGGGCCGAGTCTCCGCGAGCGGCTGCGATGACCCTGCCGCCCCACTGGCGGGATCGGCGGTCGAGGGAGCCGCAGGGGCGGAAGCAGAGGATGGTCGATCCGCGGGGGCCTTGCCCTTGTCGCCGACTGAAGGAGCCTGACCCCCCGCTTTACTCGGCTTCTTAGAAAGGGGAGGGCCCTGGGTCAGTTCACCTCCGGATCGCTTCTGGCCAGCGGGAGCCGAGAGCTCGCAGTGAGCTAAGGCTGCCGCCTCCGCACGGCCAAGCTCGCTCAAAGCAGACCGCGCGCTCTCGTAAGGCGGGCGGAGGGGGACGTCGCGCTCGCCTGCAGAAACAAGAGTTAGGAAAATCCGAGGTGCGATTCAAGCAGAGGCGAGTGAGCCGCTTACCTTCACCGGGCGGGACAGGGACGAGGTCATCCAGATTCCGACGGAGGAATGCGACCTCGAAGTTCTTGCCGGCAAAGAACTCGTATAATTTCGCCTCATGGCCCCCCAGGCTAGGGGGCCGATAGCTCGCCTCGCCGAGTTGAACCGGCGAGAAAGGGACGTTGCCGAAGTCGCCCTTGACAAAGACGAACTTCTTGAGCCAGTTGTGGCTCTTGTTGACCGTCTCCCGCACCTTGGCGTGCATGCTCGCGAAGCACGCGGTCCCGTCCTTGTTCGCGCGGAAGGAGAACAGCTTGCGGAAGACCGCAAGGCTGAACTCAATCCTCTCCTCGCGAAGGTAGCAGGCGAACCCGACGACGACGGCGATCGAGTTCGGGGTCAACTGCCCTGGGACAACCCCATAGTACTTGAAGACCTGGCGGACTTCCGGCCAGAGGGGTAGCCGGAGCCCCGCCTCAAAGTGGGCCGTCGGGAGAGCCAGCTCATCTCCCGAGAGCTCGTTGATCCGTTCCTCCTTCCCGGGCCGCCTCGCCACGAAACCCGGCGGGATGAAGTTGCCGACGGTGTCCAAGAATTCCTTCTCCGAAATAACGGCGGGAGGGAAGCTGTGGTCGGCGAAGACCCAAGCACACTTGCCCCTCCCGTCCGCTTCGCCGCTGCCGCCCGTCATCTCGCGGAACTGATAAGCGAGCCGAGCGAGAGGAAAGAGAGAAGAGAGGGTTCTCGCGAGGTAAAGCTGGAAGGACTCTTGAATACGGTAGGTGAAGTAATAAATAGGGGCCTATTTATAGGGCCGGGAAAAGAGCGGGAAAAATCGGGAAAGGCGGGAAAGTGAACTGACAGCAGAGCCAGCCCCGACGCTTCGATTCCCGAGCCCCGCCCGGGCCCGCGCCGAATCGCCGGCCGGCCGCGAGAGTCTCCCGGCCGCGAGCCATTCCCCCTCCCGCATAGAGCAGAGTCTGAGAGGAATGCCCAGTCGAGGGGGAACGGGCGAATCGCCCGCCTCTCTTAGGCGGGCCGGCCCTCGCCCGCCTCTCTTAGGCGGGCCGGCCCTCGCCCGCCTCTCTTAGGCGGGCCGGCCCTCGCCCGCCTCTCTTAGGCGGGTCGGCCCTCGCTCGCCTCTCCTAGGCGGGCCGGCCCTCGCTCGCCTCTTCTAGGCGGGCCGACGCTTACCCGCCTCAACCAGGCAGGCTCTCCAAGGTTGAAGCGGAGAACCCAGCAAAAATAATAATAAATAATAAAAAGGCATGCGCCCTGGAACGGGCGAGAAGAACCCTGAATTATTACAAGCAATTGTTCTTAGATAATATCCGCCTCCGATAAACTGGGAGGGATCGCATCGAGACGATTCAGACCCCGCGAGCAACTGCGGGCACGGGCGGGCGAGGCAGGTGGCTTAGTACTCAATCCATTTCCACCTACCCCGCCTCTGCGAGCCGGTTCGAGGCGGCACGCGAGAGTCATGGTACTCTCGAACCGCCGCCAGCTCCCGCTTGGTCTGATCGGCCTGTTTCGAAATGTTTGTCAGCCGCTCCTCTGCTCGCGTAATGTGCGCGCCCGGAGATGCCGGCTCATCAACCTCAGCCGAGCCCCTTGCTCCCTCCAAAGCAGCGAGTCGCTCCTCCGCCCTGACCCTGTCTCTCTCCATCCCCACGAAGGCCTCTTTGAGCAGCATTGTGTGCTTCTGGAACATTCGCGCCACCTGCGCCTTCATCTTCTCGCTATCATGCGGGTCGCCCAAGAAGTCCGCAATGTCTTCCGGCTCCACGGGAGGCAAGTACCCCTCGCTCATCTCGACATCAGAAGAAACGACGCGATATCCTGCAGAAGCAAGGTCAGAAACAGACGAGCGGCGAGCGGATTGGTTTCAGGGGGTTACCCGGCGTCTGCACGTCTCCCGCGTCGTCAGCTGGCCGAGAAGAATTCGGCCGACCTTGGAATGATTTCCCTCCCGGGGCGACGAGCGGCTTCCCCAGACCCTGGACTCTTAGCGGGGGAGGAGTCACAGGAAGACTGCACGCTGGGGAAAGGGGACTGACGCCCAGGTCGATCATCTCCACGGCGAGATCCGCGAGGTTCCCGGAGCCTCCTTCCAACGCGTCTTCAGGGGGCGTCTCCTGCAAAGGGGAAAGTTAGTGGCAAGCACGGGTCGAAGGGCGAAACCACGTACCCAGTTTTAACCTCGGAGCCGCCGGAACCCCGATCATCACTCGGCGTGGAACGACGGACAACCTTTCCCTTTGCCGGCTTAAACTGCGGGCCGGATGATCTGGGCGCCAACCACGGGGCGGCCGCGAGGGCCTCCTCCCGACTCTCCTCCCTTGCGGTAGCCAACCGAGCACGTATCTCCTCAGACGCAGGCATCTCCTGGCCTCAAACCACGCAAGGAGCAAGAGGAGAGGGCCAGTCATCGAAGGCCCGGTGGCTTATTTATAGTTATAAGGAGGGTCCCACCAAAAGATTCCCTCCAGCTCAGCAAG
The DNA here is from genome assembly GCA_039513925.1 of Platanthera zijinensis. NCBI lineage: Eukaryota > Viridiplantae > Streptophyta > Magnoliopsida > Asparagales > Orchidaceae > Platanthera > Platanthera zijinensis. Next base: position 104,822,841 of record CM077098.1, on the reverse strand, counting down.
GTCGTCGCCGGACACGAGGGTTGGACATTTCTTTCCGAGCTTCTGCGAAGCAAGCAAAGATCGGGGATTGTGTACAACCCTGTGTCCGCCGAAGGAGCCCAAGCAAGCAGGCGGGCCAGCCCCAGCCGCCTCTCCTAGGCGGGCCAGGCCCCAGCCGCCTCTCTCAGGCGGGCCAGCCCCAGCCGCCTCTCTCAGGCGGGCTAGCCCCAGCCGCCTCTCCTAGGCGGGCCAGCTCCAGCCGCCTCTCCTAGGCGGGCCGGGCCCCAGCCGCATCTCTCAGGCGGGCCAGCCCCAGCCGCCTCTCCTAGGCGGGCCGGGCCCCAGCCGCCTCTCTCAGGCGGGCCAGCCCCAGCCGCCTCTCCTAGGCGGGCCGGGCCCCAGCCGCCTCTCTCAGGCGGATCGGCTGCAGTCCACCTCCCTCTAGATGACAGGGGGTGACCCGACAAAAGGTGCGTATAACCAGCCAGAATAGCGGGGTTTGGCTGTTGGCAGGCCAATCCGAGGGGCTCTTTGGTAAATTCAGACCGCCAGAGGCGGGTTATTCGCAGACCGTCCAAGGTAATCTATAAATAGGACCCAAGGGGTACTTCAGGAGGTAGGCTTTTTGTTTCTCAAGTCTTATAGCGCTTTCTGAGGTACCTTAGCCCGGCAACTGGTTAAGGAGGGGAAGCGCTCTAAGATCTTCCGGGTGTGTGGTGGGACCTCCGAGTCGGGCCCTTGGTCCTGTCCCTTGTTTATCTCTCCCTTGTTGTTTCTCTTGCAGGAGCGAAGTAATTGCGAGATCACCCCTTCCCCAAGGGTCGAACTCCACAGGGGCCGGTTTCCGGTTTCAACACAAATGTCATCACCTTAAAAAAGAGCGTTTATATTGGCAGCCCGTATATCGATATTGGCAGTCCAAAAAATAATGAAAAACACACGTAATATGATCGCTAATGGCAGCCCAAAATGCGGGTTCCTTGCCTTTTGAAAATAGGTCTACTATATGACATTTTTAGAAAAAGTGTTCAACATGAAAGTTGTAGATCTCGAATACAACTTTCATGTTGAACACTTTTTCTAAAAATGTCATATAGTAGGCCTATTTTTAAAAGGCGCGGAACTCAGGCGGAACCCGCATAGTTTCGCTCGGGTTCCGCGCCTTTTGAAAATAGATCTACTATATGGCATTTTTAGAAAAAATGTTTGACATAAAAGTTGTAGAGCTCGTTGAGATCTACAACTTTCATGTTGAACACTTTTCTTAAAAATGACTTTTAAAAACCTATTTTTTTGGGCTGTCATTAGCCATTGGGCTGCCAATAATGATTTAATTGGCTGCCATTATAATTAGGCTGCCAATATCATTATACGGGCTGCCAATATAAATGCTATTTTTTTAGGGCAATGTTAATAGCACGCTTCAATTGGCTAATAGCACCCCAAAAAAGCCAAAATAATACATTGAAATGACTGCTAATAGCGACTTGAGAGGTGCTATTAACATTGCCCTTCTTTTTATGGCATCAAATTACCTGAGTTTCAAATCCATTAATCATCGTGTAGGGTTTTAGGTTTTGTATAAAAGACCTCCATAAGCCCTAATAGACGTTTTACTGTTTTAGAGCATTTTCACGGTCTTTCTCCGAACTCGAGCACCCGCCGGTAATTTCTTCTCCGTCGAGCGGTTAATGGAATTTGATGTGTTTTATTTTCCATCATTAAAATCTGCTGCTCAGCGTCTGTAGTGGAGCTCCATCTCCGGGGGATCTGAATTCGCAATGGGGAAATCTAGCAAGATGCCAAAGCTTGAGGCACCCTCCCCCGTCTTCTTAGATTTCCATTTTATAATCGGTAGTCTCTGTATCATTCATTATCTTAATCTTTTCAGGTTGATTCTCCTCCTCCCTCGGTTCCAGAGACGAAGAAAGTCAAAAATGGTTAAATTCTTTGGCTGTTTGTTTTTCTTCTGTTCCTTTTTTTTTTCTGCGCGATTGGATTTGTTTTCTTGCTTTGTAATCATTCGATTTCGATCCCATTTTGGTTCTGTTTTTAGGCAAGAGGTGTTCAAATGAATCACTGGACAAAGAAGTGAGCTCAAAAAAGGAGAAAAAAGAAGTAGAACAGGTGGGTTTCAATAAGGAGAAGGCCCAAAAACTGAATAAGATTTCAATGGATCCCCTGGGACAAAAGGAAGAAGAAAACAGAAACTTGGATTTTGAAAAAGTAAATATTTCAAGGTTCAATCAATGTTTGCATGAATATTTTCCTCATTATTTATGTATATGAATCGCTCAGATGAACAGTAGTGATGCTATATTGCTATTGCTAATTCAAGGTGTATACAATGGTTTTTGAATGCTTTCTGCAGGCATGCAAGTCATTTTATTAAAATAGAGATTACTTGTTTTGAATTCTTCATAAACAAACTCAGAATTGTTGTGCTTTGTTTTGTAACATTGTCTTGTGGTGTGCTATGTCATTCAAACAAACTGCTGGTTTTCTCTGTGCAGGTTGCTGAAGCTCCTATCATTGTTCTATCTACGAAGGGGGCTAAGATAGGTATAATTTCTTATTTTTATTTTACTTTTATTGTGTTTTTTTAGTGTTTATTGTTTAGAAAATGTAAGGATTCCAGTTTGTCCTTTTTCGTAGGCAAGAGGGGCAATGAGAATGTGCCGGAGAAACAAGCGAGGTCTAAAAAGCAGAAAATTGAAGCAGAGAGCAGCAGTCAAAGTTATAAAAAGGCTAAGAAGATGAAGAGGATTTTGGTTGAACCCTTGAAAGAGGAAGATGAAAGTATCAGTTCGGATTTTGATGAAGAGGTAACAATTATGCGTTTATAAAGTTGTAGATGGTAATGGCAATCCATATTTTTATAAATCATAGATATTTTTCGTTTGATCTCACCCTTTGAGCTTAACCGCAGGGTATCTATGCTAATTTAAGGTGTACAAATTGGAGTGCTAATGACACACCTATTCCTCTGGCATGGCGAGGCGCAAGGGGAAAAGGGTGTATTTTTTCTGAAAATTGCTTGCCTTGCTTTAGAAATTTGGCATGGTTTTATGTTATAAGAGCTAGCAGTGCTAACGAAAGAGATGCTCAGGTTGAGAATGAATTAAAGGGAATGAAAAAGAATCTCAAATCTATGGAAAAACAATGTGATCCGATGTGCAATGCTAAAGTAGAAAATGCGAAAGAAGTAGACATATTTAGTGCTTTGATTAATCAATGTATTAATTTACGTGCACGAGAGGGGAAATTGATCTTTACCACATTAAGAGGAGATTACGTAGTACAAAGATTGTATTATTCATAGAACACAAAGCCACTCAAGCCTTATTCCTCCCTCTTATTGACTGTGCCAATTAAAATAGGGAACATGAGATCTTGTGGCTTCCTAGATGAAACAAAAACAACAGTGCTCTCATATTTAGTTGCACAATGAAAATTAAAAGTCTACAACACAATGTCATGGTTTACCCACCTTGACCCTGCAGCTGCTCCTCCCCTTAGGAGGTGTTTACAATGATCTTCCTTTGCATTTCCTGCGACACTTGACGCTATTTTTAGTGGAAAAATTTTGAATTACGAATTTTGTGGATCATTTTTATTGCTTAACTTCAATCCCCAATGATTAGGCGACTAGACGTCTTTTGCAACTCTTTCTATTTTTTTGCTCCTTTAAATTTCCTTCTGCTTCACCGAATCACCCTATGATCCCATCACATTTGTAACATGCACTGAATGGTGAGATACCTATTCTTCAAAGAAAACAAGTTGCCACTTGTAGAGAAAACTTGAACTGAAACCTTCAACAGTCTTGAACCATTTTTGTTGGTTTACCCACTGCATTGATTCAGCTAGTGAACTGGCCAACCATAATTTATATCTTTACAAATCTACAGATTTGCTTGAATACCTCGAGTCACACATTCCTATGAGGAAATATCCAATCTTCCTCTACTAGATCCTTTGAGCGCAACTATAATTTTCAATATTGTCCAAACAATAGTTGAAGTTCTCTCTTGTACTAAATTGTGTCAGTCTTTTGACCCAAAGTAATGTCTTTCTCAATAACATCCTAAAGAAAGTGATATCTAATATGGATATACTTCGTTCTTTCATGAAATATTTGATTTTTGTCAAATGAATTGCACACCGATTATCATAGTAAATTATTAATGATTACTACTATACACAGCTTACTCATGAAACCACGAAACCACAAAATCATATGTTTTCTTCTCTGCCTCAAAAGAATTATGTACTCTACTTCAGTAGAGAGTAACATACTCTACTTCAGTAGAGAATTATGTACTCTACTTCATAGTCGCCTTTTAACTAAACAACACAACCAAAAAGTGTGAAGCAATATCATGTGAGTGAATGCCTCCCATTTAGAGCAAATGGGAATATGCATAGATCATAGTAACTTAAGCATCATCTCAACGATGATCAAATGTTAAACACATTTGTGCTGCTCGTGAAGTATCTCTCCAAGCACTCCCCATGATAGTTTCCATCTATGAAGCACCGACACTTCAAATGCCCAGCGTGTCGGTGTCGGAGAGTCCGACACTCGTCCGACTCTCCGACACTCTCCGACACTCGAGTCGGAAATCCGACACTCGAGTCGGAAATCCGACACTCGAGTCGGAAATCCGACACTCGAGTCGGAAATCCGACACGCTGGCTCACGTCGGACACGCGTGTCCCGCTCAATCGGGCACGCGTGTCCCGCTCAATCGGACACGCGTGTCCCTATGTTAGCTACTCATGGTGAGGCGGGTGACAATTTGTCTTGGAAGTGTCTTTACCCCTTTCTAGCATTTCAAGTAGTGAAAGTGGATCTACTAGTGGCGTAGATATTTTCTTTAGAAAAAGAAAGATTGAAAGTGAGGAAAAAAGTTTGCATGTGAATCCATTATTTTTACTAATGATATATAGTGGTAATGTGTTAATGTTCTATCATTTTTTGATCATTTGTTAAGTTTTGCATTTGAATATTTGATGAGTAATATTTAAACATGACTTAGTTTATTTAAATATTTGTTAATTGTTAATTTTTTTATTTTTTGTTAAATGTTTTAGAATTTTCATAATTATAAAAAATGAATATTTAATATACGTGTCTCAGCGTGTCGAAATATGGTATTTTTTGAGAATTGACGAGTCGCGTGTCGTGTCGTATCGCGTGTCCCGTGTCGGTGTCGGTGCAACATATGTTTTCATGAGTAATCATGGATTCAGCGTGAATCTTCACTTGCGAAAAATTGGAATCAACATTGATGTTGACTCTTATTGATAATCCAACTTCAATTCAGGCTTGCCTGCCACTCTCTCTCTCTGCATTTCACTTCTTTGTACTTCATCTCACTTTGTTGCTTTTGTCTGCCCCAATACTCTTTGCGACTTTCTCTGTAGTACCAAAATGTGAACTTTTCAAAGAAAGTGATTTGCTGTGCAGATAAAAACTGAATTGAAACCTTTAATATTCCTAAACAGGCTCAACTAGTGAATTGACTTAGCCAGAATGCATGTCATACTTTAACAGTTTTTTTATCCAAGGACAAAATGCCCTTGTTTGAATATAATAAAGGAAATGAAGAAGATTATAATACCGCTGTTTTCTTTAGTTTATGGGATTGAACAAGCGATTTCTAGATGAGATATTACCTATTGTTTTTGCATACAAATATGAATATTCACGATCACATTTCATGAAAGCCTAAGTACTACCAGATTGCATATTTGCGCTACTATTATCATTGCCAAAGCCATTATAGTTTCTCAATTTGATGGCTTTACATCTATGTTTTTCTTATAATAATTGCAAAGTGTCTTGCCAAAACTGATGGTAAAATTTTTGCATTTATCATGTTTCCTTTTGACTTTAAGAACTTGTGTTAGGTCATTGATATTTTCTCCTCATTAACTTGGGGTTTTATTTACCAAAACTGACGGTAAAACTATATAACACCTTGATTGGCTTAATGAACTTGTGTTAGGTCATCGATATTTTCAATTTTCTCCTCATTATGGACGCTAACATCTATTCCCTTGAATGTAGCATAAAGCTCCTGCCAGCAGGCTTGAGTTATCTGATACAAGGCGACTGTTTGTTGGAAATTTGTCAACAGATGTTATAATGGATGATTTGTATGGTTTTCGTATCTTCATAGACAATCTGTCTTCTTGCAGCCCTCTTTCTCTCCATTCACTTTATACTTCCATGGTTAACTAAAATGTATGATTGATGTAGGTTTGAGTTCTTTAAAGAAGCTGGAGAAGTGATTGAGGTTCAGCTTGCTGCAAAAAAAGATGGTAGCTTCCTTGGTTTTGGGCGTGTTGAGTTTTCGACTGGAACAGATGCTCAAAGGGTAATAAATCATCTCACTGTTGTTATTCTATTTATTTCCATGTCCAATTTCAAGATAATGTGTGTATGCCTTTATGGTTGATGGTTCGATATTTTCTTGATAAATTCTAGTTGATTGTGCATTTTTATGTCATTATCTTAGCAACCTTGCATGATACTGTGTGGTCATGGATCATTTAGGCACTTGGGATGAATGGCCAGTTATTCCTTGGTCGGCGTTTGATGGCCGATTTGGAGCTTGAAAGGTAACCAGCCCAATGGGTACTCTTTTTCTTAATTTATTTAATTTCCTATTTTCCATAATCTTGCTTGCATTGGCATCCTATACGGAGGAATTTATAATTGTTTTGGTTATATCAAACTTAAATTTACAGGAGATGGATGCTTTCCAGTGTGTAATTGCCAGTTTAGAACATTTTTAATCTTCAGAAAATTTGATTTATCAATGATAAAATAGGATATTGATTTTTTTTGCTTCAAATTATAAAATGAAAAATGGTTCTTACAGTAAAGGTGCGCAGGACTCCAATTATTTCATGTATGTTAAAAGCTTTGGCAAATCACTTGAAGATCAGGTATATAACAGCTTCATTGAGTAGGCAGCCTAGTTTCAGTGTAATATTCATATGCTTGCCTGCTAATCTTTATTCCATGTACTGTAGCCTAAAGCTGCTGCCAACTTGATTGAGAAATCTGATACAAAGAGACTGTTCGTTGGAAATTTACCATCTGAGCTTATAAAGGACGATTTGTATGATTTTCATCTCTTGCTAGACAAACTCCCCCAATCTATAGATACACACACACATACATATATACAATGTTGTAAATATCGGATGTGGGCGACATGCTGAATTTTATAATGGCGGATGTTAGAGACATACTAGATGTTAACCCGGAATCCGCGACTAGTTCTCCAGGCTTTCAAGTCCGGGCGGCTTGTTCTTTCTAGCCGCCATTCTCAGCAATACGGCTTGTTGTCAGATAAAGCCGGGCGGCCTCTCCGTCAGACCGCCGCCAGCTCCAGCCCAGCTCAACGCCAAGTTCCAGTGCCAGCCATCATCCGCGTATCGGCCTGTCCTTGCCCAAGCCGCGTGACCTAGATCCCAGGTCGCCGTCAGAGGGAGTCCAGATCAGCCCGTCCAGAGGCCGGGACTTTCAACTCGCCAGAGGAAGCCCGCCAGGCCGCGCGGCCTTTCCTCTGCCCTCTTCTCCTCTTCTTGGTTGTTTCCTGTCACCGCTGCCCGGTTCTCCTGTACCCCGGGCAGCCGGTAATTTTAGCCCTGCCCGTTTGGTCAGGCCCCCAAGCCTATAAATAGGGGGCGGGAGTACACCCAAAACACGCTGACTCGAGTCCAGGAGCTCGCTTGTTAAGAGCTGCGGCCTCGAATCTAGTCCTTTGCGGTCTATTGTCCGGCCGGCTTCTTTCTCTCTTATTTCCATTCTAAGTGTAACCGCTCCATTTTATATAAAAGAAAAGTCCACCGCAGGAGAGGTATTCAGGCCGCGGCGGGCGAAGTGTGGTGTCGCCGCTCCTAGCGGCTTGCTCTGATTCTTACCCTGACTGCTAGTAACCGACTACTCGGCAGTCCCTCCTTTTCCCCTCCTTTCCCCAGTGCTCGAACCGTTAACTGGTGGTGCCCGGCTCCCTGTCGCATTTCGTGCATCAACAGTTAACACGCGGCCTTCAGATCTCAAGTAGTCGATGAAGTCAGCGGACTGGTAGCGTCAGACCGCTCCAACCGCAGTATCTCGGCGGCTAGTCCACTAAGCCGCGCAGCGTCGGTTATTGTCTTCAGCCCGCCAGCTTTCTCGCCGGCCTCTTCCCCAGCTTGTCCTAGCAACAAGTCGCCAGTTCAAGCCGCAGTTGTTCGGCGGTTTCAAAATTTTGGCCAGCTGTTCCTCTTTTGTTCAGAATGGATTTTACAAAGGAGCAAAGGCGTTTCCAGCTTTCTATCAGCTATTACGGATCTCTCAGAGAGGCAAGGTGTTTCTTATCAATATAGCGAAGCGCTTGACAATTGCAATGAATTTTCTGCCAATCAAGTTGAGCATATGATGCAATATGCCGTACAAGAATCGTTCAGCCCTTCTTTTTAAATTCCCAAACCGAACATGACATTTCATCGCAATCTAGATTATGAAAACCAAGAGCCTCCTTCGAGGGAAGAAGATGTTCCTTTTCCATTCATCAACCGAATTCGTTGGGAGGTTGTCGCTAATGATTTCAAAATGCCTTGCCTACCCGTATATTCTGGACTTGACGATCCAATTTCTCATCTTCAAGCTTTTTAGTCAATTATTTCACTAAGGAAAGTGTCAAGTGGCATCAAATGCAAGCTTTTTATTATATATTTTGGAGATCATGCAAGAGAATGGTTTTATAGTCTTCCCCCTCGATCAATCACTAGCTTCAAAGACTTGCGAAGGCAATTTCTGTCAAATTTTGGTACTCGCAAGAAGCGGAAAAGAGACGTAGGAGCTCTCTTCCGAATTAAGCAAGGGGATGAAGAGTCTAATCCTGACTTCGTTGATCGTTTTCAAAAGGAAATTTTGGACATTGTTAACGTTCACCAGGATTATTATCTGTGTGCTTTCGTGAACGGACTTCAAGAAGGTTCTTTAAAGTTCAAGCTTACTGTAAAGGATCCCCAGACTTATGGAGATCTCATCGATATTGTTAATGAGTTCTTAATGGGTGAAGAAGCAAACAAGGAGTACATCTCGCTTTTGAATCAGAAGGCTAGGCAGTCTCAGGAAATTGCAGAATCTCTTCAGCTAAATGATGTCTAAGTTGGTAGAAGCACATCCTGTCATATCTTCTGATCCTAAGGCTCTAAAGCCTAAAAAATCATCAAATAAGCATGCCAAGTTCAAAATCTCTATGGAAGCTCTTCTGGAAATTCTTCAAAAAATGCCAGAGTTCAAAAAGCCTCGACGCATGAAATCCAAAATCAAATATCAGCATGAGGAACTCTTCTGCAAATTTAACAGAGATATAGGCCATCAAACAGAAGATTGCATGGCTCTTCAGAAACTTGCAGATGAATTCGCAAGGGCTGGGAAATTGCAAGATTATGTCATGCAATGATCTTTTAGCATATTCATTTCTAATAAAGTTGGAGTACAAGGGAAGACTTGGTTCTCTTAATAATGAAGGTGCTCAAGATTGGAATAACAGAGCATTTATATGCCATCTGGATCGAGTTCCAAATATATATCCTTATGATACATCCTTCAATGCATACATGCATACATGCATTCATGTATCATTTAAATCTTATATCTTATCCATTGCTTATGTGCTAACATTCACTTGTATGGATGCAAAGTGTCTTTTGACAAAGGTAATATTTAAATATCGTGCTAAGTTCTTAAGCCCTTCACATCCCGCTCGGCTTCGGTCGCAGTTGTGTAGTGGCCATATCCGCTTGACATCAGTCGCAGATATTATATACTTGTCTCGTTTGACTACAGTCACAGATATTACGTACTTATCCCGCTTGACGTCAGTCGCAGATAATACGTACTTATCCTGCTTGACTACAGTCACAGATAATATGTACTTATCCCGCTTGACATCGGTCGCGGATTTTGAACTTTAGCCCCGCTTATGTGATCTTTGTGTGGAAAGCCCTGCTACACGCACCTGCCCATATCGACACATAAGTTTGTAGCTCCTCCTGTCTTTGTAGGTCAGCGTGAGCTTATCCGCCGTCTTACGGTTTTACAGCCTAGCCGGTTTATATTACACAAACCGCAGACCACGCGGTTAAATATTCCGGTTTGTCCTATTCAGCTTATGGCATCTCTGCCGGTTTATTACTAATATACTTAGGAATTCGGCCGACTTGATTTTGTCATTTAATTATAGTCCGCCAGCTTATGGTATTTATTATAATCAATTTGCGACTTGCTATTTCAAGAAGCCGCAATATATTTATCTCTACCCTTGAGTATTTTTCATATTGGAAGCGTGGTCTACATTAATGTTCAGACAGGCCGCCACCATCAACTTGATTATTAAAGTTTCTTATCGATTTATTTACTTAGCCGAGCGACTTATTGATCGCTATATATCTTTTTGATCTCCAATTAAACTATGGCCTATCAGCGATCAACTATATTAATCGTGCAACTTCGAATTGATTATGAATAATAGCCGGCAACAGTAGAACCACTTTACTTTCCTGGCGATTACTTTCCTAACCGCCCGACTTATGGCTCTATAAATGTTCAAGAGTGATCGGATTGTTATAAACTCGCAGACGACTAAGGCTTTATTTGTTTGGGCGTTTTGATACTCCGTTTTGGGCAAACGCCGCCGGAAGGAGGGTAAACAAATGAACCTCCGGCGGCGTTTGCTCCGGGCCTTGAGCTCTGTTTGGAGCAGCCATTCCGATTCGAACATAAATCGATCCGCCACCGCCGAACCAAATGAACTAATATACCCGGCTACTGGTATTCTATTCGAGTTAGACCGGAACAAAAATACTTATTATCTGGTAAATTCATCAATCAACTTTCTTAAGTCAGAAACGAGTAAGAAAAATTAAGCCGCACGAACAAGCAAGTAAGTAAAATTTCAATACAATAGATTCTCACTAAAGGTAAAATATTGTCATTTCCAATGTCAAGTAATACAAAGGTTATACCGCGCGGTTTACAAAATCATACCGCCGATTTTCAAAAGGTGTAAAAACTATTACAAGTAATTTGTCCTAGCTATCCGGCTTTAGTCTTTTAGACGCAGGAGTGCCGGAGTCCGGTTCACCGTCGACGTCGACCTCAGAAGGCGAGTAGCCGCCGCTGTCAGACGAAGACGAACGCGAACTGCCAGTGTCCCCGGTCTCGGACTTGCTGGACTCAACCCGCGCGGTCTCGGAAGCTTGACCGCCGGTTTCTGAGGAAGCGCTCTGGCTCCGGCTTCCTTCGCTGTCCTCCTCTTCCGCTTCAGCATTGTCCTCGCTTTCTCCATCCGCCTTCTCCTTGCCCTTGAGCGCTCGGTAAACCGCGGCCACCCTTTTCTTCAAGGGTGGATACAAGTCAGCGCAGGTGAAGTCGATGAATCCAGGGGCGAGGCCGCCGCGATCCCGGAGACGTTTCAGCACTCCGTCGATCCCTTGGACAAGCTGCGGAAAGACCGCGTCCTGGAAGGCCGGGTTGGCCGGATCGTGCATTTTCTGCAAAGGAAGAAGAAAGGTCAGTCCGGGCGGCTTGAAAAATGAAGCCGCGAGAATCAGGTAATATCTTACCGCATTCAGCTCCTTTAACCTTGCAATCTCTTCTTCCTTTTCGGCGAGTTGCCGCTTCAGGTCGCCTTGACTGGCGACTAACCGCCTATGGGCCAGACCCATGTAGTGGTTAGCTACAAAACTTCTCGCGCCGACCTGCGCGGCAAACCGCGAGAAGTCCTCTTCTGGTATCTTTTTCAGCGCCTTCAGGTTGCGCTTACCATACAAAGCCGCGCCAGCCGCGGAGGCATGACGGCTTATCCTTTCCCTCCCCCAGTCAGGGAGGGCGGTGGAGACTTGGACTGATTCGCCGTCGGCACTCCACTGCATGGTGGGGTTGCCGTGGAGGTCCTCCAGGCGGCTGCCCATTCCATGCAGCGTGAAGTCGCTGGAGGAGTCCGATTCTCCTTCCTCTTCAGCCCGCTCCGGCCTGACTCTCTTGGCCCTTTTCTCCCTCTGGGTAAGGATTAAGCCGCCTGGAGTCAAGCGGCTTGTTCAGCGGGACCGCAACGACAGCTGCAATACAAATTTGACAAGACAGTTAGTAAGCCGCGCGGCTAGCAGAACAGTTCGGTTGGCTGATACTTACTGTCCTCCACATGAACATCCTCCAAAGTTGGGAGCAGCGGGAGGTAGTGGACGACGTCTAGCCGCTCCCCCTTAAAGAAGTCGAAGATATCCTTCTTCAGGTCGTCCAGTCCGCAGCTGCCAAAGACGGCTTCGTCGCGAACCTGCGGATTGACCGGCAGGAGTTCGAGTTGACCCTCAAAGATCAGGTACCTCTCTGACCAATTCGGGACTTTGTTCGCCAGGTTGACGACCTTCAGCCCCCGGCAGCCGAAGTACAGGTGCCCTCGAAAGATTTTTGTTCCAGAGTCCGGAAATAAACCGGACGGAGAAACATTCTCTGAACAGCTTCATCGAGAAGCAAACTCTCTCCGACCTCAAGTAGGAGATAAAGCTGTAGATAGCCGCAATGGAATTCGGCGGCAGCTGTCCTGGCACTACCTCATAGTGGTCGAAGACCGCTACGGCTTCCATCAGCACGGGGAAGCGGAAGCCGCAGTCAAAATGGTCGACGGGGATGGCGATTTGGTTGGCTGTGGAGGTATTAATCCGCTCGTGAGGAAGAGTAAGCCGCGCGAGCAGCGGGCTGTTTTTCATGTACTTCTCTACAAAACTATCTAGCTCGGCTTGGGTAAGCCGACCTTCTTTGTGGTCCGCCGAGTGGAAGGCAGAAGCCGCATCGGTCCTGACAGCAGGAGCTTTATCAGACCGCATCGCCTTTGCCTTAGCTCGCATTCTGATCTTTCGTGCCAAAATCCCCGGGATCAGCTCAATTTATAGATTTTCTATGCAGCTACAGTGATGGTCGTCAAATCGCGGTTAGCTAAGAAGCCGCACGAAATAAATATAGCCTAACCTGCATCAGATACACAACAAGAAAATCAATTCAAACCGCAGACCAGTTCGACACTTTCGTGTGGCCAAGTTCCTGCACTTAGCAAGCGGTAGAATTCCCAAAGCAATAAATGATAGCGGAACTATGATAGTTGTAAACCGCAGAAATGTCGCAAGCAATGTCACAGTAATCATACAATCGAGATACACAACAATTGTTCACACGAACTGCCGAACTGGTCTGCGGTTTGAATATTTTCTTATGCAGGTTAGGCCGTGCGGCTTCTTAGCTAACCGCGATTTGACGACCATCACTGTAGATGCATAGAAAATCTATAAATTGAGCTTATCCCGGGGATTTTGGCACGAAAGATCAGAATGCGAGCTAAGGCAAAGGCGATGCGGTCTGATAAAGCTCCTGCTGTCAGGACCGATGCGGCTTCTGCCTTCCACTCGGCGGACCACAAAGAAGGTCGGCTTACCCAAGCCGAGCTAGATAGTTTTGTAGAGAAGTACATGAAAAACAGCCCGCTGCTCGCGCGGCTTACTCTTCCTCACGAGCGGATTAATACCTCCACAGCCAACCAAATCGCCATCCCCGTCGACCATTTTGACTGCGGCTTCCGCTTTCCCGTGCTGATGGAAGCCGTAGCGGTCTTCGACCACTATGAGGTAGTGCTAGGACAGCTGCCGCCGAATTCAATTGCGGCTATCTACAGCTTTATCTCCTACTTGAGGTCGGAGAGAGTTTGCTTCTCGATGAAGCTGTTCAGAGAATGTTTCTCCGTCCGGTCTATTCCGGACTCTGGAACAAAAATCTTTCGAGGGCACCTGTACTTCGGCTGCCGGGGGCTGAAGGTCGTCAACCTGGCGAACAAAGTCCCGAATTGGTCAGAGAGGTACCTGATCTTTGAGGGTCAACTCGAACTCCTGCCGGTCAATCCGCAGGTTCGCGACGAAGCCGTCTTTGGCAGCTGCGGACTGCACGACCTGAAGAAGGATATCTTCGACTTCTTTAAGGGGGAGCGGCTAGACGTCGTCCACTACCTCCCGCTGCTCCCAACTTTGGAGGACAGTAAGTATCAGCCAACCGAACTGTTCTGCTAGCCGCGCGGCTTACTAACTGTCTTGTCAAATTTGTATTGCAGTTGTCGTTGCGGTCCCGCTGAACAAGCCGCTGACTCCAGGCGGCTTAATCCTTACCCAGAGGGAGAAAAGGGCCAAGAGAGTCAGGCCGGAGCGGGCTGAAGAGGAAGGAGAATCGGACTCCTCCAGCGACTTCACGCTGCATGGAATGGGCAGCCGCCTGGAGGACCTCCACGACAACCCCACCATGCAGTGGAGTGCCGACGGCGAATCAGTCCAAGTCTCCACCGCCCTCCCTGACTGGGGGAGGGAAAGGATAAGTCGCCATGCCTCCGCGGCTGGCGCGACTTTGTATGGTAAGCGCAACCTGAAGGCGCTGAAAAAGATACCAGAAGAGGACTTCTCGCGGTTTGCCGCGTAGGTCGGCGCGAGAAGTTTTGTAGCTAACCACTACATGGGCCTGGCCCATAGACGGTTAGTCGCCAGTCAAGGCGACCTGAAGCGGCAACTCGCCGAAAAGGAAGAAGAGATTGCAAGGTTAAAGAAGCTGAATGCGGTAAGATATTACCTGATTCTCGCGGCTTTATTTTTCAAGCCGCCCGGACTGACCTTTCTTCTTCCTTTGCAGAAAATGCACGATCCGGCCAACCCGACCTTCCAGGACGCGGTCTTTCCGCAGCTTGTCCAAGGGATCGACGGAGTGCTGAAACGTCTCCGGGATCGCGGCGGCCTCGCCCCTGGATTCATCGACTTCACCTGCGCCGACTTGTATCCACCCTTGAAGAAAAGGGTGGCCGCGGTTTACTGAGCGCTCAAGGGCAAGGAGAAGGCCGATGGAGAAGGCGAGGACAATGCTGAAGCGGAAGAGGAGGACAGCGAAGGAAGCCGGAGCCAGAGCGCTTCCTCAGAAACCGGCGGTCAAGCTTCCGAGACCGCGCGGGTTGAGTCCAGCAAGTCCGAGACCGGGGACACTGGCAGTTCGCGTTTGTCTTCGTCTGACAGCGGCGGCTACTCGCCTTCTGAGGTCGATGTCGACGGTGAACCGGACTCCGGCACTCCTGCGTCTAAAAGACTAAAGCCGGATAGCTAGGACAAATTACTTGTAATAGTTTTTACACCTTTTGAAAATCGGCGGTATGATTTTGTAAACCGCGCGGTATAACCTTTGTATTACTTGACATTGGAAATGACAATATTTTACCTTTAGTGAGAATCTATTGTATTGAAATTTTACTTACTTGCTTGTTCGTGCAGCTTAATTTTTCTTCTTCGTTTCTGACTTAAGAAAGTTGATTGATGAATTTACCAGATAATAAGTATTTTTGTTCCGGTCTAACTCGAATAGAATACCAGTAGCCGGGTATATTAGTCGTCTGCGAGTTTATAACAATCCGATCACCCTTGAACATTTATAGAGCCATAAGTCGGGCGGTTAGGAAAGTAATCGCCAGGAAAGTAAAGTGGTTCTACTGTTGTCGGCTATTATTCATATTCAAATCGAAGTCGCACGATTAATATAGTTGATCGCTGATAGGCCATAGTTTAATTGGAGATCAAAAAGATATATAGCGATCAATAAGCCGCTCGGCTAAGTAAATAAATCGATAAGAAACTTTAATAATCAATTTGATGGTGGCGTTCTGTCTGAACATTAATGTAGACCACGCTTCCAATATGAAAATTACTCAAGGGTAGAGATAAATATATTGCGGCTTCTTGAAATAGCAAGTCGCAAATTGATTATAATGAATACCATAAGCCGGCGGACTAGAATTAATTGACAAAATCAAGTCGGCCGAATTCCCGAGTATATTAGTAATAAACCGGCAGAGATGCCATAAGCTGAATAGGACAAACCGGAATATTTAACCGCGTGGTCTGCGAATTGTGTAATATAAACCGGCTAGGCTGTAAAACCGTAAGACGGCGGATAAGCTCACGCTGACCTGCAAAGACAGGAGGAGCTACAAACTTATGTGTCGATGTGGGCAGGTGCGTGTAGCAGGGCTTTCCACACAAAGATCACATAAGCGGGGCTAAAGTTCAAATCCGCGACCGATGTCAAGCGGGATAAGTACATATTATCTGTGACTGTAGTCAAGCAGGATAAGTACGTATTATCTGCGACTGACGTCAAGCGGGATAAGTACGTAATATCTGCGACTGTAGTCGAACGAGACAAGTATGTAATATCTGCGACTGATGTCAAGCGGATATGGCCACTACACAACTGCGACCGAAGTCGAGCGGGATGTGAAGGGCTTAAGAACTTAGCACGATATTTAAATATTACCTTTGTCAAAAGACACTTTGCATCCATACAAGTGAATGTTAGCACATAAGCAATGGATAAAATATAAGATTTAAATGACACATGAATGCATGTATGCATTGAAGGATGTATCAGAAGGATATATATTTGGAACTCGATCCAGATGGCATATAAATGCTCTGTTATTCCAATCTTGAGCACCTTCATTATTAAGAGAACCAAGTCTTCCCTTGTACTGCCAACTTTATTAGAAATGAATATGCTAAAAGAGTAAAAGATCATTGCATGACATAATCTTGCAATTTCCCAGCCCTTGCGAATTCATCTGCAAGTTTCTGAAGAGCCATGCAATCTTCTGTTTGATGGCCTATATCTCTGTGAAATTTGCAGAAGAGTTCCTCATGCCGATATTTGATTTTGGATTTCATGCGTCGTGGCTTTTTGAACTCTGACATTTTTTGAAGAATTTCCAGAAGAGCTTCCATAGAGATTTTGAACTTGGCATGCTTATTTGATGATTTTTTAGGCTTTAGAGCTTTAGGATCAGAAGATATGACAGGATGTGCTTCTACCAACTTAGACATATCATTTAGCTGAAGAGATTCTGCAATTTCCTGAGACTGCCTAGCCTTCTGATTCAAAAGCGAGATGTACTCCTTATTTGCTTCTTCACCCATTAAGAACCCATTAACAATATCGATGAGATCTCCATAAGTCTGGGGATCCTTTACAGTAAGCTTGAACTTTAAAGGACCTTCTTGAAGTCCGTTCACGAAAGCACACAGATAATAATCCTGGTGAACGTTAACAATGTCCAGAATTTCCTTTTGAAAACGATCAACGAAGTCAGGATTAGACTCTTCATCCCCTTGCTTAATTCAGAAGAGAGCTCCTACGTCTCTTTTCCGCTTCTTGCGAGTACCAAAATTTGACAGAAATTGCCTTCGCAAGTCTTTGAAGCTAGTGATTGATCGAGGGGGAAGACTATAAAACCATTCTCTTGCATGATCCCCAAAAGATATAATAAAAAGCTTGCATTTGATGCCACTTGACACTTTTCTTAGTGAAATAGTTGACTCAAAAGCTTGAAGATGAGAAATTGGATCGTCAAGTCCAGAATATACGAGTAGGCAAGGCATTTTGAAATCATTAGCGACAACCTCCCAACGAATTCGGTTGATGAATGGAGAAGGAACATCTTCTTCTTCTCTCGAAGGAGGCTCTTGGCTTTCATAATCTAGATTGCGATGAAATGTCATGTTCGGTTTGGGAATTTCAAAAGAAGGGCTGAAAGATTCTTGTATGGCATATTGCATCATATGCTCAACTTGATTGGCAGAAAATTCATTGCAATTGTCAAGCGCTTCGCTATATTGATAAGAAACACCTTGCCTCTCTGAGAGATTAGTAATAGCTGATAGAAAGCTGGAAACGCTTTGCTCCTTTGTAAAATCCATTCTGAACAAAAGAGGAACAGCTGACCAAAATTTTGAAACCGCCGAACAACTGCGGCTTGAACTGGCGACTTGTTGCTAGGACAAGCTGGGGAAGAGGCCGACGAGAAAGCTGGCGGGCTGAAGACAATAACCGACGCTGCGCGGCTTAGTGGACTAGCCGCCGAGATACTGCGGTTGGAGCGGTCTGACGCTACCAGTCCGCTGACTTCATCGACTACTTGGGATCTGAAGGTCGCGTGTTAACTGTTGGTGCCCGGCTCCCTGTCGCATTTCGTGCATCAACCCGGAATCCGCGACTAGTTCTCCAGGCTTTCAAGTCTGGGCGGCTTGTTCTTTCTAGCCGCCATTCTCAGCAATCCGGCTTGTTGTCAGATAAGCCGGGCGGCCTCTCCGTCAAACCGCCGCCAGCTCCAGCCCAGCTCAACGCCAAGTTCCAGTGCCAGCCATCTTCCGCGTATCGGCCTGTCCTTGCCCAAACCGCGCGACCTAGATCCCAGGTCGCCGTCAGAGGGAGTCCAGATCTGCCCGTCCAGAGGCCGGGACTTTCAACTCGCCATAGGAAGCCTGCCAGGCCGCGCGGCCTTTCCTCTGCCCTCTTCTCCTCTTCTTGGTTGTTTCCCGTCACCGCTGCCCGGTTCTCCTGTACCCCGGGCAGCCTGTAATTTTAGCCCTGCCCGTTTGGTCAGGCCCCCAAGCCTATAAATAGGGGGCGGGAGTACACCCAAAGCACGCTGACTCGAGTCCAGGAGCTCGCTTTTTAAGAGCTGCGGCTTCGAATCTAGTCCTTTGCGGTCTATTGTCCGGCCTGCTTCTTTCTCTCTTATTTCCATTCTAAGTGTAACCGCTCCATTTTATATTAAAGGAAAGTCCACCGCAGGAGAGGTATTCAGGTCGCGGCGGGCGAAGTGTGGTGTCGCCGCTCCTAGCGGCTTGCTCTGATTCTTACCCTAACCGCTAGTAACCGACTACTCGGCAGTCCCTCCTTTTCCCCTCCTTTCCCCAGTGCTCGAACCGTTAACTGGTGGTGCCCGACTCCCTGTCGCATTTCGTGCATCAACACTAGAGATATTTTAAAATAACAAATTTTTATATTTCATAGATAAAAATATATATTATGTATAATTATTTATTTAAAGGTAATAATTAACATAAAAAGTAGACAAATATTGTGTCATGTATATAAAAAAGTTGGCGGGTAATTAATAACACATTAAGACTACTACTAGCAAGCATCCATGACAACTCGACAAGTTCAAATGAGAAATATATTTAAAATTGTATAATAATTTTTTTTATAATATTAAGTCTTATAAAATCTGAAGAGGTGTGACTGGGACTAAGGAATTGTGTGGCTAGTGGCAGAAAGCTCGAGTGTGTTCTGCAGAGCCCGTCATCTTTTTTGGGGTTCTCGGGGGCGATTGATTTGTAGGCCCTCCATAACTTCGTGCTATGGGAACCTCCACATGATGACTGGGTTAAACTCAATTTTGATAGTGCCTTGAAACGTCATTCAGGTTGGGCTGATGCCAAATGGGTTATTAGGGACTATCATAGTCTTGTCCGATTGGCTAGCGACATTCGCTTTCATTGTTTATTCGTTTCTACTATTTAGCTTTGTGTTGTGTGGAAGGGCCTCCGTCAAACGATCTTTGTTCTCTAGAATTCGTGATTGTACCATTGAACATGGTTGCTAGGTTGTTAATAGTGTGACAGATTGTTGTGCTAATCTGACAATTACTATGGGAAACTTCTCGTATATGTGCATGAGGACCTCCCCCCCGAGATGCTTATTCTGGTGGACGTTGATTGCAATCAGCGTGCTCCTGAATTAGTTCATTAATTCTTAGGTGTTCCCGTCTTACCGCCAAAATAAAAAGATTTGAAAGTTGTATTTAATTGATAATAAGTCTTTTGGCGCTTACAAAAATTGTATCAAAGGCAAACAAAATATTAACTAATGACATGTAGAAAGCTTTATTGTTTTGTTTAATAGTAATAATAAACAAATGTATATTATAACATGATTGTAAGAATAAAATTTTATAAAAAAGAACAACAAAATAAGTCTAATCGATTTAAACATATATAATGCAATTCAAGGAGATGATTTATGCATGTATATTGATAATATAAACTAAAATAAAATAACAGATGATATTTTCAAAAGTCACGTTTGCTGATATATTGAAAAAAAATCAGATATGTCGGTTTATATTTTATAAAAGGACAATCTATTTTTTCAAAAAATATTTATTGTCCTTAGCCTACATATTGGTGGACATTTAAAACATTACATGCATATATATGCATACACACACACTATTTATTATCGAAACCTTGCCTTGGAGTTAGCATATTCACAGGTTCCACCCCTCTATTTTTTGAAATAAAAAAATCTCCCGTGCAAGTTTGTATTTCATAAAAATACCACCATCCCCCCCTACGATTTGCAAGGGGCCTTTTATCCACTTTTTTCTTAAAATTATCAATACCTCTCATCCGAGTTTATATTGTTAGCATACATATACAAAACAACCTTCTTCTAATTATGCATAGTTGGATGAGAGGTTCTAGAAAATGACATATATATACCATATCCACTAATTTTCACACTTTCACCAAATCTCTTTGTTTTTACCTTTTTGACCATTCACTTTATGCTTGTATGATTAATAAAAATTATTATGGATGTAGGGTCGAGTTCTTCAAAAAAGCTGGAGATGTGATTGAGGTACAACTTGCTGCAAAAGAAGATGGTAGCTTTCGTGGTTTTGGGCATGTGAAGTTTGCTACTGTAGCAGATACTCAAAGGGTAGCAAGCCACATATCTTATTTTATTATTCTATTCTTATACCCATGCCCGATTTCATGCTATTTTTGTGTATGCGTATTTTGTAGTTCTTGATAAATTTTTTTGTACGACTTAGGTTTGGAAGTTGGAATATGGGTACGCTAATGAGGGAAGCGATGTAAGTAGTGGATACGATGATTAGGAGAAGGATAAATATTTTATGTCTGCAAGAAACTAGATGGGTAGGTGAGAAATCTAAATTTTTAGATAATTCAGATTTTAAATTATGGTACACAGGAAATAATAAAACAAGCAATGAAGTATGTATTATTATAGATACTACTTGGAGGGATGAAGTTGCTGAGGTAAGTAGAAAAGGTGATAGGATCATTGCTCTTAAATTGATCATAAGAAAAGAAATTATTAATGTGATCAGTGCTTAAGTAGGATTAAACAAAGCTATTAAAGTACAATTTTAGGAAAACTTAGATGATTTAGTAAGGAAAATTGCACAAAAAGAAGATTTTCATAGGAGTAGGCTTAAATTACGTTTAAAAGCAGATCAAATAAGTCACAAATTGATTATTTTATGACTCGTAAAATAGATAAAATGATTTGTAAGAATTGCAAAGTCATACCAAGAGAAAGTTTGACAACACATCATGAGTTAGTCGTGTTAGACGTATAAATTAAATATAATAAATTTAAGACAAACAAAAATGTTGCCAAAAATTCGGTGGTGGAACTTGAAGATGGAAGAACAGGTTGCTTTCAAGACAATAGTTATGAAACAACTAGTTGATGACTCTTATGTTGATCCCAGTATCTCATGAAAAGTTATGTATTCACATTTAAGGACAAGTCAAAAGAACGTACTTGGAGTATCAAAAAGTCGTGCGCCCCCAAATAAAGAATCTTAGTGGTGGAAAGATGAAGTGCAAGATAAAGTGCGGGCAAAGAGGATCAGCTATAAACTACTCCATGCTTGGAGGAATGATGAAAACTTAAACATGTATAAAGTCATCAAAAAAGAAGCTAAGCATGTAATAAGTAAAGCAAGAAATCAAGTTTATGAAATTTTTTATAAACGACTAGATACCAAAGATGGAGAGCGTGACATATATAAAATTGCTCGAGCTAGAGAAAGGAAGATAAGAGATTTAAGCTAAGTAAAATGCATAAAGGATGAAACAAATATAATTTTAACGGATGGTGTGGATATTAAAAAGCGATGAATTAGATACTTTTATCAATTCTATAATGAAACAAAAGACAATGAATTGAACTTAGAAAATTTAAGTAAATCAGGGAAGTTTAGGAACATATCGTTTTATCGTATAATTCAAATATTAGAGGTGAATGATGTTCTAAAGAAGATGAAAAATGGAAAGGCGGTTGGGTCAGACGATATATCTATCGAAGTATTGGAAATGTCTAGGGAATGAAGAAATTGTATGGCTTACATATTTTTTTAATAAGATACTGAAGTCAAAGAGCATGTCAGACCAATGGAGAGAAAGTATCTTGATACCTTTGTATAAGAACAATGAAGATATACAAAATTGTGTCAATCACAGAGGAATTAAATTGATGAGTCATACCATGAAATTATGGGAACGAGCAATAGAAAGAAGAATAAGACGGGAGGCTAACTGATGTGATTTAAATGTAGGTTGTAGTTTTAAAATAGAAAAATGCGATCTTTCAAAATATTTGAGGCGTGGGAGACTTTGGCGGGCTATTTCTAACGACTAAAACGACCAAAGTGTCACAAACGCTCGCGAACCACAACACGATTATAAAGACGTTATGAGACTTAAATTCCACAGGCACAAAAATTAATTGGTGGCATGCACGTGTAACAAGAAAATAACGGTAATCGGGAAATGGAATTCATTAGGGCAAGCTCATAATAATAACTATTCATTTAAACTTCTAGACATAAAATGTAACTGAAGGATTGAGCTAGGAGAAGAGAGGTATACTCTAGGCGGAGAGGCAGTGGCTGGAGAGATTCCTGGACAATGGAGGCTGGACTGGAAGAGAGGTCGGTGTGGACTGGAGGTGGGGAAGACTGTCAGCAGGCGTGGAGAAGGACCCGACTGAAGGAAAGGCCGGAACTGTTGCTGGATGGTTTGCAAGCTGTCGGCGGTGCTGGAAGAAAGAGCTCGCCAGAGGGACACGGGAGTGGTTCCGACGTCGATCTTTGGTGGCCAGCTGAACTCCAGGAGGAAACGAAGGCTTCGCGGGAGCCCATATATAGTTGGACGGAAGGTTCGGCGTTGGCCGAACTGAGCTCGATCGGCTCTGGGACCGGCAAGGAGAGCTCGCCGCCCCTCGGGGAGGACTCCAGTGGCAGCGCCGGCGCTGGATGGGGTGGAGAAAGGGACCGGGAGGCGGCGTCGGCTTCCGTCGAGCAGGGAGAACAAGCGGGAGGTGTGCGCTGGGGAAATACCGACCGAACCCTAAAGTTCAATCGATTCTATTTCCCAGCCCCCCAAACAGGAAGAGGGAGGTAGCTTTTATAAGGGAAGGGAAAAAAGGTTTGACAATTGGAGGGCTTTGGCTATTGGCAGCCACAATAATAACATAGGACTTTTGTTTCCTTTAGGAGTAATGACTATGTGAATGAGAATTTCAAAGTGGGGAGGGCTATAGGCATAGGGGCGTCCCAAAATAAAATAGTTAATTAAGATTTGCTTGCCCTAATTAATCTACCTCCTAAAATACCGGACCTATGCATTTAGGGTCACGTTGGCCGGTCACACCAACGCGCCAAACAAAAATTGCGCGAATAACATGCGCGATACAAAATACACAAAAGCGCTAATACGTGCGCGATACAACTCTACGCTTCAGAATAATTAAGAAAAGTTGCGCAAACACGTGCGCTACAACAAAAAGGCATGCGCAATAAAACTAATAAAGACGAGGCGACGCGGGTTGCATCACTAACATCTCAGAGAATCAATTTGGATTCATGTCAGTACGGTCGACCATGGAAGCTATACATCTCTTGAGGAGACTCATTGACAACTATCGAGAAAGAAAACAAGATTTGCATATGTTGTTTATCAACCTTGAGAAGCCTTATGATAGAGTTCCAAGAGAGATTTTATGGAGAGTCTTAGAAAAGAAAGGTGTAAATGTACCTGACATTGACATAATCAAAGATATGTATACAAATTCAGTGACAAGGGTGAGGACATCTGGAGGATTAACACAAGAATTTCCTATCAATGTTGGCTTACATTAAGGTTCAGCTTTAAACCCTTATCTTAGATGAGCTCACCGGACATATCCAACAAGCAATACCTTGGTGTTTATTGTTTGCAGACGATATTGTTTTGGTCGATGAGATGCGCGAGAGTGTAAACGCAAAATTTGAATCTTAGCGAGACACTTTAGAAAAGAAGGGTTTTAGGTTGAGCAGGGCAAAGACGGAGTATATGAAGCTTAAATATCTTGGATTGATATTAAGTTGGGTGATCAAGATATTTCCCGTAGTAAATGTTTTAAATATCTTGGATCGATAGTTCAAAAAGACGGAAGTATTGATAAAGATGTGACACAGAATTCAAGCAGGTTGGTTGAAGTGGAGCAACACGTCAAGGATCTTGTGTAATCGTAAAGTACTATTAAAACTTAAGGACAAGTTTTACCGTACTGCGATTAGACCAGCGATGCTCTATGGTTTTGAGTGTTGGGCAGTGAATTGTGTACATGAGCAAAAAATGGGAGTTGTGGAGATGAGAATGCTTAGGTGGACGTGTGGGCACACGAGACTGGATAGAATTAGGAATGAATGTATCATGGATAAGACTGGAGTAGCACCAATTGCAGAGAAGATGCGAGAAGCTCATCTAAGATGGTTTGGACACGTACAAAGGACACCATTAGAGGCACCTGTTAGGCGTTGTGAGAGTCTAGTCACTAGACATGTTAAACGAGGGAGGGGTAGACCAGTAAAGACTTGGAATGTAACTATAAGGAAAGACATGATGTACTTAGGCATTAGTGAGATTATGACACAAAATAGGGCACAATGGAGACAAAGGATCCATATAGCCGACCCCACTATAGTGGGATAAAGGCTTGAATGTTGTTGTTTATGTATTTCTATGCCAATAGAATAGCAAGTTTGCATGATACTGTGTGGCTATGATTTGTTTCTCATTTATGTAGGCACTTGAAATGAACGATCAAATGTTCCTTGGTCGACGTCTGATAGTTGATTTGGCTCTTGAAAGGGGCTCTACTGATCCTTCTGAAAGGTTCATTTTTCCTATTTATTTTGATATATTACATTATTTCCAACAGAAAGGAGCCTTGACGCATTGGTTAAGGTGTTACCGTTTGACCTTGAGGTCACAGATTCGAGTTCTGGAAGCAGCCTCTTGTAAAATGCAGGGTATGGTTTGCCTATATTTCACCCTTGTGGTGAGACCCTTCTTCTGACCTTCGTTGCACGGGGATGCTTTGTGCACCGTGCTGCCCTAGTACATTATTTTTAACAATTCCTGCCTGCATTGGCATCCCATGTGCAGGAATCAATTACTGTTTGAGTTATATCAAATTTGCATGTGTGGAGAAGATGCTTGAGTTCCTATGTGTATGACCATTGACCAATAAAGTGCTGGCATAGAATTCTTTTCAACTTTGTATGAATATGATGGACCAATTATAAAATAGGATATTAATTTTACTTCAAATTATAAAAAGGAAAATGGTTCTTACAGAAAAGGTGCAAAAGATTCAGGTCATTGGGTATTCGTTAAAGGCTTCGGCAAAAGACTTGAAGAAGATCAGGTATATACCCATTCCATTGAGTGGGAAGGTTAATTTCAAAGTAATCTTCTTACATGGGCACCAATGGCAGATCCGAAGCTTGCTCAAGGAACACTTTGGACCATGTGGAGAGATTATCCGCGTATCTATTCCGCAGGACAATAAGACTGGTCATTCTAAAGGGTTAGAAATTTTGCAATGGCATATTTAGTGTTGTTTTTTAAATAATGCATGTTTTTCTCCCACAATGTCTCCCTTGATTTTGTTATACTTTCGTGCAAAGTTGGAGGGATGTCCCAACAAATGTCCTTTTTTTAATAATGCGTGTTTGCCTTAGATGTGTAGTTTTGTAATTTTTAAATGTTAGAGTAGAGATCTCTATAATTATGCAAAGTTGGAGAGGAGGTCCAAGTAAATAACCATTTTTTAAATAATGTATGTTTCTCTGACTTAGAAGGGAGGTTTTGGTGACTTTGAAAGATAGATGAGAGATCCTTGTTATTACCGATCAAGAGAGAATCCAGACTAGGGGGAGGGCCGGTGGCAAGAATGAGAGAAGGAGGCTAGAGTTTGAGAGGAAACAAGAGAACAACCTTTTTCTTAACATATCCAAGACAAAAACATTACAAGTTCCAACTCCAACATACCCCCTTTAGTAGCGAGATGCAAATAACAAAATCAAAAATATTAAATAAAACAACACATAATAAAAATCTGAATGTTAATTATCCTCCACGCTCTCCACAGCCGGTTCATCCTCGTCAGTCCGAGCCGCGTCTGCCATCACTGCCGCATGCGGTCCCTGTCGCTTGTAGACCCGCCATGGACGCACCTCGTCATGAATGTCTGTAACAATGCCTCCATCTGGAAAATTCGCCTTGTACTCAAAGCAGAAGTCGGAAAATTGACAGCGGAAATCATCTTGTAGTAGCCAAGTGGCCTCAGACGGGAAACGGTGGTGTCACGCCACAAGTATCTCCTCAGGGGTCGCATATCCAGGAAGATGGTGGCTGCGGTCTTGAATGTTGTGCGGATATACGGGTGCGATGTCAGAGTAGTCAAGATCGATCGAAATGTGGTCCAGAGTTGGATGGTTGCTCACGACGCGACGAAGTTGAGAGACGTGGAAGACTGGGTGGATACGGCTCCCCTCTGGAAGTTGGAGCTTGTAGGAGATGATGCCTCCGGGCCACGACGGCGAACGACCCAAAGAAACAAGGCACGAGTTTGAGGCAAGGGCGTTTGGCGTCCGTGAGTTGGCGGTAAGGTTGGAGCTTGATGAAGACCTTCTCGCCGACTTGAAAGGAGCGATCCCGATGCTTGCGGTTGGAGAAAGAGGCCATTTCGGCCTAAGCCTAACCAGCCTTTTTCCAGACTAGGCCAGGTCTGATTCCTAGGCCTAACCTGAGCCTGGTCCGGGCTATACACCAGGCCATGCTTCTAGCCGAAATGGGGGACTACTTAGGCCCCTAAGTCTCCCCAGCCGCAAGCCTAACCAATCTTTTAACAGATCGGGCCTAAGCATGCTTTTCGGGCCCAGGCAAACTTTTCCAAGCAAAAATGCATTGCTTTCGTCCCGCCTCCCCATCAGAACTCTAGAGTTCAGTTCTGAATAAGGTTGCATATTAAATTGAGCCGGCTCAAAAACTCAATGAGCCTGCTGAAAAAAACTCAAGCTCGAGCCTGTGGAGCTAGAGCTCCGTTGCCGTTTAAAGGTCCAGAACCTCCCTAAACCCTGTGACGGCGTAAAAATGGGGGTCAAGAGAAGGAAAAGAACATGACGACGTGGAACGTCTCTCCAGCGTCATTATCGTCCTCTAGCATCTCCCAAGCAGATAAGCCCTCATTGGGGTTTCTTTCTCAGAGGATAAGGCGACTGATAGAGAAGAGAGAAAGAAGAAGAATCAAAAAATATTGTGGTAAGAATGGGGAATGGGGGGAGCAAAGAGATGAGCGTTGTCCATGACTTAGACCTGGAGAGGTACGTGGGAAGGTGGTATTAGATCGCGTCCATACCGTCCTTCTTCCAGCCCAGCAACGGCTAGAACACCCGCGCCACCTACACCCTTAACGTCGACGGCACCGTCCATATCCTCAACGAAACCTGGAATGCCGGGAAGCTGAACTTTATCGAGGGCACCACTTACAAGGACGATCCCAATAACGATGTGGCCAAGTTCAAGGTCAAATTCTATTTGCCCCCCTTCTTGCCCATCATCCCTGTCCTCGACGATTATTGGGTGCTCTATCTCGACGTCGATTACATTCTGCCCTCGTCTGAGAGCCCAGTCACAATTATCTCTGGGTTTGTATGCTCGCCCTACCTTATCTCTAACAAATGCATGCTCATCTTAATCCCAATTACTCAACATCTTCGTAGTTGTTTAGACCTAGGGTTTTGGCTTTTATTGATTATCTTTATGCTTTCTCCCTGCTGCCTTATTGATAGATTTAAGCTACTTTGGAATTGATTACTTTTTTTGGTGTTAGGCTCGATGTGTAATATCTAACAAATTACACTTTCTCAAACGAAGTTGTTCCCGCTGACATCCGGTGGTGGTCGACCGTAGACGGACTCAAATGAAGTCGTTCTCGCTGCATGGCGGTAGGTGGTGTTGTACGAGTACTCAGCCCAACCCAACCACTCGGCCCACGTGCCCGGTCTCTCACCAATGAAACAACGTAGGTAAGTCTCCAAGCTATGATTGAGAGCTTCTGATTGGCCATCCGTCTGCGGATGAAAGGCGGAGCTCATGCGGAGGTGTGTGCCTTGAAGGCGGAACATGGACGTTTAGAAGCTGTTCAGAAAGTGGGGATCACAATCACTCACAATCGATCGCGAAAAACCATGGAGGCGCACGACTCCGAAAATGAAACTGACGGCTACTCCCGTGGCCGTGTACGGGTGTCAGAGAGGAATGAAGTGCACGTACTTGGATAGCCGGTTCACCACGACGAGGATGCAGTTGAACCCGTTGGACCGGGGAAGGCGTGTGATGAAAAATACATAGCAATGTCCTCCCAAATATGATTCGTAATCGGTAGGGGCTGAAGTAACCCGCTCGGAAACATGGTCTCGTACTCCGCCTTCTGGCATGGAAGGCAGACAATCACGTGGGATTTAACTTGCTTGAACATGTGCGGTCAGTAAAGCGAAGCCGCCAAACGCCGGTAGGTGCGGAAAGCCCCGGAGTGGCCTCCGGTTGGGGTAGTATGAAACTTGGCGTTGAGGCACAGAATGAGAGCTGAGGTCGCGTACAACACTAAGTGGCCCCAGTAGAAGAGCCGACCGCCCACCAAAAAGTAAGGAGGGTGGCCTTACGAATCAGCGATGAGGGCCGTTCGAATGGCAGCAAGGTGCAGGTCCTTCTCCACGTCGTGTTGAATCACTGCGACATCCTCCCAGACCTAACGGGAGATGACCCGAAGTTCCAGGGAGTGTATCTGTTGGGAGAGAGCGTCTGCCGCCCGGTTGGTGCGGTCAGGGCGGAACTCGATGGAGAAGTCTTACCCAAGGAGCTTTGCCACCCAAAGCTGATGTGTCGGCGTGGCGATCTTCTGCTGTAGGAGATACCACAAGCTATGATGATCGGTGTGGACGATAATGGGGCGGCCCAGGAGGTACGACCATTAGTGTTGCACTGTCAGGACAAGTGCCATGAGCTCGTTCTCATAAGACGAACGACTTTAGACAGTGGTGGAGAATGCTCAAATGTAGTAGGCGATGGGGCGGCCGCCTTGCATGAATACTGCACCCACACCGGTGCTTGAGGCATCACACTCCACAATGAAGGGTTGATTGAAGTCGGGCATGGCCAAAACATGGCCATTCACAAGAGCCGCCTTGAGGACGCTGAGTGCAAACATGGCGGCTGGGTTCCACAAAAAGGGTCCATCGTTGAAAGATTTGAGTAACTGTGTCAGGGGCCGAGCCAAGGTGCTGTACGCCCGTATGAAACGCCGATAGTAACCGGTGAGACCCAAAAAACCTCGGACGTCCCGAAGGGAGGTAGGAGTCGGCCAATGTAGGACCGCCTAGATTTTGTTGTCGGCCATGGCCATGCCCTGGGCTGAGATCGTGTGGCTCAAGTAGATTATGGTGGTCACACCAAACGAATCTTCTTGCGGTGGAGGACAAGATGATGCCGGCGGATCGTCTGAAGCGCGCGGCGTACATGACATAAGTGCTCCCGCCAGAATGAGTTATACACCAAAATATTATTAAAAAAAACAAGGACGTGTTGTCGGAGTACCGCTCAGAAGATGTTGTTCATGGTGGCTTGGAAGGTTGCCGGTGCATTGGTCAGCCCGAAGGGCATGACCAGGAACTCGTAGTTCCCATCATGCGTCCGAAACGTTGTCTTTGGTACATCCTCCGGCCGAACCCGGATTTGATAGTACCCCACCCAGAGGTTGAACTTCGTGAAGAAGGCGGCGCCGTGGAGCTCGTCAACAATTCTTGGATGACTGGAATGAGATATTTGTCCGGGACCGTGGCCTTGTTCAACTCCATGTAGTCGATACAGAAGCGCTTACTCTCGTCCTTCTTGCGCACGTGGAGGACCGGGCTAGAGAATGGGCTCGCACTGGGGAGGATGAGTCCGCTCATGAGCATCTCCTGCACCAAGTGTTCGATCTCATCCTTCTGGTCATGCCCATAACGGTAAGACCTGACTAATACGATTGAGGTGCGGGGCTGCAGCGAGATGGCATGGTCAGTGGCCCGCATTGGAGGCAAGTCCGCGTGGGCCGCAAACACGTCGGATAACTCCTCGAGGAGACAGAGAAGGTTAGGTGGGAGCACCGGGGAACTGCATAGACATCTCAGCCCAGGTGATTCGAACGCCGCCCAACGTCGCTAGCCATGCCACACCTAGGATGATGTCAACGCCGCTCAACTCGAATACATAGAAATCTGCTGTCACATAGCAAGGTCCCATGGCAACCTGCACAGCGGTGTACGAGCCCGCTGTCGCGCGGCTGCGGCCGTCTCCCAAATAGACAGTGAAGTCCGACGATTATGTGCATGGGATGGAGAGTTGCCATACCAAATGATAAGAAATGAAATTGTGGTTGGCGCCGCTATCGATCATAATTAGAACTGGGTGCCCCTGGACGAGGCCGACCAACTTCATCGTCCGAGGCCCGGTGAGGCTGCCCACCGAGAAACATGGGAGATCCAAGCGGTTAAAGGTGGTTCCGTCGGCCTCCGGAGATTGCGGCTCGTCAATGATCTCGAGCACCTCAAAGTCCTCCAATGTGATTTTGGCCCCAAGATCCCCGATGATTGCATGAAACTCTTTCACGGTGCACTCGTGATTGGGAGAATAAGGTTACCGACACCTGAAGCATAACCCCTTTTTTCCTGAGCTCGTTGTAGTCTCCGTTAGAAAGGCAGTGGGTGGCCGGGGTATAGCCCGGGCGAGGCCCCCCTTGGGGGATGGTCGTGGACCGAAGTCCCGCGGTGGTGGTGGATGAGGAGGAGGCGGGCCGGTGGCGGCCGACGGACGAGCAAAGAGATACGCCTCCACGACACGCGCTAGATTGAGCGCTTCGGAGACCGTTCGCAGATGGTGGGTGTGGAGGCGAGAGCGGATTGATGGAAGGAGGCCTTGCATGAAGAAACCCAAATAGTGGTCTGGCGGAAGGCCGGGAACATGCGTCACCAGGGCGACGAATTCATCGATGTAGGAATCGAAATCGGCTGACTGGCGGGTGCTACAAAGCGCTCGATGGCAGAACTAGAATAGCGGGACTCGTACTGTTGGACCATTTCCTGTTTCAATTCGTCCCATGAAATGTGGGGCTGGGATTGGCGTAGCCATCACGCCCAATGGAGAGCGGATCCGTCAAGGCCGATCACGGCTGTGCCGATCTTGTCTGCCTCGGGTGTGAGGTGGAGGTCGAAGTATTGTTCCGCCTTGGCAATCCACCCCATGGGATCACGTCGAGGGCGAGGGTCGAGCGACCCGAGAGGGGCACGACGGTGGCGGGATGGGGGGTGTGCTGAACAGCAAGCCTCCATCGGCAAATGTGGCGCAACCTCCCTTGGCGGCGAACGCGGGCGAGGCGGGGCGGGCGTCCAGGCGCGCAAGAATGGCCTGCAACGCGCCCTGGATGGAGGCGAACTGAGCGTCGTGGTCGTCGATGCGACGCTGGGCGGTGTCGTCATTGCCATCGACGACAGAAGCATCGGAGTGGGCGCGAGTGGTCAGAGGCGCCATGAAAGAGCGGGGGGGGGGGGGGGGGGCGAAGTAGATGCATGGGAGGAATTGTCGTGGAAGCGGATTGGGCGGCTGGGCGAAGTCGCGACTAAGAAACAGACGGCGGAACAGGGACCTCTCGCACCCTGTCACGGAACCGCGACTGCGAGAACGGCGAGGCAACACGATGCATACGCAGGGGCGGAACACCGGCGGCTTCGAGAGGGGGCGAAACGATAGGTCGAACCAAATATTACCGATCGAGAGAGAATCCGCCAATCCGGACTAGGGGGAGGGCCGGCGGCAAGAATGAGAGAAGGAGGCTAGAGTTTGAGAGGAAACAAGGGTACAACCTTTTTCTTAACACGTCCAAGACAAAAACATTACAAGATCCAACATGTCCTCTTATAGTAGCGTTGTGCAAATAACAAAACCGAAATATTAAATAAAACAACACGTAATAAAAAGCTGAATGTTAATTATCCTCCGCGATCGCCACAGCCGGTTCATCCTCGTCGGTCCAAGCTGCATCCACCGTCACCGCCGTATGCCGCTTGTAGACCCGGCATGGACGCACCTCGTCGTGAATGTCCGTAACACATGTAATTATGTAATGGAGGTGAGGTCCCAGTCAATAACACTTTTTTTAATAATACATGCTTGTTTGCTACAAAGTCTCCCTTGTTTTTCTTATACTTTGTTTGTAAAGTGGCAGATAAAACCTTAGAATCCCATGAAATTGGCTTAGTTTTGTGGAGGTTAACTACTACAGTTTCTTTTGGGTTGCAGCTTTGCGTTCTTGTTGTTCAATGATCATACCACTGTTTCCAAGGCTCTTGAGTTCAATGGTACTGAACTTGGAAAGTATACTCTGACAGTTAAAGAATCAACACCCAAGAGTGGTACCCATGAGAGCGCATATGGAGGGGGTAGAGGCAGCAGAGGAAGGTCAGGTGATTGGGGAGGGGGTCGTGGCAAAGATGGTAAAGCACATGGCATAGGTAGAAGGGCACCAGGAGGTCCCTATGACAGAAGTGTTACAACAGTCAGCCAAGGTTTGCCGCCTTATATTTTAATTTCTTTCTGTTTGGGAATTCATTCGAGTTATTTTTGTTATGCATGTTATAAAAAACGTATCTTGCTGGTATGGAATAGAACATTTTAGTAGAGGCTGAACTGCCACCCCCATGTTTTGAAGATTATACCGCCCTAGAAGACAGTATTGTCTATGAGGAAGAACATACTTACTAAAAGTAATACAAAGATACCAAGCCAAATAGATGGTACCAAGATCTATTAGAAAGGCGAGCAGAATTGCGTTACATCCAAAATTTAGTTACTTCATAATGTTAATTTTGGTTTTCAACCGTGATTAATTTTGTCGGCGTCATTACTTGATCATCACCATTAATTTCACGAGTTAATTTGTAAATAAATATTTCCATTAGCATGATATTTTTACGAGAGTCGTTTCGTTGCGAATTAGTGGTTTGTAAAAAAAATCGTGGCGAGTTGGCAAGATTTTTGGGGTAGTGCCTTTTTTCATAATTTAGGAAAGCCCAGACCTACCGCTTGAGTATTTGAGTAGATATGATCATTCCACAGGCACCTTCGGTTCTTTCCTCCTGCTGAATCGTGCGTCGCGTGTTAGAGGTAGCAGTTTCATGACGACGTGAATCTTAGTATCTCGTCGTTTTCGCAGATCGTCGATGCCTTCAGAAGATCTGGTGAAATCCTTAGGTCCAGAGATCCAACGTCTGATCTGAGATCGAACGCCCCTCGCTGTCAATTGCTACCATATGTCATGCCTTCTGCTCGACGACCCCGACTTGAGACGATCGTATGTTCCTCTCGGAACTGCAATACCTACAACTGTCAACACCTTGTCGATCTCATCACCCAATCGACATTTTCCCGATGGTTTTTTTGTAAGTCTTCGATGTCTCCTCTTACTTTCCAACGTCTGATGCGTGTCTAATCCTTGTGCTTATGTTCTACCCTGCGAAGGTTGTTCCCGTAGCCATCTTAGTCGAAGATGACCCTCCTTAGCGATAACAACCCTTAATCGACACTCCCATACCAATTTCTGCAAGTTTTGACCCCTTTTTAGTTCAGAGGTATTTTGGCAACTCCTTGTCAATTTGAGCTCTTTCTATTGCAAACGATAGTAATCCAAATTATTTTCCTCTCTTGTAGGTATCAGTTTGTTGTTATCGACGCCTTTGTTTTTCAGCGCTTCACCCGACATCCTTTATTTGAATAAGGGTGATTTTCTCAGAGCATGCATCCACCTCCTCGTGACTTATAAATCAAGAAAGATATTCCCTTCTTTGTTTAAGATTTTATGATGAAATTTAGGAATAAAGGAACCTTGGGAGAAAGGGGATAACACATATAGGGTTAGTGTTTCATAATTTAGGATTTTGAAAGTCATGTCTCTGCGCCCATCTCCGGACGTGAAAATGTTAAGGTAAGTTTTTTTCCCACTTGACTGGACATATATGCATTTATGTCGCGTATGAATGCAAGATAAATTGAATATTTATAGCATTTAACTGCATGTAAACAGCCAAATAAATTATTATAGAATGCACATGAAATTGAATAACACATGCCTTCCATTGCATATAACAGTCAAGTGAATTATTATGTTGCGACAAACAAAACAATGAATG
The DNA here is from genome assembly GCA_039513925.1 of Platanthera zijinensis. Lineage (NCBI taxonomy): Eukaryota > Viridiplantae > Streptophyta > Magnoliopsida > Asparagales > Orchidaceae > Platanthera > Platanthera zijinensis. The sequence continues at coordinate 104,788,570 of CM077098.1, read as the reverse complement.
AATACTTACATCTTATAATGATGAATGCAATAAAGCGAAGGATAAAGATTAATACACGTAATAAGTCTCATACTAGTGACGTCATGCTGACAACATAAAATATGATCATACGGTCATACCAACCACTAGGTGATCAGTTCAGGGAGGCTTGGGAGGGTACTTCCTTCATGATTGATGGATGCACACATCATACTGAGTTGTGAAATGATCTGATGTTATCTCCCTAATTTGAGGAAAAATAAAGATTGTGTCCCACTTGAACTACCGGTCCCCACTTATGTGGGTTGGTATTTTGGGGGTGTGTCTAATCAAAGCTCCCCACTATCTCTGCCTCTCTGGTTATTGATCAAACTTTTGACCGAATTTTAATTTTAGAAAAAATCATTTGTTATTTGTACAATTGTACCATTGATGTTTTAAAAAAAAAATCGAATTTTATTGTTTGGCTGTAGGATGAAATTCAGTAGGCAAAATTTGAATTGATCAAAAATGTTATTCGACTGCAGGATGAAATTCATGCACTGGAAAGTCTGGAATTGAAAATTTTGTAATTCATGAATCATATTTAAAATTTTGTAATTATATGTAAGGTGAGTACATATTTTAAGCTTACATAAAGGCCCTTGAAATTATGCTTCTTGCTTGATTTCAAGCTTTATACAACCCTAATACTGTGTATGGCCATGAACAAATCATTTGTTTTCAGTTCAAGAGATTTTGGGGCAAATCACTTATAATCAAGTGATGATGGAATCATAAAACACTTGAATACTCTTGCTAAAAATCTATTTTCCTGTTATTTTCATGTAGAACTTTATTATGCAAACCTTGCCAGTGTGTTAGGGTTATAACAGCAGTACTTTTATACATGTATTACTATAGTGTTTCAATCATGCAATTTCAGAACAAGAAAGAGAAATTATTTCAAGACTTAGCTTTCCAGAAAACAATGAGATCGCGCTTAATGATGCCGTCATTTCTCTTCTTAAAGGGTTTGTGGAAGAGAAGGGGAAGCTAAGATGTACAAGAGCGAAATCTCTGTCTATTGAATTTTTTGCTATTGTTTAAAACTTGGAAAGATGACACTTTATGGAACAGATTCACATCCAGATCCCTAGTTTGACCACTTATGCGTTTGACAAATGGTGTTGACATTAGTTGATATTCATAGAGTACTGTGATGTATAATGTAGTGGTCTGTTTCTCCTTTTAAGTGCATATGCTTTGCAAAAGGTCAAAGTCTTACCTGACAAATGGGAATAAAGAATCAAAAAGAGCTTACCAAATCCAGCTCTGGTGGTGCAATCAATCTAAGATCTGCCTACACGAAAGGAAAACCTCATGAATCTCATGCCTTCTTTATCACAATTTCCACCAGAAGATCGCAAGATCTCTTGATTTTATTTTTTGCAATCAGCTAAGGAGGAGAGTCTTGGCGCACCGGTTGAGGTGTTGCCTTGTGACCTTGAGGTCATGTGTTCGAGTCTTGGAAGTAGCCTCTTGCAAAAATACAAGATAAGGTTTGCCTACATTTTACCCTTGTTGTGGGCCCTTTCCCCGGACCCTAGCTCAGTGGGGATGCCTTTTGCACCAAATTGCCCTGCCCAACTGTGGAGGTTTCTGTTGGCTTTGTTCAGGTACTTGGAGTTACGTGAAGCGAAGTGACACATAAAGGGAGCAATTTTGAAATTATGAGGTGCTAATAGTGAAATCAGGCGTGCTACTAACAATTCTCTAAAATTATCAAGCAAACTTTTTTTAGAGAGAAATTTTCTATAGTGAAAAAATTGAGCCCGATAATCCTAATGAGATAACTCTTGAGAGCGATTTTAGGAGAGCTTGATGAAATTGAGAAAATTTTACAATAGCAATTTTTAGGAGATACGTAAGGCTCTGTTTGGAAGAACTAATATTGTGAGAAAAGGAGCTATCACAAATGAAATTTACAATATAAAGCTATTTGGAAGAAACTTTATTTGCAGAGCTATTCAAAATGTAATAATATTAAATTGGTTGGTAAAAACAGTGTTTTGGTTCTTGTATCCAATTTTTTAAAAAACTTTTTATAAATAAAAAATCACGTCATTTTACTTCCACAAGAACAGAAATTTAAATAGTCACATTCATCAAATCTGTTCACAAAATTAACAGAAAAGAAGGAAATCCACTAAAAAACAGCTAAGAACAAGGGGTCTACCATACATGAGCTTGATGGAATTAATTCGGTTCACCATACAATACCGAGCACCTGGACATATAATCACAATCTTATACATATAATGAGTATGATGCCATTCAAAATTTTATAAAGAAATGCATCCAACCAATATCAACAATTGTCTGCTATTGCACATGAGAAAAGAACTGTTTTTGGATACAGTGCATAATTGAAAAAGAGTTCTCTTGTATCCCCTTGAACTTTGGACACAAATCATACCCAAAAATTAGCACAACAACACTCATGCCTTTATCCTACTATAGTAGGGTCGGCTATATGGATCCTTTATCGCTATTATGCCCTATCTTTTGTCATAATCTCACTAATGCCTAAGTATATCATGTCTTTCCTTATAGTTTCATTCCAAGTCTTTATTGGTCTACCCCTCCCGCATTTAACATGCCTAGTGACTAAACTTTCACAACGCCCAACAGGTGCCTCTAATGGTCTCCTTTGTATGTGTCCAAATCATCTTAGTCGAGCTTCTCCCATCTTCTCTACAATTGGTGACACTCCTGTCTTATCCCTGATACATTCATTCCTAATTTTATCCAGTTTCGTTTGTCCACACATCCACCTAAGCATTCTCATCTCTGCAACTCCCATTTTTTTCTCATGTGCGCAATTCACTGCCCAACACTCAGAAATGTAGAGCATCGCTGATCTAATTGTAGTACGGTAAAACTTGTCTTTAAGTTTTAATGACACTTAACGATCACATAAGTTCTCCTACACGGCTCTCCACTTCAACCAACCTGCTTGAATTCTATGTATCACATTTTTATCTACCTCTATCATTTCTAACTATCGATCCCAAATATTTAAAGCATTCACTACGTGAAACATCTTGATCACCCAACTTAATAACGGAGTCATCCGTTCTTCCTGTACTGCTAAATTTAAGCTTCATATACTCTATCTTTGCTCTGCTCAACCCAAAACCCTTCTTCTCTAAAGTGTGTCGCCAAGATTTAAGTGTGACATTTATACCCTCTTGCGTCTCATCAACCAAAACAATATCATTCACAAACAAATGACACCAAGGTATTGCTTGTTGGATATGTCTGGTGAGGTCAAGATAGGGGTAGAGAGATAGGGGCTTAAAACCGACCATTGATGTAAGCCAACAGTGATAGAGGTTTTATGCGTTAATCCTCCAGATGTCCTCACCCTCGTCACTGAATTTGTATACATATATTTAATTATGTCAATGTATGATACATTTACACCTTTTTTTTCTAGGACTCGTCATAAGACCTCTCTTGGAATGTTAAAAGTTGCTCGAATTAGATCAAGGAACGAGGAAACATTGCAAAAACAAAAGATATAATCGAGACAAATCTCGCCAAGCATCCGGAGGCCGGATCCTCCTTGATACTCCACTCTCCAAGAGAGCCAAAACACTCAAGACTCATGATAAAGATAGACTCCACCCCTAAGACTCCTTATATAGATGGAGCCCCCTACTACAAGACGAAACATTAAAATAATGCAATAAGAAATGTACGCTAATGCCCACGGGGCTACATAGACTCATAAAGTGTGTGGCGGCCGCGATGTATCAACACGCCCCACCTGAAAAACGACCTTGTCCTCAAGGTCGAGGGCTATAGGGGTCGTTTGAAAGTGTCAGTGGATCTAAATCCCCGGAGTCCGGGCCAGTATCTTCAGATCCCAGCATCACACATAAATTCCTTAAAAGGCAAACATGGGTTGACGAGTAGGGTTGCTCGCAGCGAAAACAGAGGCCCTTGTGACGGAGCTCGGCTTGCTGTTGGTACGACAGATGATTGGGTCGTCGAGGGGCCGGTGGGCGGTTAGTTGGTGGCTGCAGAGGTGGAAGCAATAGTTGGGGCCCCGGTAGGTGCAAAGGGTCTGCGTGCAGAAGAGGTGGCGGTAAGGGCCGTGACACTTGGGCCGGCCGGGTTGGGGAGAGTGGTCGATCTGGGTAGAGTTCCGTGTCGAGATACCTCGCCTGCTCCATTGCGCGGGCGAGAGTGGTCGGATTGTGCACCCGCAAGCGTGCGCGGAGGTGGGGGTGCAGGACCGCCAGGAAATAACCCAAGTAGTGGTCGGGGGCCAAGCCGGGAACATGTGTAGCGACCGCGATGAATTCGTCAATGTAGGTGGCCAAGGAGTCAGAATGGCGAACGGAGCTGCGACGCTCAAAGGCATTACCCGTCTGGCGGCTGTCGTAGTGGCGGAGGAGCTCCTCCTTCAATGCGAGCCAGGACATGTCAGGTGCCTGTTGGCGCATCCAACGTACCCAATGGAGCGCCGGTCCTTCCATATAGATAGTGGCGAGGGGGACTTTTTGGTCGGTGGGGTTGGCCTGCAAGTCGAAGAATTGCTCGACGCAGGAGATCCACCTAAGAGGGTCGGTGCCATTGAACACCGAAATTTCAATCTGGCGGAGGTGGGCCGGGACGCCATCGGTAGTGGGGTGTAACAACCTCATGTGGTCGGGAATGGTTGGAATCAGTGGCGGTGGAGGGGCCAGAGGGCGATTGACTGGTGCGATAAGTCCTCAAAGGAGGAGCGCGAGGTCCGCCAGCTGGGCTTCGATGTGATCCATGCGTTGAGAGTCGGAGCTTGCCGTGGCGGAGGTGTTCTCGTCGGCGTTGTGGGCTAGGGCGATTGACTCCGACAGGTTGAACCAAATTGTTAAAAGCTGCTCGAATTAGATCAAGGAACAAGGAAACATTGCATTAAACAAAAGATAGAATCGAGATGAATCTCGCCAAGCATCCGGAGGTTGGGTCCTCCTTGATATTCCACTCTCCAAGAGAGCCAAAACACTCAAGACTCAAGATAAAGATAGACTCCACCCCTAAGGCTCCTTATATAGATGGAACCCCCTACTGCAAGACGAACATTAAAATAATGCAATAAGAAATATACGCTAATGCCCATGGGGCTACATAGACTCATAAAGTGTGTGGCGGTCGCGACGTATCATGGAACCCTATCATAAGCCTTCTCGAGACTGATAAACAACATATGCAAATCTTGTTTTCTTTCCCGATAGAGTGAAAGATGGTAGAAAAACATGTGATCTAGTATATGTCCTGTGATGAATTTAAAGTTATTTTTTTAACTAATAGAGACGATCTTATATTTTGACTGTTATTTTATTGCTTAGCAAAACTAGTAATCCTTATGACGGAACAACAAAATTGACGATTTCCGTTCTTCTTGCTCAATTCTGTTATCTATCTGAACATCGACAAATTTCAATTCTGGCCTGAATTGGAATTCAACATAATTCATGCATCCCATTTCAATTCCAATTCCGTTCAACCAAACTGATCCTAAAAGAACGAAGGACAGGTTGAAGAAAATTCCTTTGATTTTATGAATCCTACTTGAAAAAAATCATCCAAGTTAAAAAGCTACTCTTAGTAAACTGAACTCTTCCAATTTTTACGGTATTTTTTAACGACTTCGAAACTTGTATACTCTAGCTGGTCTGTAACCTCATCCAACATTTCTGATTACTTGGGTATTACTGTCCTTTATTGTGAATACACACATGATATTTCTTGAACATTTCAGATTAGTGATTGAATATCATATGGAACACCTTCAGTATCAGGGTAATAATTGTAATTAGTCAACTCATAATATATGAGGTATTAGTGGACTTTAGCTCAGCCAAATCCATACTAAGGTAAGCCTTACAATATTGTCTCTGTTTTGGACTTTTGTGGCTGCATGAAATGTAGTGTTGGGAAACCTGTATTGGGATTAGAGCTGTCAGAAAAGTCGTAGTAGAAACAGGAGGATGTAGGCTCCGTTTGGGGGGACTTATTTTCACCGGTCAAGCGGTCATGGCCGCATGAATCAGACCTTAATTAAGTCCCGGTTCATGCGGTCATGACCGCATGACCGGTGAAAATAAGTCCCCCCAAACGGTGCCGTAGTGGTGAAAAAGCAGCGTTGGGATTGATTTCAATATTTTTCCCACCTCCGGGAAACCAATCGCCTTTAAAATAGCAACGGCAGTGAGAATATAACTTTTCTCACTGCCACCACAGTCCCAAACTTAGCCATTATCAAGTGTTCTATGAGAATTTCCTTGAATTTTATCCATCTTGGTGGTGCTTCCACTGGAGGTTTTTTTTTTCTTGAGTTCATGATTGAACTCTGACATACGTCCTTAATAGATATAATGATATACGTCCTTAACAGTATAGCATGCTTCAAACTTAGAATAATGATATAACTCAGCATGCTTTTGCCAAATTGTCTAATTTTCTGCAGGAAATTTCTTCAGAAACTATGATTTTGTACCCTTTATTGCGTCCTGCTTCATTTTTTTTGAAATTTGTTTCAATTTATTGCAGCTAAAAAGACGACTTTCGATGACGACAATTGAAGCGAAAAGTGGGATTTTTGCTGATAGATGCCCCATCGCGCCGCTAGGATTATTCCCAGTTACTCAAAATCCATGGTATTTTTATTTCTCCATGTTATCACTGCATTGTGCCCAATATCATTATTATAGAAAAAATACGCGAGAAATATTATTTGGAGTGGGAGATTCCCATTCTTACTTTGAAGGGGCAGTAATTTTTGAATCATACTAACTGTACTTGGTATGTATTCAATACCAAGTAGATATGTAACAAAACTAGGGGATTGTAATTGCTGCTTTTTTTTTTCCTGTCCGAGCTCCAGACTGACTGGAACCTGCCCAGGAACCAGCCACGTGGCCGGCCCACTGCCACGCGCAACTGTTTTGTGCGAGGGCGGATCCTAGCCGTTCCATTCGCTCTGGAGCCCAGGCTGAAAACTTCCTCGTGATTGTGAAGGATAACTCATGGTTGAAGCCATTTTCTTGTTTTTTGCTTTTGTCAAATGCCACCAAGGATTTTTTTTTTACCATGGGATAGCAACAGTAGTCAGAATGCAATTGCAATCCGTCTCTTGCGGTCGCTCCCGCATCAAATCGGTTTTTTCTGCAGATTTAACATGACATGCGGTGGATCGAATTGCCATATGGGGATCTAAGCCTGTATCCTTCGAATATATACAGAATCAATGGGTACTACAAACTTTAATAAATGGTGAAGGTGTCATTTCTCCACATTGCCTTTGTAGAGAAGTAGAAAAACCATCTTGTAAATATGTTCACTTGTATTGAATACAAAGAATGAGTACAAATATATAGATGAGAGAAAGAGAGAGCAAAGTCCTATACACAATGTGGGACTAAAGAGGAGAGAGAAATAACAACAAAAGAAACTACATGCGTCTAGTTAAGTGGGTTTCTCTAACACTCCCCCGCAAGCTGGAGCGTATAGATCATATGCACCAAGCTTGGACAAACACTGGTAGAACAAAGTGCTTGATAGAGCCTTCGTGAGAATATCAGCAACTTGATCAGTGCCCGGAACATGCTTTAACTCAAGTTTCTTCATTTGAACTTTTTCCCGTATGAAGTGACAATCGACCTCGATATGCTTCGTACCCTCGTGAAACACCGGATTCTTTGCTATGTGTATGACCACTTGACTATCACAAAAGAGAACAACAGATGAATGAAGTTTTACTCCCAAGTCAGCAAGAAGGCTTTCAAGCCATGTGAGTTCAGAAACAACCGATGCCATAGATCGGTATTCAGCTTCCGCAGAGGATCGAGCGAGCACGGCTTGTTTTTTACTTTTCCAAGTAATGAGATGACCTCCAAAGTAAGTACAGAATCCACTGGTCGACCGCCGATCGTCCAGGGAACCGACATAATCGGCATTAGAGTAAGCAACTAATGCGGGAGTCGAGGTGGAGGTTTTGTAAACAAGCCCTTGACCCGGAGCTGCCTTAAGGTACCGGAGAATCCGTTCAACGGCTTGGAGATGAGAAACCCGGTGGGCATGCATGAACCGACTGACAACCCCAATAGCAAATGATATATCAGGCCTCGTGACTGTTAGGTAGATCAACTTTCCGACAAGGTGTCTATAGTACTCCGGGTTCTGGAGAAGCAGATCCTCATCAGAGGCATGTGCACAGAGCTTGTGATTTGCCTCCATCGGTGTATTAGCTGGCTTACAACCTGACTGGCCAGCATCTTTGAGGAGATCGAGACAGTACTTCCGTTGGGAGAGGACAAGCTCATCCGGTCGTCGCGCGACCTCAAGACCGAGGAAGTAGCGAAGATGCCCTAAGTCTTTGGTCTGAAAAACGGTGCTCAGATGTTGTTTGACCGCTTGGATCCCCTGTGAGTCATCTCCAGTAAGTAGGATGCCGTTAACATAAACCAACAGAATGACGGTTCCCGTTGCCCGGTGTCGGGTGAAAAGAGAGAAGTCAGCAGAGCTCCGGGTGAAACCCATATCCTGAACCGCCTTGCTGAATTTGTCAAACCACGCCCGGGGGGATTGTTTGAGACCATAGATGGACTTCTTTAGAAGGCACACATGAGACTCCCCCGTGGTCTCAAACCCGGGCGGCTGGCGCATGTAGACGGTTTCGTGCAGATCACCATTCAGAAAGGCATTCTTGATATCGAGCTGATGAAGCGGCCAGTGGCGGTGTACAACCACGGAGAGAAGCACACGAACCGAGTTGAGCTTGACCACCGAAGAGAAAGTTTCTTCATAATCGAGGCCATGCTGTTGAGTGAAACCACGGGTCACCAGTCTGGCCTTCAGTCGGGCAATAGTGCCATCCGGAGCATGTTTGATGACAAAAACCAATTTACACCCAACCGGGTGCTGACTGGGAGGCAGAGGGACCAGGGTCCAGGTCTGGTTGGCCCAAAGAGCCGTCATTTCTTCCTCCATAGCAGTCCGCCAGCCAGGATGTTGACGCGCCTCCTGTACAGAATTAGGAATAGAAACAGAGGATAATGATGTAGCAAAGTGGCGAAGTTGTGGCGAAAGGCGATGGAGGGAGACATAGTTTGCCATCGGATGAGCGGTGGAAGGCTGGAACCGGAGCAGCAGGTGGCGGAGCATCAGAGGGCGAGGCCGACTGCAGTGGGGCAACGGGAGGAGAGGAGCGACGAGAATAGACCCGAATAACAGGTGGAGTCGGACGGACCGGAGCCGGGTCCGGAGGAGGAGAGGATGAGGAGCAGGAAACCGGGATGATAGGATGAACGACGGGCTCTGGAAAGGGAACGACATCCGGAGCAGAAAAGAAGGGAAGATCTTCCCGGAAAGTAACGTCCGCAGAGACAGTAACCTTGCAGGTAGTAGGAGAATAACACATATACCCCTTTTGGGTGCGCGAGTAACCGACAAAGATGTGTTTGGCCGCACGGGGATCCAATTTGTTGATGGAAGGGTCGAGATGGTGAACATAACAAGCACACCCAAAGATACGAGGAGTAATAGGGAAAGACGGAGTGGACGGAAAGAGGAGGCTGAACGGAGTAGCATTCTGAAGAACGGAGGATGGTAGACGGTTTTTAAGAAAGCAGACGGTGGAGAGCGCAAAATTCCAGTATGGTTTGAGAATCCGCATTTGAAGCATAAGGGATCGAGTCATATCAAGAAGGTGACAATTCTTGCGCTCGGCGACACCATTCTGTTGCGGAGTATACACACACGAGGTTTGGTGAATAATGTCGTTCTCAGAGCAGAGGGTTGCAAAGTCATGACCTGTGTATTCTCGCGCATTGTCGGTACGAATAGTGCGAATGGGCGCAGAGAATTGAGTGCGAGTCTCAAGAATGAACGCCCGGAAGACGCGGGGAAGCTCAGAACGATCGCGAAGAAGATACAACCACGTCATGCACGAATAATCATCAATAAAGGTAATGAAATACCGATAGCCAGAAATACTAGGAAATTTGTACAGATCCCATATATCGGAGTGTACTAAGATAAAAGGAGCCGAGTACAATGAGAAGGAAAAGATGAACGTGACTGCTTGCCAAAAATACATGTTTCACATTGAAAAGCAGGAAGAGATATATCCGGGAGAGCCTTCTGGAGGACAGGTAGAGGAGCATGACCAAGACGTCGATGCCAATCGGAAGAGGAGACAGATGCGAGGAGTGTAGGGGAGTCGTCAAGAAGGTAGAGCCCGTTCTGCAGTCGCCCCTTACCAATGATAGTCCGCGTCTGCTGATCCTGTATCAGAAAAGAAGAAGAAATAAAAGTCATTGAGCAATGTAAATCAGAAGTAAGGCGACCAACAGAAAGCAAATTAAAAGGAGAGCCCGGAACATGAAGAGCCGAACGCAGTTGAAGAGAAGAGGTGAGAGGAATATCAGCACAGCCAACAACAGGGACAGAGGCGCCATTGGCCACAGTAATGTACTTCGGGTGAGGGGAAGACAAGTACTGAGGCGGCCGAACAGAGGTGATGTGGTGAGTGGCACCAGAGTCGATGATCCAGCGCGGGCCAGAGGAAAGGCAGGTGACACCTTCATTGGAGATGGAGGCAGCGGAGGCAATAGAGGCGGGCGGGCAGCTGAGCAGGCCATGAAGATGCTGAAGCTGAAGGCGGACCTCGTCGAGATCAGTACGAGTGGGAGAGGAGTCGGTAACAGCAACAACAGACGCCTGCGGACGAGGTGGGCGACCATGCTTACGATAGCACGTGGCTTCAAGATGCCCATCTTTGCCACAGAACGAGCACTTAGGCCGAGACCGACCACCCCGCCCACGTCCCCGCGAGTCAGAGCGGTCTCCACAGACAGAAGATGGTAATGGCAGTAAAGGAGCAGGAGCCTGCTGGACAAGAGCTGGAGAAGGAGGGCCCGACACCTCCGGAGGCGGGGTAACTTTGAGAAGCATGGAGCACACATCTGAGAAGGACGGGGTAACAGTAGAAGAGAGGATGTGGGCCCGTACACTATGAAGGTGATGGGGTAGCCGAGCCATCATCATGGCTATGCCCACAGCCTCCTTTTGAGCACGTTGGGCAACAAGGTCCATAGTAGGAGGCTGATGTTGGATCCATGCCTCGACCAAGGACCGAGCCTGAGCCACAAAGGAAGTTAGATCGGTCGCACCACTGCTATCAAGGGCCTGGAGAGCAGTGATTATGTTATACAGATGGTGGATACTATCCTTTCCGGAGTAGAGGGTATGAAGCTCATCCCACATGCCTTTGGCCGTCTCGTGGTACATAGCCAGACGATAGGATTCGCTATCAAGAGAATTAAGGATCTATGTTTGCACACGACCATCATTGCGTAACCATTCGTCAGTCGGAGTCCCGGTAACCACCTGAGTCAAGTGATGAAGAAACCCCTTAGATTGCAGGACACGACGAATAGAATGCGCCCATTCGACAAAATTCTTCTTGCCGACCAAAGAGATAGTAGTGATACGGAGTTCATCCCGTATTTCGGGAATAGAGGCCGGGCGGGCTGCAGGAGGAACTGCCGTGCTAGTCGAATCAGCAGAAGAACCCATGGAGGAGAGGCGGCTAGGAGAGCAGACCGACAGCAGAGGAGTCCGTGCGACTAGAACAGAGACCGCTCGGAAAGGAGGAGAAGAGAGGCCGCGCGACTAAAACGGAGACCGCCCGGTCACGATGTAAAGACACCAGCGGCAGTAGGCCGCGACCAGAGGCGGATAGAGAGCCGGCGGACAGAGACCAATCCACGCGGAGAGGAGGAGAAGACCACGACCTAAATGCGGGAGAAGACAGTCCGCACGGTCAGGCTGAACCCAGCAGCGGTCAGAAACGGAGGCTACGAGCGGGCAGAGAGACGAAACCGCAAGTAAGGAACACTCAAGCGGATAGAGAGAGGCCGCAACGAGCAACAAGAAGAGGCGAGCAAAGAAAGGACTCGGCGGAAAGGCGAATAGAGACCGCGCGAGAAGGGAGACCGGCGGAAAGACCATGCCGCACGAGAAGGGAGCCGCGACAAGGCGGAGAACTGCGATCAGGAACAGGCCGCAGGAAAGCGTGCCGGATAGCGGGAGAGAGCTGCGGATAGAGAGAAGCCGGGTAGCAGGAGACCGCGGCGGATAGCACAAGGGAGACCGCGCGAGAAGAGAGAGGCGGGCCCCACAAGAATGCTATAAGAGGCGGGAGGGGAGGAGTGGAACCACAGAGGGGAGAGGGGAGAAGAGAGGCGAAGCGGATAAGAAGAATCAGTCCGCCAGAGACCGAGCGGGAAGAGCGGGAAGCGGACAGAGCGGGCTGTCCGCAGCTAGCCGCACGCCGAGGCGAGAACACAGGAAGAAAGACGGTTAAGAAGAGGGTAGCCGCCCAAGGAGGATCGGTGGCTCTGATACCATGTAGAGAAGTAGAAAAACCACCTTGTAAATATGTTCACTTGTATTGAATACAAAGAATGAGTACAAATATATAGATGAGAGAAAGAGAGAGCAAGGTCCTATACAAAATGTGAGACTAAAGAGGAGAGAGAAATAACAACAAAAGAAACTACATGGGCCTAGTTAAGTGGGCTTCTCTAATAGCCTTCAAACCTTCATTATCTGCGGCCTACGTGAGTGCTCGCGACCGCAGATCTTGTAAATTAGATCAATGCTCCTTGGTGAAAGAAGACCAATTTTAGGAATCAAGACGCTCCAAGCGCGAATATCCACCCGTTCATTTTCTTCTTCTTATGCACATTCATGAATATATATGTCAGGCTGCTGGCAGGGAAAATATTGATCTTTTGCTACAATATCCAAAGCGAGCTCAGGTGCACTCATATTTACTCCACTAAGCCTCTCCCATCAACATTTGATACAAACAATCAGGCTGGTGCCTCCACACAATTCACTCTCCCTCGACTCCTTCGTCTTAAGCCTCGCCGTCAAAGCTTGTGCTTCAGCTTTACACTTCACCACCACAGCGGTGCCATCCACGCCTTCACAGTCAAATCCAGCGCCCTCTGTTCCGTGCCCCCTGGATCTTTGTTGACGTGTATTCCAGCGATTCCTGATGACCCCTTCGCCACATTGCAATTGTTCGACGAAATGTCTTCCTGAAACCCTCGCTCATGTATCCGCTGGCTGGCGAGAGGACGGGCGGTATCACATGCCGGTTATGTTGTGTAGGTCGGAGGCAGCAAGAGGATTGGCATTGGTGGCAGTGTTAAGCCTACAGCCAGCATGGGTTATTTGGTTTGCGCTAGTAATTTTTTAGAAGGGCCATTTACCGGGACCTCCCCTCTAACTTTGCTAAATTACTGACAACACCCTTCTTATTTTTGAAATTACAAAAACTTTCCCTAAAGTTTTCATTTCATTACAAAAACCTCCCCTGAAGTTTTAATTTCATAACATCTATGCACAAAAACACCCCCCTCGGTGAACAGTGTCCAGGGGGTATTTTTCTTCATGGATGCAATGAAATAAAAAGATCAGGGGAGGTTTTGGTAATGAAATGAAAACTTAAGGGGAGTTTTTTGTAATTTCAAAAATAAGAGGAGTGCTCTCATTAATTATGGTAGTTTACACGGGAGGTTTGGGTAATTATTTCTTTTTTAGAATAAATAAAATATCCGTACACAAAAAATGGTGTATAGTTCTTCATTTATGCTCTCATTTTTTTGTTGCCTCTAGCAAACCATTGAAAACTAATGTTGAAGATTTGGTTGAGATAACCAAAGAGTTCAATGAATAATCTTCAGTTTTTTTTTTGTAATTTCAAATTATAGAGGTGTAAACTGTAATTTTACAAAAATTATAGGAGGACCTGAGAAGCTACTTTAAACATGGAGATAATATGATAGTTGGGTTGTCATCGAAGCAATGACAACGGGATTTTTTTTTTACACGGGTCTCGTTCTCTATTCTAGGAATGGGTTTAAATAAACCTGTTTATGGGCCCCACCATCCTTTAAATAAACCCAGTTTCTACCTCCTTCGACCTTCACTTTCCTGCCTATTTCACCAGATTCACCTCCTAAGTCTCCGTTGCCGCCAAGCTTCCGTCGCGTCCTCTGGGATCAATGGAGAAGGGGAGTACTGACATGGGGGCCTGCAATGGCGAAATGGATAAAGGCTGTGATGTAAGTTTTTCATACTATATTTTCTGCAACTTGGGTGAAATGTTTTGTGAAATGAGGTTCAGCAGTGATGAAATGTTTGTGAAATGTTCAGAAGTGTTTCCTCAAATTTGTTCCCTGAACTGCATATATTCTTTAATTTTTTTCGAGCATGTCGTCCTTTTTGTGTTGTACAACTCTACAACTGTATTTTAATATTGAACTTCAAATGAAGTTCATTTTTGTATGATTTGTACTGTATGTAGTGTTTCTTAGGGTAACATGTCATGTGAACTACAACTGTATTTTAATGTTGGACTTCAAATGTATAATTAAAATATAACTGTATTTATTTAAATCATTACAATTGTATATAAATCTAATGTGTTTTATATTTTCCTTTAGATCCAAAAAGAATATCATACTTTTCATGTTGTCCAGTTTGAAGAAGAGACTTATACTTTGTATTTTGAGTACGCTCATTAAGCAAGTCTGTGAGAAAGCTCCATGCAAAGGAGTCTGGAAAAACAGAATTTCCTGCCCCTATTTGGTAGCCCAAGAATTATCGCTATTTCATTAACTGTTAACTTTAATTAATGATTTCCTAATAAGAAACACCTCTTGCCCATTTTGTATATCTTCATTAGGACGTACAAAGGAGGAATGTTCTGCGGCAAAGCTGGCATAGAGAATAAAGATAAGACATTGACTTCCCGTAGATCACTTTTCGAGTTCTTTGAAATCACATCTAGTAGGGGACGGGAGTTTGCAACGAAAGTAGAGATTGCGTAACGATAACTCAAATATTGGTTGTCCGACATCTGAGTACAACAAAAGAAATCTAGTTGTACATATTAAATTAAATACAGTTGGACAAGAAATACATTGAACTTGAAATATAGTTGGATTTGAAATACATAGAACTTGAAATACAGTTGGACTGAACTTGAAATATAGTTGAATTTGAAATACATAGAACTTGAAATACAGTTGCACTGAACTTGAAATACATTTGAATTTGAAATACATAGAATTTGACATACAATTGAACTTGAAATATATTGAGCTTGAAATCCTGTTGGTTTTGAAAGACCTGGAGTGCGTAGAGGGATGAGGGTGTCGATGTCGCTTGAGATTACAGTGCGTCGGCAAAGATTAGAGGAGGCATGCGTAGAGTGATGAGTAACAGGGCACGAATTTTCCCTCTTGTTGTAACGCTTAACGTCGTCCGCCGTCGCCTAGGTTAAGAATGGCAGAGTCGACGATTGGAAAGGAAAAGGGTGGCCCCGGTGTTTTTTTTGAAAGAATTTATTTAAACTCGTTCCTAGGGGCACAAGACATGTTTTAAAAAAAATCCCTCAAAGAGGCATGCAAAAGCACTTGTATTTTGAGCTTCTTGTCATGGAATTTTTTTTAAAACGGGTCTTCTGTCATATTTTAGGAACGGATTTAAATAAACTCTTTCAAAAAAACAGCGGGCCCACCCTTTTCCTTTCCAGTCGTCGACTCCGCCATTCTTAACCTAGGCGACGACGGACGGCGTTAAGCGTTACAGCAAGCGGAAAAATTCGTGCCCTGGTCCTCATCACTCTGTGCACGCCTCCTCCAATCTCTGCCGACGCACTGTAATCCCAGGTGGTGTCGACACCCTTATCCCTCTGCACACTCCAGGTCTTTCAAAACCAACTGGATTTCAAATTCAACTGTATGTCAAATTCTATGTATTTCAAATTCAAATGTATTTCAAGTTCAGTCCAACTGTATTTCAAGTTCTATATATTTCAAATTCAATTGTATTTCAAGTTCAGTCCAACTGTATTTCAAATTCTATGTATTACAAATCCAATTATATTTCAAGTTCAATATATTTCTTGTCCAACTGTATTTAATTTACTCTGTATAGCTGGATTTCTTTTATTGCACTCAGATGTCGGGCAACAAATATTTGAGTTGTCGTTGTGCAGTCTCTACTTTCGTTGCAAACTCCCGTCCCCTAACTAGATGTGATTTTAGAGAACTCGAAGAGTGTTCTACGAGAAGTCAATGTCTTGTTTTTATTCTCTATGCCAACTTTGCTGCAAAACATTCCACTTTTGTTTGTCCTAGTGAAGATGTACAAAATGGACAAGAGGTGTTTCTTTTTAGGAAATCATTATCTAAAGTTAACAGTTAATGAAGTAGCGTGATGATTCTTGGGCTACCAAACATGGGTAGGGAATTCCGTTTTTCTAGACTCCCTTGTATGAAGCTTTCTCACAAAGCACAAAAACTTACTTAATGAGCGTACTCACAATACACAGTATAAGCCTCTTCTTCTGACTGGACAATAGGAAAAGCATGTTATTCTTTCTGGATCCGTAGGAAAATATAAAACACATTAGATTTATATATAGTTGTAATGATTTGAATAAATACAGTTGTACTTTAATTATACAGTTGAAGTCTAACATTAAAATACAGTTGTAGTTCACATGACATGCTACCATAAGAAACACTACATACAGTACAAACCATACAAAAATGTATCACATTTGAAGTTTAATATTAAAATACAACTATAGAGTTGTACAACACAAAAAAAGGATCACATGCTCGAAGAAAAATTAAAGAACAGATGGAGTTCAGGAAACAAGCTTGAGGAAACACTTCTGAACATTTCACATGCATTTCACCATTGCTGAATCTCATTTCACAAAACATTTCACCCAAGTTGTAGAAAATGTAGTATGAAAAACTTACATCACAGCCTTTATCCATTTCGCCGTTGCAGGCCCCCATGTCAGTACTCCCCTTCTCCATTGATCCCGGAGGAAGCGACAGAAGCTTGGCGGCGATGGAGACTTAGGCGGTGAATCAGGTGAAATAGGCAGGAAAGTGAAGGTCGAAGGAGGTAGAAACTCGGGTGGAAAGGCTCAGGGTAAAGGCTTAGGCTAGCGGGAAAGTGAAAGGATGGTGGGGCCCGCGAACAGGTTTATTTAAACCCGTTCCTAGAATAGGGCACGCGACCCGTGTAAAAAAATTTTACCTCTTTGGGACGGAAATTTTCTGTATGTGTAACGTTTGATAGTGTAGGTGCGAGATTTTTTTGGTTGATAAATTTATAGTTGTAATGTCATTTATGACAAATTAAAAATGTAATTTTGTCTGGAATTACAACTATAATTTTGCCTGTAAAATAATTATATTTTTTCCCAAAATATATACACATGAGATCTTAAAATGATCATAAAAATACATAAATTAAAATTATGTGATTTATTTTTGTATTTTGGCTTAAAAATATGGTTCGCACACGTACATTTATGTACGTTGCACGTATAGAAAATTCTCGTAGTGCAGCCTACCGCCCAAAACCTACTGACGTCAAACAATTATCCTTCTCTTCCTATTATAAAGGGTGTTATTACTAGCAAACCATTAATGGTTGTTAGCAAATCATTAATGGTTGTTAGCAAACCATAATAAACAAGATTATCCTTATTTTCTAACCTAAAAATCACGCTGCTAGCAAACCCAACCCAGTTTAAATCCTGAATCCTTCCCTAATGCCGCAAAACCTTCTCACGACTTTTCCTTTCGCCCTGGTTTCCCGAAGCGTCTTTCTTCCGCTGCCGTGAAGAGGCGTCGCCGATGTTGTGCTCGCTCCCACATGTACTGACCCGTGCTCGGTCGTTTCCAGATTCGATGCTTCTCTGCCCTGTCACTAACATTCCTGATGTTTCCAGTTCATCCCCTGCTTTCGCCATTTTCAGGCCGACAAACACAACACTGCTAGCATTCCCGATGTGATATTCTCATTTCCTTGAAGAAACCCTATGCATTTCCTTGTGTTCGCTCCCACAAGTATTCTCATTTCACTGAACCCTCTTCGTTGATTC
Organism: Platanthera zijinensis; assembly: GCA_039513925.1. Taxonomy (NCBI): domain Eukaryota; kingdom Viridiplantae; phylum Streptophyta; class Magnoliopsida; order Asparagales; family Orchidaceae; genus Platanthera; species Platanthera zijinensis. The sequence continues at coordinate 104,770,563 of CM077098.1, read as the reverse complement.
CAGTCCCGATCGAAACCCTAAGCATTACATTTGTTCTGTTGTTTTTTTGTAGCTTTTCACGAATTCGTCAAGTGCTATTAATCATTTGATTTTCAAATAGTAATTTTCAAATTTTATGATTTGCTAGTAATAATGATTTGCTAACCACTAAAATAAATTTGCTAATAGCATCCTTATTTTTCCTATCACTATTTTTTTTTAATAGCTCTAATCCCAACATTGATTTTCCAACACAGTTTTTCCTACAGTCTCAAACATAGTGATAGATCCAGAAAATTGATAATGGGGGTGCACAATTTTTTTTTAAATGAAATAACACACATTTATCGTATTTTTTTAAATTGTCGGATCACTGTGCTTTTCCTCTCCAGATCAATGACTTAAATTGCGCTCGATGCACTCAACTCATGTGTGTCGGGTGCATGATATTTTTTTCTTATGTTAGCCCCTCATAGGAACGCGTCAGTAGGTTCTAGAAATTTTAACAAGGGGGGACAACCATTAATTTCCTCCAACAAAAAAATTGTTTGAACGCTTCCATATTACCGGAGTTGTTTCTCTCATCTGGCCACCATTTTTGACGTATAAGTAGTCAAAATTCATTGTCTCAACAAGAGGAATCCAAAATTCATTGCCACCCTTTGGATCCGCCCCTACATAGACGTCCCAAACAGCCTAAAACTCATACATCCAACGAAAAATCACTTTACAATTATAATAGATACCCCCAAAACCAAGAAATTCATCTGCCATAATGTTTTTAATAGACATTTTACATGGGAACCAAAGCATGCAATAAAAGATGATCATAATCATTTTTGCAAAAATTAAATAAAAAAAATCGTCTTCACTCTCCACCGGTTGACAATTACAGCAAAACATACACATGTTCATCATTTCAAACTATATTTTCGGACACATTTTAAATTATCAAGCAAAGAAAAAGAAAAAAAAAAGATCATGCCAGCTGTGAGGATGCTCACACCTGCTTGATTTCTGAAAACAGATCAATATACACAATAGTATCTGACACAATAATTTCTGAGCTCTGAAGAAGACCTGCACAACAATTTTAAGAATTCTGCTGTTGGAGCCATTTGGCTCTGAAAAAACTATAGATAGGTTAAGATTTGCGGAATGAAGAATTAATTGGAGATGATTTTTGCGCTATTATGATTCATTTGATAATGTGCGTTTCACGGTCAAGTTGTGCTACGGCTCTGTTTGGCGCGGCATTTTTGCTCCGGTAGGTTTGGACAAAAACGACGGCATAAAATGTATGTTTCAAGAGAACTAGTTTTGAACATTACAGTGAATGAAGGTTCTTAGGTGAGGTCGGGCGCTCACCAATGAAGATTCATAACCACCGCATTCATGATTGCAACCGCTATGCTAAACGGAGCTTAAATATTGTTGCTAACTTCCACAACAAATACGCAGCGCCAAACCCGGCCTAATTAAGATCATAAAGTATGCTCTGAACACATTTGTGGACTCCGATCGTGATGATGATAATCCTATAATTGCCGGTAACAAAAATTGACCCAGAGCGATCCCGATACGCGCACTCCGATTAATACACCCAACCCCCATCAAACTTTCTAGGAATCAAGACTGAAACTGGCTTCCTATCTTCAAAATTGAGTTTCAAGAATGAGAAATATGTCCCATCAATTCACTTGAACTCACTTCTCAAAGTGGATCAAATCACTTCGGACTCATGTAGACGGACGAGTTGCTTAGCAAGTGTACACGTTTCTGAGACCATGGACAGATGGACAAGGCGTGTACAACATCTACATTGTGCCATCATCACACAAAAATTGTGGCATCAAAGGTTTTTAAAAAGCAATGAGTTGCTACGAATTGCCTAAAATTGGATCCTTGACAGAAATCATGGGTAAGTGGGGATGCTAAGAGAAATGAAATTGGGTGAAAGGAAAGAAGAAAGGTAGGTAGGTAGTGTTAATCTAAGGAAAGAAGAAACAAAAGGACTAGTTCAAAGATAAGAAGCAAATAATTAATTAAATTAACAGCACATGTAGCAAAAACAAGGAAACAGTGTGATTTAAGGAGCCAAAAAGTTTGACCCCAACAAGATTGGAAAATGCTAATGATAATGAATCTAATGTTGGAATGTTCATCATCACGGCGACTTTCAAAGGTCACCCATTGGGATGGAAAAATAGTAGGCAATACTGTATTTGAACTACCCGACTGAACAAATTATTGCTTGTGTGGTTCTCTCTTTTAAACATAGAATCTAATCAAAAAATGATGCTTGTTAGTTGTTACCTAGGAATGCAGGTATCTTTTTTAACGTGCACTATTCAAGCTTGGCCGATATCCATTGGGTAGCTCCCAAGCACTCTTAAGAATTTCGCAAATTCCTGATAATGAAAAAAAAATTATTACAGGCATTAAATTTATATTTAAGTTCTTCCAAAATTCATGCCACAATGCATACCTCAAGGTGTCTAAGGGCATTCTGAGCATTTTGTGAAGCCATTGATGCTTCAAAATCTACATAGAAAAGGTAGTCAAAGAACCTAGAGAGAAGTAATAGAGAAGCTATTAGCAACCTAGTAGATTTCCATGCTAAAGAAAAAAATTCAGAAAAATTGGGGATAGAATAACAATTGATCTCAATAATAAATAAAGGAAGACACAGAAATTTACTTTGGATTTCCAATACTTCCATAATCATATGCACGAGCAAGTTTTTTCCGCTGGGGCCGGCTTTCAATCTAACTCAGAAAGTATAAGAAGAGTTCACATGACCACAGAAAAAGGTTCAAGGGACTTTTAAGAACAAGTTATAAAAAAATAATGAGATCAACTACCTTTGTCAAGTTGATATCCCTCAAAGCAAAAACAGCAAGTGCCTTGAAAAGCATGCCAGGCCCCTCTTCTAAAGAGAAAACTATACTTGTCTGGCAATAACATGGTTTAATAGCATTACCATCGATGCCAAATCAATTTGCTTTCTAATTTTACCATTAAATTTAAGATAAAAGTAGGAAAAATTGGTTCATGAATTCATTTTTCTGTACTGATGCATGCGATATTTACTTTAAATGGCCTATCAATTCCAGGAATAATGGGCTCTCTTGCTAACATGAGAAAACGAGTAACATTATCAGAGTCATCCTGCAGAAGAAGGCTTGTCACATTGAAAGCAAACACCAGAATAAAATACCAGCAAGTTCCATAAGATATCAAGTCATACACTCACCTGGATATCTCTGGCAAGGATATTCAAATCATATATTTCAGCAGCAAATGAGCTTGCAACTGCCCCCGCATCTCGTAGCTGGTTCGTAGCAACAAACTACAAGAATAACTTTAACAAGTTAATGAGAGTAGCGTGGTTTAACTCAGTTTACTAGATATGCATCATGTTCAAATGAGGAAGCATATTGGGCATTGGAGCACTATAAGGAAGATAATAAAGGGTAAATTCAGTTGAAAACTTAGGGAGTGGAAATCAGGGATAACTGAAGTTTAGACAAAATACAACCAATCAAATTCATATTCAAGCTCAAAGCTTAATCCAGTGGGTGGGGGGCAATCACATGGTATATCTTCATCAACATAAATTTCCCCTATCCGATATGGGACTAAACCATGAGAGCTCTCCACATCATCACTCCCAGGCAAATGGAAGCTTTTAACATCATTAGGTACTAAGCATCAAGGGGACACTCAGCCGCATGGAGCGTCAGTGATAGTTAACTTGCTCTTAAACCTTGCTCAACTAGGATATAAGCAGTCAAGATACAAACAATATGAACATACTTGATCTCTAGACAGACCATAAGCACTGGTAGCAAGTACCCAACCTAAAACCAAATGGTGTTAGTGTCGATGCATACATTCTAACATTAAATAAAATCCATAATCGTGCATGGGATCACCATCTTATTTTCTTGTTTATCATAGGACAAGGAAAACGAATATATGAGCTTAATAAAAAAAATGCATCTATCTAACCTTTGCAGCACCAGCTGTGTCATCCACAGCTTCTCTAACAACACCCATTTTTGTTAAAGTAACACCCATTTTTGATTTAAACTAAAACAAATGAAAGAAAATATTTAAAAGAAGATGTTCACATTGAACTCTCTTTAGATCTCCAATTTTAACACCAAGAGCCTGAGATTTGCATACATACCGAAGCAATAAGATTTAAAACTAAAGCAATTGGTAAAATCAACAAGCCAGCGTTCCACAGCCTGTGGTGAATAGAAACTAAGTTGATATTTGCATCAGAAATACAACATTGACCATAAATTCAAAAATATTAATTGTTAAGTTATAAGTTTTATATTGTTGTGTTTTCCACACCGCCTATCGGTGTTGGGTTCTTGATTAGTCCTTATGCCCTTGAGGGAATATAATTGCACCTTTCTATTCCTTTCTACATGGTATCAGAGGAGGTTCTGAAATCTAATTAATTTTTTTCCGCTTCCGCCACTGTTTCCCCCCTCCTCTGACCTAATTTTATCCCGATCGACTCAGCCGCAGGCCCATCCAGCGCTTCGTCCCGTGCTTCCTCTCCCGCTCCCGTCGACATATCGGTCGGTGACTCCACCAGCGGTCCTTCCCCCCCGCCTCCTCCGACGATCTCGTTTTGCTTCTCCCACGTCGTCGTCTGCTTCCTGTGCGTCTCGACGGCTCTGCTTCTCCACCGAATCCCGTCGGCTCCCCTCTGCTTCTGCCCACGTCATCGCCTCCGGTGCCCTGTGCTGCTTCCCGTCTAACACGGCGCATCCGACTTCCGTTTGCGACATCGACATCCCGTCGGCTCCCCTCTGCTTCGCCATCGACGCCTCCGTTCCGTCTGCAATCGAAGACACCTCCTGCTCTGCCGCCGCTCTTCTTCTCCGGCTGCTCTGCGTGTCGCGCTGCTCTCCTCTCTTCTCCGACAATCTCTATGTCGTGTTGCTATCTTCTTCCTACCGAGCCTATGTCGCTGTTGCTCTGCGTGCGCTGCTTCCTCTCCGCCCGGCTTAAGTTTTAATGTTGTTTTTTTTAAAGTTGTTATTGTTGTAGTGTGTTTGTCCGATCTTTCGATTTAGCCTTCTTACGATGGATTCATACCCGAGAGGGTCCCACACTACGTGGTCACGTGAGGGGGAGTGTTCTACGGCCTCCAGGCAGTCTAGTTCTGCACATTCCATGAGGGGGAGTGTTTGTAAACGGCGACTGCTCTCCCGACTCCTCAGTCACAAGCCCCCAGGTTGATTTCGTAAGTTGTTTGTGTCTCCTCGCGTTCCTGAATTTGGTAGGGTTGGTTTGGTATTTCATGGTTGCCTAGTTTGTGGTGTATCCAGCGTGTTCATGGTCGGTTTGCGGACCAACGTCGTGTGGCCTTTGCCCGGTTGAAATCCCCTAACGCGGTTGGGCCTCGGTGGCTGCTGGTCTGTCCCATTTTGCCAACCTTCTTTTACCTTTCGTTTTATGTTGTGTTCAAGCTTAGGGTCCCCCTTCAGCTTGAGGGGGAGCGTTAGAGTTAGTAAGTTTTAATTGTTGTGTTTATCCCACACCGCCTACGGTGTTGGGTATCTTGATGACCATAAATGCCCCTATGAGGATGAATATAATTACACCTTTCTATTCCTTTCTACAGACATAATATTTAGAAGCACTACTGGTGATTCTAGCCAGCCATAACAGGATTATTTCTTAGCAGACTCTTTAACTAGGTGCTTCCAAAAAATATTTTGAAAGAACAAAACATACATAAACTAATATTTAACTCAAAAAGTTCAAAACCACAGCATGCTGTGTTGGAAAATAATGTTAGAATAGAAACTGTTAAATTTATGTTTGTTGCCTCGCAAGGTGGAAATTCTGCTTGCATGTAGAATGTGTAGACAATTTCATGTGGGCTTCTATCCATTAAAGGGATGTCTTCTACATGGACCAAAGATCAATGCACAGACTGACAAATCCCAGGTTATTCTAGTTCTTGAAATGGCCGAAATGAATACGAAATTGCATGACAGTTGAGTCAGGTAATGGTCCTTCCGAAAAATGATGAGGCTTAGCCAAATGGTCACTCTCAGGCACACTGACTTCAGGTAGTCTTGCCTAATTGGCGTCCTAACTGATTTGAACCTACAACCAAAATTTTAGCTGAATTGAGTAGAACATTGATAAGAATCTTCCATATGTACTGTCATAATCATGTCTAGTAGAAAGGAGCAGATTTTATTCCTATATCAGCACCTTTTTTATATCCCACTTTGCATAAGAAATTGGTTTATAACAAAGACGAAGAGCCTTGTGGTCTTAGAAAGCAGCCACATTAAACTGTTGCACTTCCTTTTGATCTTCCATAAACAAAACAGAACATGCAAGTGGCAGGCTACAGCTAGCTCGTAATGTGGTGTCTCATTTCTACTTCTCCATTTGTCATTGCTAGAAAACTGTTTGTAAAGGCCCATTATAGGTCTTTTTTCTTTCTCATGTATTAGTCTCACATCTTGTATAAGGGATGATTCTCTCTCTCTTCTCCCTATATATTTGTACTCATACTTGTAATTTAAGATTCAAGAAATATATACAAGGTTCGCTCATTTCTTTACATGGTATCAGAGCCTAAACTGATCCTCCCCGCGGTTAACTTCTTTCTGACCGTCGGCCTGGTCTCCTAACCGCCATCTTTGGGCGGTCACCTATTTCTCTCTGTCTCTTAACCGCAACCCTTGTGCGGTCTCTTTTTCCTTAACCGCAATCTTTTGTGCGGTCTAGCTTTTCCCCTCCCTCCTTCCAGTCTCTTCCATCTTCTCTCCCTTTTATAGGGATTTGTTTGGGTCCCACTATTACTCTGACCGCTCCGGTCTAATTTCTCTTCTCACGTGTTCTACCCATTGCTTGGCATCTTTCTCTGTTCGCCTCGGGGTGATGGGTTTTATCCTACCCGCTGTGGCCTTCTATGGACTCGCACGGTCTGCTTCAGACTCTCTTGTGCGGCCTGGTTCTTTTTCTTACCGTCGTCAACTTACTGCTCTTCTACCCGCTGCGGGCTTGGCCATGTTCTAGTTGCGGACTTAGCCGTGCTCTCTATCCGCCCCTGGTCCTTGCCTCTCTACCCGCTGCAACCTTACTCTCTCAGCTAGGGATCGTCTCTGCCCACTGCCTCTTCAGCCCGCCGTTGCTGCTTCCCGCTAAAGACAGCTAGACAGCTCTCTGCGGTTTGTGAGCTCTATAACCGTCGCGGTCTGGTTATATAACCGTCGCGATCTGGTTATCTAACCGTCGCGGTCTGCTTCTGCTCCCGCGCGGTCTTCTCTCTTTGTTCGCGCGGCCTAGTCGCCTTTGCCCGTGGTTCGCAGATCTCTACTCCTCTAGCCGCTCGCCTGCGGCTTGCTGTTTTCTCCCTGCTGCTCTCCCCGCTGCTCTATCCGCACTTCCTCTAGCTGTTGAGGCATGCTCTACCCGCACTTCCTCTACCCGCTGCTCTACCCGTTGCTCTACCCGCTGCTCTACCCGTTGCTCTACCCGCACTTCTTTGTTCACCGACCCGGCTTGCTGCTTTCTCCCTGCTGATCTATCCGCACTTCCTCTAGTTGTTGTAGCTTGCCCTTGCCGCCCTCCTCTTGTTGACATGGACTCCACGACGGCTTCCTCTCTTCCGGCTCGTGCCACGACTCTCTCTCCTGAATTCCGCGATGAGTTCGGATCACCACCATCTCTCTTAGTGGGAAGCACAACTTTGTGGAATGGGTGCATTCTGTTCGTCGTGTCCTACAAACTAAAGGTCTTCCTCATCATCTTACCCGGGACGTTCCTATTGATCCTACTGACGAATGGTTGCGTGATGACGGTCGGGTCCAATCTTGGATCCTCAATTTCATGGACACTGAGCCTTACTGCATGACCATGTATCATGAGACGACCAAGGCAATGTGGGAGGAGCTTCATTCTCTCTACTCTGGCAAAGACAGCCTATTATACCTGTTTGACATCATCTCTGCACTTCAAACTCTGGATCCCGGGACAACAGGTGATTCGACCTCTTTCGTTGCCAAGGCTAAAATACTGGTAGAGGCATGGATACAACATCAGCCTCCCTCCACGGATTTTGCTACCCAACGGGCGCAAAAGGAAGCAGTTGGGATTGTCATGATGATGGCCTGGGTTCCTCCTCACCTACACAGTGTCCAGGCTCAGATTCATTCCTCCACCACACCCTCCCTGTCTGATGTCTACTCTATGTTGCTCAAAGTCACACCTTCTGAGGCCCCTACAAATTTTTCATCAGCTCTCCTTCAGCAGCCACTCTTACCCCACTCCTGCTCCAGCTCGTGGCTCTTCAACTACGGGAGGCCGCCACACGTCTCGTGGATGACTATGTGTTGGGCGATCTGGTGTCAAATATACTTACTGTGGTCGAGAGGGTCATCTTGAAGCTACATGTTATCGCAAACATATTCTATCTCCACACCTTGTTGCTTCTACTACAACTACTCCTACTCCCACGAGTGCTCCACAGGACTCTGATTCTTCTACCAGACAAGATATCAATGCTCTCCGCACCCAGCTTCGACAACTCCAAGGCGTCATCAGTCGCTCCTCTGGCTCGGTCACGTCTTTTTTCTGAAGGTATATATTGCCCCCACTGGATCGTGGATTTGGGTGCTACTCACCACATTACATCCCAGAGACCACCGCAGTATATACAGTCTACTTATCCCAAGTTCATCACTGTTGCCAATAATGGCACCACTTCGGTTGCTGGCGCGACTAATCTTTGCCTTACTCCCACTCTCCCTCTCTCCTCAGTTCTCCATGTTCCGGGATCCCTTCAATTTATTATCAGTTAGTCTTCTTACTCAGGAACTTGACTGCTGTATAACATTTCCTCCTTCCAATAGCGACACCACTCCGGTTGCTGGCCCAACTAATTTTTGGCTTACTCCCACTCTCCCTCTTTCCTCAGTTCTCTATGTTCCGGGATTACCCTTCAATTTATTATCAGTTAGTCTTCTTACTCAGGAACTTGACTGTTGTATAACATTTTCTCCTTCCTCCTTTCTTGTGCAGGATCGCCGCACGCAGAATATCATTGGTAAAGGGCGTCTGTCGAATGAACTGTATCTCTTGGATGCTCCACTCACCATTCTCTCTGCCATCTCCACTGTTGACTAGCATCGCCGCCTTGGGCATGCTTCTCTCCCGATTCTCAAAAAGGCTCTTCCCGATGTCTCCCTGCAAGAGTTTACTTGTGAATCATATATTTACGGCAAACAACATCGTATTTCTTTCCCTCCTACATGTACCCGGAGTGATACTTCATTCTCTTTAGTTCATTCTGATATCTAGGGCCCCTATAAAGTCCCCAGTGTTTTTGGCTATCGATATTTTGTCACTTTTATTAATGATTACTCGCGTCTCACTTGGTTATATTTACTTCATGATCGTAATGAACTAACATCTGTTTTTCGTACTTTTTAAACCGAGGCCCGTACGCAATTCTCCACTATGCTAAAAATCATTCACTGATAATATTCGCGAATATACTGGTCGTACCTTCTCCAATTTATGCACCGAGTTTAGCATTATACATCAAAACTCGTGTGCTTATACCCCCAGTAGAACGGTGTGGCCGAGCGGAAAAATCGCCACCTCCTCGATGTCGCAAGATCTCTCATGTTTCAAATGCAGGAGCCCACAGAATATTGGAACTTTGCGGTATCTACTTCCTTTCATCTCATTAACTGCATGTCTTCGTCCATTCTTGACTTGGCCTCTCCATTTAGTCTTCTCTTTCCTTCAAAGACTCTTTTCTCTTACACCTCGTGTCTTTGGATGTGCATGTTATGTTCACCTTTTTGGTCCGTCTACTGACAAGCTTGTTGTTCGCGCCACAAAATGTCCGTTCGTTAGCTACTCCCACACTCAAAAAGATTATGTATGTTATTCACCTATCGACAACAAGCTGATTGTCTCGGCTGATGTAACCATCTTTGATGATCAACCATTCAACTACTCTCCTTCTACCCCGTCACCACCGTCCACTGCTGCTCGTCCTGTCGTTCCTGTCATGACTCCCTCTCTACCCCCTCCTCCTCCTACACCTCTCCCGGTCCCTTCTCTACCTCCACCACCTCTCCGTGTCTATACTCGTCGTAAGTCCAAGACGACTTCCATACAGCAGCTCCCCTCTACAGATGACATCATGCGGCTTGCTGATCCTACATCAACCTCTACGGCTCACCCCTTGACGAATTATGTATCTCTACATTGCCTCTCTCCACCACTCCACTTTGCCGTCTCTCTTTCCTCAATTTCTATTCCTAACTCTGTGCAGGAAGCGCTTCAGCACCCGGGGTGGAGGGCGGCCATGGAGGATGAAATGACTGCCCTTTGAGCTAACCAGACCTGGGATTTGGTTCCTCTTCCTCCCGGCAAGTCCTGCGTCAGCTGCAAGTGAGTTTTTGTTATCAAACATGCAGCGAATGAGACTGTTGACCGCCTAAAAGCTCGTCTTGTGGCCCGGGGATTCACTCAGCAACAAGGCCTCGATTATGATGAAACCTTCTCCCCGATTGCCAAAATGAATAATGTTCGGGTCCTGATCTTCTTGGATGTCCATCGTCAGTGGACCCTCCATCAGTTGGATATTAAAAATGCATTTCTCAATGGTGATCTGCAGGAAACTGTCTATATGCACCAACCTCCCCGGTTTGAGACCACGGAGGAGTCTCAGGTATGTCATCTCCGAAAGTCTATATATGGTCTCAAACAGTCCCCACGTGCTTGGTTTGAAAAATTCAATAAGGTTGTTCGTGCAGTTGGTTTTACACGAAGCTCGGCTAACTTCTTTTTATTCACCCGTCAACAACCAACAATCACTGTGATTTTTCCTTGTGTATGTTGATGATATCTTAATTACTGGCAATGACTCTACTAGAATACAACAAATCAAACAACATTTGAACTCAGCATTTCAGACAAAAGACTTGGAAAATTTTCGCTACTTCCATGGGCTCGGGTCGCCAGACGACCTGATGGACTTGTCTTATCCCAGAGGAAGTATTGTATTGACCTCCTTCAAGATGCTGGATACTCAGGGTGCAAACCTGCGGACACCCCTATGGATGTAAATCACAAGCTTTCTGCACATGAGTCTGATTCTAGTCAACTGCTTACAAATCCAGAGTACTATCGACGTTTGGTGGGGAAGCTGATTTATCTTACAGTTACTCGATTTGACATCTCATTTGTTGTAGGAGTTGTGAGTTGTTTTATGTAATCTCTTCGGACATCTCATCTCCAAGTCGTTGAGCGCATCCTCGGATATCTAAAGACTGCTCCTGGACAAGAACTTGTTTACAAACCATCTACCACTCTATCTCTAATGCGTATTTTGACGCCGACTACACAGGTTCTCTGGATGATAGACGTTCCACAACTGGTTTCTATACATACTTCGGTGGGCACCTTATAACCTGTCGTAGCAAGAAGTAGATCGTTGTTGCTCGATCCTCTGCTAAAGCTGAGTACCGAGCTATGGTTGCTGTTGTATCTGGATTAACTTGGCTTGAAAGTCTTCTTGATGATTTGAGAGTCAAACTTTTATCTCCAACAACCTTATTTTGTGACAGTCAAGTTGTGATACACATTGCCAAGAATCCAGTCTTCCATGAACGAACAAAGCATATTGAAGTTGACTGTCATTTCATTCGAGAAAAAGTTCAATCAAAGAAGATAAAATTGGAACATGCTCCCGCTACAGGACAAGTTGTTGACATCCTAACCAAAGTCCTCTCTCGGTCGTTATATTATCAGTTCTTATCCAAGCTTGGAGCCTATGACTTGTACGCTCCAGGTTGCGGGGGAGTGTTAGAAAACTGTTTGTGAAGGCCCATTTGGAGGCCCATTATAGGTCTTTTTTCTTTCGCATGTATTAATCACACATCTTGTATACAGGATGATTCTCTCTCTCTTCTCCCTATATATTTGTACTCATACTTGTAATTTAAGATTCAAGAAGTATATATAAGGTTCACTCAATTCTTCTAGAGTCATGAACAAGTGTCGGTCAGTGAAATCTTTACAACAAATATTTTTTATTGTCATGTGAGTAAGGGCATAAAATGTGTGCAAGGAGAGTCATCGTTTTGCTTTCTCTCATTCAGTTCCCTTGTTTCTTTTTATCTTTTCACTTGTTATCGAATGAGGTTTTCCCAAGAGATTCTCTATGTTGGACAGTATGGTCCTCCATAACAACCAACAAGACTAAAGATTATCTTATAGGTGAGATGCAATGATTATGCATGCTTCCTACTTTATGTTTTTATCTATAACATATATGATGAATGTTGGAATATGTTAGAATATCAGGTTTTATGTATTAGCAGTATTTGCGTGTGTATATATATGTATGGGAGCCTCAAGACAATAATGAATTTAATTTCTCTTTTCCTCAACATAGTATCAGAGGCGCCCTAGGGTTCGCATGCTTCTTTCGCCGCCGATCCCTGTCGCGACTTCCAACCAGCGCGTTCGCTACTCTGGCCTTTTTGCTCGTACCCGCGCAGTTCTCCCGGTTTTGGTAGCAGAAGCGACCTCCAACTCCTGCGAGCTTTCCGCTCCCCGTGCCTCTGTTCGCCCTCAGCCTCCAAGCCGCTAGGCGTCCGTCTCCAGTGATCTCCCGCGCCGTCGCTTGTCCTCCTCCGCCCCTCTTCCTCTCTCTCTTTCGTGCTCTAGGGACGCCAATTACATGGGGTGTTGATCTCCTTGTTTCCGACGTTCCCTTTTTTTTTCTTCCCCTCTTTCTATGAGGGCAGCCCTCCTTCTTTGGCATCCACTGCAATTTTTTGGTGCTTCCTCGATTTCTATTCGGGATTTCCTTATGGCTGAAAGTGATTCCACTACCACCATGTCTTCCGGTAGAGCGGCTTCTCCTACTCCGACCCCTGTTGGCTCTTGTGGTGTCCCCTCAGACCATGACACTCCTCAGATCACCACCATGGCATTGGATGGCTGAAAGTGATTCCACTACCACCATGTCTTCCGGTAGAGCGGCTTCTCCTACTCCGACCCCTGTTGGCTCTTGTGGTGTCCCCTCAGACCATGACACTCCTCAGATCACCACCATGGCATTGGATGGCTTCAACTACCTCTCGTGGGCTCGCTTCATCATTCTTGCCCTCAAAAGCCGCCGGTTATTTGGTTACGTCAGTGGCACAAAGAAGGCTCCTTTGTCTGATCTCCTGAGTGGCTTCAGTGGGAGTCTGAGAACTCCCTGGTGATGTTTTGGCTGCTTAACTCTATGACGGAGCTCATGACTCAGAACTATCTATTCTTGGATACTGCGGCGGATATTTGGAAGCGCGCAGAGACTACCTACTCTTGTCGTGGCAATGCAGCTCAGATCTACCAACTGCGCTGTCGGTTGTTCCTCCTGTGAAAGGGTGATCGACCTCCCTCTTACTACTCGGATTTCACCCAATACTATCAGGAGTACGATCATTTTGATTCTTTGTCCCTTGTGTCTCCTGAAAATGAGGTGTCAGTCCGTGCAAGAGAAGAACGCAATCGCATCTTCGAGTTCCTTCACGGCTTACATCGGGATTTCGATTCGATCAGTATTCAGATTCTTGGACGCTCCCCTCTTCCTTCTTTGCCCGAGATGTACAGCCTTGTCCAACATGAATTCGACCGCCACCTGACTCTCCTTCCAGACTCAGCCACCGAGGGATTTACTCTTGTCACTCTTTCTTAGTATGAGGGTCGTCCAGTTCGCGACACTAGATTGAGGATTGTGGAGAAAGATCGCCTAGTCTGTGATTATTGCGGGAAGGCCAGTCATACTAGAGACACCTGCTTTAAGCTCCATGGTTTTCCTCCTCGAGGCGGCCCTGCATCTCGTGATGGCCGCGGAGGTGGTCGCTCCTAGCACCGACTAACATCAATTCCAAGGTCCAAGAAGATGCTTTCCACCTCAACATTCAGATAAATACATCCATCATTGATGCATTGTGGATATTAGGTAGTGAAGAATCTCAATTCAGCTGTTTTGGTTGAAAGATTAGGTTGAACACTATCCCACATGGAGATCCATAGAGTCACATGCGGTTCAAAAAATGTGTTCACTTTTGTCTCAAAGTATTGGCTATTAGGTTTGCTACTGTAGAAAGAGCTCAAAAGCTTGCATGTATTTCTTGTGTCTAAATACAGAGAGAATACAAATATATAGGAGAGAGAAAGAGAGAGAACAATCCTATGCATGATGTGGGACTAAAGAAAAGAGAAGAGAGAAAGCAAAAAATGGGCCCAATAATGGGCTCTTTACATGGGCTTTTCTAACACTCCCCCACAAGCTAGAGCGTACAAATCGTATGCGCCAAGCTTGGACAAGCACTGAAGAAGAGGGGCCTGGAAAGAGCCTTTGTGAGGACATCCGCAACTTTTTCAGTCCCTAGAATATGCTTTAGACCGAGCTTTTTCATTTGAACCTTCTCCCGAATGAAGTGACAGTCGACTTCAATGTGCTTTGTTCTTTCGTGGAAGACCGGGTTCTTGGCGATATGTATAGCAGCTTGGCTGTCACAGAGGAGGAGAGCAGGTGAAGGTAGCTTTACACCCAGATCGGTGAGAAGACTCTCAAGCCACGTTAGTTTAGACACTACAGATGTCATTGCCCGGTATTCTGCCTCAGCTGATGATCGAGCAACGACCGCTTGTTTCTTGCTTCGCCAGGTAATCAGATGTCCTCCAAAATAAGTGCAGAATCCACTGGTAGATCGTCGGTCATCAAGGGAACCAGCACAATCAGCATCCAAGTATGCCGCCAATGTTGGAGCTGAAGAGGAGGTTCTGTAGACAAGTCCTTGTCCAGGAGCTGTTTTAAGGTATTTGAGAATGCGTTCAACCTGGAGATGAGATCTTCGAGGGGAGTGTATATACCAGCTGACAATACCAACAACGAAGTAAATATCTGGTCTGGTTACCGTAAGATAAATCAAATTTCCAACGAGGCGACGGTAATATTCCGAATTCTGGAGCAGGAGATCCGAGTCAGATGCTTGGGCGCACAACTTGTGGTTTATATCCATTGGGGTGTCACTCGGCTTACAGCTTGAATAGCCTGCATCATGAAGGAGGTCGAGACAATACTTCCGTTGAGAGAGGACAAGCCCATCTGGTCGTCTGGCAACCTCAAGACCCAAGAAATATTGTAGGGGCCCCAAATCTTTTGTCTGAAAGATAAAACTTAGATGTAATTTGACTGCCTGTATCCCTTGTGAGTCATCTCCTGTAATGATGATATCGTCAACGAATACTAACAGAAGAACCGTTTTTGTTGTTCAGTGACGAGTAAACAATGAGAAGTCGGCCGAGCTCCGAGTAAAACCAATATCCCGAAGGGCTTTATTGAACTTGTCAAACCATGCCCGTGGGGATTGTTTGAGACCATACAGAGCCTTCAAGAGGCGACAGACCTGAGACTCCCTCGTGATCTCAAACCTGGTTGGTTGTTGCATATATACCGTCTCCTGGAGATCACCATTCAGAAAGGCATTCTTGATATCTAGTTGGAGTAAGGACCACTGGCGATGGACAGCTACGGAGATGAGGACACGGACGGTATTGAGCTTGGCAACTGGAGAGAAAGTTTTCTCATAGTTGAGCCCCTGTTGTTGGGTTAAGCCACGAGCCACTAGACGAGCCTTCAGACGGTCTATCGTCCCATCAGCGACATGTTTGATGACAAAGACCCACTTACACCCAACCGGTTCCTGACAAGGAGGAAGGAGTATAAGAGTCCGTGTCTGGTTAGCCCAGAGAACAGCCATTTCCTCCTTCATGGCAACCCGCCAGCCCAGATGTTGGAGCGCCTCTTGCACAGGGTTAGGAACAGAGACAAAGGAAAGAAGAGTAGCAAATGTGTGAAGTTGGGGAGAGAGGCGATGGAGGGAGACACAGTTTCCCAATGGATGAGCAGTGGAGGGCGGTACCTGATCAGCAGGATGCGAAGTATCCGTGGTTGAGGCCGACTGCAGAGGGGCAATGGAACCGGGAGGGCGACGAGTGTAGACACGGATAACGGGTGGTTTGGAGGGAGCAGGAGCCGGTGTAGGTGGAACCGGTGAAGGTGGTGCAGTAAGGGGGATAATTGGACGTGGGATGGATGCGGGAGAGGAGCTAGTGGTAGAGGAGCGAGTAGAGGAGCAGGGAAAAATGGTTGATCTTCCCGGAAGGTAACATCAGCAGAGACCGAGATCTTTCGAGAAGCAGGAGAATAACAGACATAGCTCTTCTGGGTGCGCGAATAGTCGACAAAAATGTGTTTAGCCGCCCGGGGATCCAACTTATCCGAGGACGGCAACAGACGGTGGACGTAGCAGGTGCTGCCAAAGACACGAGGCGGGAGAGGAAAGGCCGGAGTGGAGGGAAAGAGTAGGCTGAACGGAGTAGCATGGTGGAGGACGGAGGATGAGAGACGATTGATGAGAAAGCAGACAGTGGAGACCGCAAAGTTCCAGTAAGGTTTGAGAACATGCATTTGAAGCATGAGGGAGCGGGCTACATCGAGTAAGTGGCGGTTCTTCCTTTCGGCAACGCCGTTTTGCTGGGGTGTGTAGGCAAAAGATGTTTGATGAATAATCCGGAATTCAGAGCACAAATCTGTAAATCCGTGACTGGTGTATTCGCGAGCATTATCGGCGCGCAATGTTTTTATGGTGGTGTGGAATTGTGTACGGGTCTCAAGGACAAAGGCCCGAAAAACACGGGGAAGCTCGGAGCGATCATGAAGTAAGTATAGCCACGTAGTACAAGAGTAATCATCAATAAATGTGATAAAGTACCGAAAACCAGAAATACTTGTAATTTTAAAAGGACCCCATACATCGGAATGAACTAAATCAAACGGAGCAGCGCTCCGGGTAATATGTGCAAGAAAAGAAGAACGCGACTGCTTGCCAAAGATACATGACTCACACTGAAACAGATGAAGAGATAGATCAGGAAGAGCCCGCTGGAGGACCGGCAGAGGAGCATGCCCAATACGTCGATGCCACTCAGTGGAAAAGACAGAAGAGAGAACGGTGGGAGAATCTTCGAGAAGATAGAGTCCGTTCCGCAGTGTGCCTTTACCAATGGTAGTCTGCGTCCGTCGATCCTGTATAATAAAAGAAGAGGAGGTAAATATGACAGAGCAATCAAGATCACTAGTAAGGCGTCCGACAGAAAGTAAATTGAACGAGCAGCTCAGAACATGAAGAGCCGAGCGAAGTGAGATCGACGGGTTGAGAGAAAGATCCGTCGAGCCGGAAACGGGAACCGTCGCCCCATTGGCCACAGTGATAGACTTCGGATAAAGAGAATCCGAGTACTGGGCAGGCCGCCGTGAGGTAATGTGATGAGTGACATCTGAGTCCACGATCCAGCACAGACTGGTGGATAAACATGCAGTACCTGTGGTGGAGACGGAGGCAATGGAGGCAGAAGGCGGGTTGAGTAGCCCCTGGAGTTGCTGAAGCTGGAGACGAAGGGCCTTAAGGTCAGGAGGGGCGGCAGAGGGGGTGTCAGCAACAACAGACGCCGTCGGGCGAGGAGGATAACCAATCTTCCGGTAGCAGGTCGCCTCAAGGTGGCCGTCTTTCCTGCAGTAGGAACACTTCGGCTGACCCCGACCACCACGCCCACGGCCCCGAGATCCCGAACGTCCGCCTCGAGGTAGGAGGGATGGAGCCTGCAGGAGAAGGGCCGGGGGCGAAAGAGCAGAAGTATCCGGAGGAGGTGACACGCGGAGAAGCATGGAGCAAACATCAGAGAAAGACAGTGTTGTGGGAGAAGTCAGGACCTGAGTCCAAATGCTCTGAAGGTGAGACGGAACACGAGCCATCATGATGGCAATGTAGACGGCCTCCTTCTGAGCGCGCTGAGCAGCATGATCATTGGTAGACGGTTGGTGCTAGATCTAGGCCTCAGTAAGGGTCTTGGTTCGGGCGACAAAGGAGTTCATGTCCGAAGCCCCTCCAGTGTCGAGAGCGAGAAGATCAGTGAGTATGTCGTAGAGATGTTGGAGGCTGTCTCGGCCTGAGTACAAGGAATGCAGCTCATCCCACATAGCCTTGGCGGTGTCGTGGTACATGGCCATCTGATAAGGTTCACCATCCAAGGAAATAAGGAGCCAAGTTTGGACGCGACCGTCATTGCGGAGCCAGACGTCGGTAGGAGGAGGAGGCGCCTGAGTGAGGTGAGGCAAGAGGCCCTTGGCCTGAAAAACCCGTCGAACAGAATGCACCCAAGGGATAAAGTTTTTCTTCCCAGAGAGAAATAGTAGTTATCCGCAGCTCGTCGCGGATTTCAGCATAACAAGCCGGGCGGTCTGCAGGACAAGCCAGGCAGTCTGCAGGCGGACTGGTCGCCGGGCCGGTGGAGTTGACAGAAGAGCCCATAGAAGCAGCAAGAGAGAGTCTGACACAGGTCGGGCAGTTAGCAAGCCACAACGACTAGAGACTTGCGGGAACGAAGACCGCAGCGGGAAGAACCGGAGACCGCAGCAGGAAGAGCAAACCGCACGGTCACAAAGTCTGCACCAGTGATCAGATAGACCGCGACCAAAATGCGGAAAGAAGATAGTCCGTACGGTCTTGGTGAGCACTGAGCACACCAACAGTCAGAGCAAAAAAGGAGGCCGCGAGACGAACTCGAGCGGACAGGGAGAAGAAACCGCGAGTAGAAGAACTCGAGCGGAAAGAAGAAGACAGCGGGTAGAAGAAGCCGCGAGTAGAGAGGTCAGGTCGCGGCGACTAAGCAGGTCGCGACGAGTAGAGAGGGCAGGTCGCAACAGCAAAGAAAACAGGCTGCGGCGACAAGGAGAATAACTCGGCCAGGCGCGAGTAGAGATAGGCCGTGGCGGACTGGAGCAGTCCGCAAGAAGGAGAAGAACTCGGCAAAGAGAACAGGTTGAGGCGACAAGGAGAACTCGGCAAGGCGCGAGTAGAGATAGGCTGCGGCGGATTGGAGCAGTCCGCAAGAAGGAAAAACACAGCGGTTCCAGAACAGCCTACGAGAAGAGAGCCCACAGCGGGAAGGAGCAGTTCGCGGTGGGAAGAACCGAGAGACCGCGAGCAAGAAGAGAGCTCGGTCTGGACTAGAGCAGAAGCCCGCAAGGTAGGAGAGAAGCCGAGCAGGAAAAACAGCCCGCAGCGGACTGGAGGAGCTCACAACAGACTAAAAAGGAGCAACAGGGAGAAGTGGACCCCAAGAGGAGGCTATAAAAAGCCTGAGGAGGAGGGTGGAACCATGGAGAAGAAGAGGAAGCGGATGCAGAGAAGCAGGCCGCAGAAGCGGATAAGGGAAAGAGCGGACAGGCTAAGCAGGTCGCAGAAGAGCGCAGTCCGCAGGAGAGGAAGGCGGATAGAGGTTGGAGTCCGCTGGAGGCAACGAGTCCCTCTGATATCATGTAGAAAGAGCTCAAAAGCTTGTATGTATTTCTTGTGTGTCTAAATACAAATATATAGGAGGAAGAAAGAGAAAACAATCATATACATGATGTGAGACTAAAGAAGAGAGGAGAGAACGCAAAAAATGGGCCCAATAATGGGCTCTTTACATGGGCTTTTCTAACAGCTACATCATAAGTTTTTACTAATTATGTAATTTTGGCTAGTATTCAAAAGATAGGGATGCAATCTTTTTTAAAAGACTGCACTTGTAAAGAGGGTACTGTAAAGTACATCAATTTAAGACTCCATCACAGGACCGCAAGTTAAGAGAGTTGAGGATTGATTCAACGGATCAAGAGCCATATTCCAACAGAGAGGCACTTCCTCAACCATCCCGTTAACATATCAAAAGAACAAGGTTACACCTGAGCCCTTGGCAAAACCCAAGCTTAAAGCCTTCTACTTAAAATAATAAAAGGAATTTCAGATAAGGCATCATTCTCTTTATTGTT
The DNA here is from genome assembly GCA_039513925.1 of Platanthera zijinensis. Lineage (NCBI taxonomy): Eukaryota > Viridiplantae > Streptophyta > Magnoliopsida > Asparagales > Orchidaceae > Platanthera > Platanthera zijinensis. The sequence continues at coordinate 104,750,633 of CM077098.1, read as the reverse complement.
GATTTGCAAGATAATATGACAAAGGAGAGAGAAATTATCCAGGAGCATATCCACCCATAAGATCAGCCTATTTCAGCTAACTTATCATGCAAGAATTACAAGAGTTTCACGAGGACTTCACCGCGTCAAACCACATTGAAATTGAAGTCCAAATTTGCCTTGGGCATCCAAATCAAGAGTGTTATTTACTATTACCTTATTTTTTACTATAATGGAAAAATAAAAAGAATCAAAAGCCCTACCTACATAAACCCAAAAAAACTCAGATATTCACCTCTTAAAAGAAGAAAATGAGTTGAACAAGAAACCCTTATGGAGAGTAGTTTGTGCGAACCATTGGCCAAGGACTACTGTGGGAAGAGGGAAGTCTTTGACAACAGTACGCGGCTATGGGGCCATAGCAGATGATGGCCCTTGCAGGAGGAAATCTAGTATTGTGCTCTATTTGAGAGTTACACACCTAGAACTTGGAAGGAGCGGGAGCGAATATAGAATCATAGGGCTTTTACACATTTTTTACCCATGAACCCTAGACCTCGCCCAACAGCGTTTTTTGTGCACATAGGTGAAGAAAAAAATGCACGCCTAGGCATGATAGGGTCATTGAGCTTGGTGTGCCTTGAGCCTTAGGCATGTCATTAACAACAAGCTCATTAAGTACTCTTTCCCGTGCCATCCATAGTCCAATGAGGGCACCGAAAAAGTGTTGTAGCAAAATTAGAAATTGGGACTGATCATTAGACAAGAGAACTAGAGAACGAACCTAAGGAGGATGGATGGTTGGTCAAACATGGAAAGGATGAAAGAGAGAAGAGGAAGATAAATTATTAGACTCCATATTTTTGTTGCAGAACTCTCTGCTTATGCCTTGATAGGTGATGAAAAATAGGAATTTAGAATAGAAAACTAGGAATGAAGGAATAAATTTGAGAAATTTTTGATTCAGAGAAAGGCCTCCTAATATTTCTCAGAACTTCCTAAATAATATCCAAAATTTGTGGTTGTCTAGCCATATCCAATGATTTTGACATATCATACAAAGGGAGAATTTTCCCCATTCGCTTACTCAAAAAAGATTTCAACTTGCCTGTGGGACAATTATAATGCCCATAGAAAGTCTCATGCCCGATTAGATGGATGTGTTACATGTGGAATAAAGCTTGATACCAACCCTTTTCATCATTCAAATGCTCTAGATGTCAAATTTAATACGAGTCTTTCTGACAAGGGGGCGGTGGTTCCACGTCTGGTTTTGCTCTTGTCCTGTAAAGATTTCCAAAGCTGCTTTAAATCCCCTCCGTTGCCAATGCTTGTAATCTGGAACGTTGGATGTGATCTTTTAGGCTCCGTTTGGGGGGACTTATTTTCACCGGTCAAGCGGTTACGACCGCATGAACCGGACCTTAAACCGCTTGACCGGTGAAAATATCCCCTCAAACGGATCCTTAATCTTCTGCCATTGGATTGTCGGCAGCTATCCCCCCAACAGATGTGTTCCATCTTGATCATATCTTGTAAAGGGCAGTGAAGTTTCTACCAAATGGTGGAATCTAATTACCAGAAGTAATGAGTTTATGCATGCACAATAAAATCATTAAACAAGAAAAATAACTTATCAGATTAGGAAATGTCACCAAAAAATGCATGAGAAATAAAAGTGTATTGATGTATTCATGTCCATAAAACAGAAATGCTGAAATTGCAGGAAATAACAAGAAGAGAAAAACAATTGGTTCCCATAAGCTGATTCAATATCGAACTCACATCAAAAGCTGTCTCAAACAATTCACATGGCACGGCCTCACAATTAGGGTACGCTTTCGCCGCAGCGGATTCGCTATACGCCCCAGGAAGACCCTAGAAAATTGAGAAAAATCACCTGAGAGACATATTCAAGCATCCTGCATGAAACAAATCCAACTAGCCAAACTCAGAACCTGGTAAGCCACTCGAAGAAGAGATCCATTGACAGAATTGGACAGGTCCAAAGCTGTAAGTGGCCCTAGAGTAGAAACAGCATTAGCAACAGCGATCAAAGAGAAGGATTCCAAAGATGAACTGTAACAGGGTTTTTACTCACTGGGAAGTGTTGAAGAGTCCTTGAAAGCGATTTCCTGCGATGATTCGTTGACATGCGTCTTCAACTCGAGCGCCCTGGCATTGTCATTGCTTACGTTGCCGCCAACGCCTGGGTCGCCCCCCACAGAAGCCATTACAAAGGTATCTCTGCGCCGCCGGAGAGGGATCCAAACGGGAATCCGGGATCCGGATCTAGTTCCTTTGGCGATTTGCGAGCGGGGTTCGATAGTTATGATTCGAGTGCCGGCCATGGATGCCATGGCTGGAGGTCAAATAGCGAGGGCTATCACGGGAGGAAGATGCCCGCAGAAGAAGCATTGACGAAGCCCCAGCGGATCGCGATTTCAGCAAGCCCGTTCGAGAACGCGGGCCTGCGGCGGGTCAGTAAGCTGGTTTTTAGCGGCCTTTCTACTTTTAGAAACCCGCCTTTGTTATGTGTATTTTTAGCTCTTTGGATTAGGCTTGGTTTGTTTGCAGTGGGACAAAAATGTCATACTCATAGGAAGATATTTGGGTCCAGGCCCATCTTCAGATTTGGGCTTCGTTTGGAAGGACTTATTTTCACCGGTCAAGCGGTTACGATCGCATGAACCGGACATTAATTATGACCCGGTTCATGCGGTCATAACCGCTTGACCGGTGAAAATAAGTCCCCTCAAATGGAGTCTTGGTCTGCATTTGGCGTGGATTATCGCATCTTATTTGTTCCGGTGAGATTGGACAAAAAATGTCATTGTCATAAAATGTATGTTCGGTATGACAAATGTTACTACATGTTGCGGTTAACTCAATCCTCCCGGTAGACCAGACTAAACAAGACCGTCTTAAACCGTGAAGCGGTTAAGCTCGCAAACAGTTACAGATAATAGAAAGCTGACAATGTAATTTTTTTTAATGTGGAAAGCCCATCAACTGGATGAAAAACCACATGATCGGATCTGTGCCGACCAAACTTGATGGATATGTTGGCCAACCTTAGAGGGGTGAAAATAAGGTTAACAATTGAATTCATAATTAAAATGAATTTCAGGAGGACAACCTGTTCTGGAAGCTACCGCGGGACGGTAGGTTACTACCGCACGACGGTAAGTCACAGAAACATTTTTCTTGTGAAATTTTGTTTTCTAATTTTTCACACACCCCTTAAAACCCTAGCAACATGCAACCACGAATTCGAGATTAAATAAAAGAAATATAATTTTATTCAAAACTAAAAACAAGAATTTACAACAATACAACTAGATCTCCGTGACGCTGGAGATCGGAGGCGATGAAACAAATAATTCTCTTTTGGTTTTTATACGGACCCTCAACCAGGACCGGTTGGCTCTCTCCCTTCTTCCCAGGAAGATTGGCGAGTCGGCCCCTCACCTCCCCCCAGGAAGAGTCTTAGAGCCCACTAGATCTTTCAGATCTAGACGTCCTCCCAGGACGATTTCTCACGGAACACTTTCCGGATTCCGACGACCTCCCCAATTTATTTTTCTCACACACAGAACGATTAGAAAAGAGAAAAAGTACAAATAAAGATAAGAGATTTGAAAACTTTTGCTAACTCAAAAAAGAAATACTTCGTAGAGCAGTGCGCGATCAATGCTTCTGAATGTCGTTCTTCTTGCACTCGAGCAACTATTGATGGTCGTTGGATATTTCGCTCTTCGGAATTCTTCAATCACGAAAAGGAGGGAGAGATTTCACTTTTCCTTGCACGGAGACGGTGGTTCGCAACAGCAGAGGTGGTGCCCGAATCCTAGATTTGTAATTCTCCTCCTTGACTCATCAGAAAAAGAAACATGTGCTTTTATAGTCTTTTTAAAATAAGCTACCATCAGCGATAGAGCTAACGTCCGGCGGTAGCGTTAGCACCCGGCGGTAGATCTTTTCACGCGGTGTCGCCAGTTGTCCATCAAATTAGGAAAAATATCCTAAAATATTATCGCCACTTTTGGATATTGTGGCGTGGTAAGGTTAGCGCCCGGTGGTAGCGGTTTCTTCTCGTCGTAATTGATTTGATGGTTGTCAAAATGGCTAGCACCCGACGGTAGGGCTAGCGCCCGGCGATAGGGCTAGCTCCCCTCGTTAAGTCGCAGAGAGAAATCATTGTGCGCTCAACTTTAATCCTACGTCGCTAGTGCCAGCAATAGAGCTAACGTATGGTGGTAGGTCACAGAGATTGAAAATCTTGTTCTTCATTTCTGTAAACTTGCACACTATTCCCAACACAAGTATGATCAAATACAAGTTTGGGATTTGATATTATCAAACTAAAAAGATGCGGACCATGAGTTTCAACAAACTCCTCTTTTTGATAATATCAAATCTCGTGCATGAGATATAAATCATTAGTAGCATGGTATGGTGTAATCCAACAATAAGCATGAAATATAATGAGGTTTACGAATCAAGATAGCCCAGTGTGACAGAAGTATGACTCTCCCTACATGTGTGCTCCTCCTACATGAGTGTTCCCCTTACATGTGTGCTCCTCTTATATGTGTGCTCCCCCTACATGTGTGACTAGCATAGAACTTACTCATGAACAAACAAATCTTATAGGACTTACTCATGAACAAACAAATCTCCTCATTTTGATATTATCGAAAGGGATCGAGGATTAACAGAAGTGACTTGTGATTAAGCAAAGAGATGAAGTTTTTGTAAAACATACACAAATGCATGAGAGAAAATACGAGCGGGGCATAATGATTACAGACCTAGCCAACACAAGCAAAACATTGGATTTAACTATGGGTAGAGCATAAAAAAATATTTGGAGAAAGCATGTGAATCTAAATACATAAGATTTGACGAACAATGTCAAGTGATTTATAGAGTTAATACAGTATAACATTGTAAGCGTCATGAAGTGTAATCGTGTACTAGTACACTTGTGTGATAGATAGTCAATGCAGTTTAAGTCTAATTTTTATGCATGAAAGAATTAGATAGAATAATAACAGGAATACGTGTAGTATCAAAGAAAAAACATCATGTAGAAACAATCATCAATACATGTTTTACCTCAATAAATCAATATGTTAACACAAAATTGATGAAATGAAAAATTGTGTCACGGTTCTATCTCCAATATACCAAGAATAGAACAAAGGGCCCTAACTCAATTAACTGTTTTTGAACAAGATCGAAACTATTCCATAGACCAAGGTGCTCATCCTCACAATGCTCATAGAGACTTATCAGAAGAAATGAGTAGTGCTTGGGGGGGTATCACTGACACATACTTTGATAGCATAGATATAATGTACATTTTTTATTTTATTTCATTTTTTCACTATCAATTTTATATTTTTTTAGTACAAATTTCTCGAATCAATCGAAATCTACTCACATAGATAGATACACTTTAACTTGTATACAAAAACCTTACTACTGTAATTTTGGCCTAATGTTCTAAACTCTATATATGAAAAATGAATAACGTGACATTGAGTTTTCAAGTTATTCCTAACATGTTAGACACAATATCATAAGTTATAACATGTAAGCATTGAAATTTCTACAAGAGTATATTTTCTAGAGATGTGTGATCAGTGAAATGACATTATACTATCTAAATCATCACACATACATTGAGACGTATTAAACATACACTATCATATTTAATCGCACTCAGTAGCTAAGTACTAATAGATTAGACCCAACATAAGACAAACATACAATGTTAGACAGAGTTTAGCAATCCTAAATCAAACATTGCACGTATTTTTTATGCTTTCGGTTTTAGTCATGGATGTCCCAATAATGATCGTGTCATGTTATTGCATTTTTGTTTGAAATGAACAAACATGAAAACAAGAAAGAAAAGATATTTATTATATTATTTTTTGGTTATTTTGAGCTTTTATATATTTTTTCGATTGATAAAAAACACAACTAACAAAACAAATCAAATAGCGTGTTTTTGAGGCTTTGTATTTTTCAAAAATTTTTTAATTTTTGTTTATATAACAAATTGAATGAAAAAAACTCACACCGGACAAAGGTACAGGACGATTAAAGGCATCAAACAAATAAAAATAAATAAGAAAACGAGATATATCGCCACTCAACCATATATATTAAGCAAAAGACACTAGGTTCACATGTTCGTACTGTCCAAAAATGCATGAACTAGAGGATCATGACCTAATGACCTATAGTGAGACACTAGTAATGCAAAGGATACGATAAGAGCATGTCCAAGAATATAACTATCCAAACTATGTGCATATACCCTAGCCTCGTACTAAATGACAAATGTGGATGAGGAGATGCAAAGAACATGTTGTAGGATGTGGTGTTAGTTCCACAAGCATACACCAACACACACCTAACCTAACACTCTTTCCTTCCAATGCCCTGCAAGGACCCACTGGAACCCTCCCTGGTCAAAGACAAGACGTGGTTTACAAGTACGTGACGTTAGTAAACACAATCCTACGCCCATGCTAAAGAGAGATACAACACAGTTGTACTAAAGTCGACGTTCACAAAAAATGAGAATCAAAAGTAAGCAGCAATGGTAGTTGAAACGGTTTCAAACATTTTATAGTATCAATAAAAAAAACTGTGCTACCGCCAGCGGTATTGATATCGTGCCGCGGTAGCCTATTTTAATAGACTCGGCCCTGGTCCGACCCCCTCACTTTTCCCCTTTTCATTTTCACCCGTGACGAGAGTTCCCACTGGCGCTTCCTCCGATCTAAGGTAAAAACTCTTCCTTTTCTTCCCCTTTTTGATTTATGATGTGATTATGGTAGTATTCATGGAAGGTTTACATGTTAGGGCAGAACCCATGGCGGTAGGTTTGGGAGTTGAAGTTTCAAAAGAATAGAGTTAGGGTTTTCGTTTTTCTTCATGGATCAAAGACTGAATCTCTTGTATCTAAGCTATATGTAATTAGATAGCTCTGACTCACAAAATTTTTACACTATAATTGTTAAAATTGGAGATTTGGGGGAGATCGAGAGGAAGAAAACGAGTTGTAGTTCATCAGACTACCGCGCGACGGTAGCACATTATCGCGCGGCGATAACAAATAGAGTTCAATTTTCTTATTATTAATATTTTTTTGTTTTCAGGATATCACATCTTCCAGCTCTCAACCACGACGAAGTTTTTCAAAGCGTTCCCGAACTCTTGCATCGACCCACCCTGCGGTGGAGAGTGTCACTGTGAGTGTGGCAATGGCCATAAAGATCGACGTGGGCTGATATCCCTACATATATGCATACTGGGACGATGCAGGAGTTCTTCCGGTGCTTGTGTCGAAAGCCCACTTTTCATCAATTCTCGTCCGTGAGTTTTATAACAATCTACGAGATCTAGCAATCACAAAATAATATAGAGGGGTGCAGTCCTGCATAGGTTCACACATTGTGACCATAGAGCACGAGGACTTGGAGAAAATGTACGACTTGATTCCAGGCTCCGAATAGCTCGACATCGTCGAGTCCTTCAGGTCTTCAAGAAACTGGACCCTAATAAATCAGCTTCTCCATGGTGAGGAAGGTTGTCGTGCCCTCATCACGACTGTGGCAACGCTCACGCCAGACGCTCTTGTTCTCCAGGACATCATGCATCATTTGCGCATTGTGCGGTTTGTGTCTGTATAGTCTGCTTACATCACGTAAAATTTTAGTCTCACATCTCTTATTTGTATTCTCTCTTCTCTCCTCCATTCTATATAAAGGAGGTCATACCTTTGTAATAGATACCTTTTTCTGATAATAAAGTTTCAGTTATACCATTTTCGGTTTGTTTTAGTTCGTTTCTAACATGGTATCAGAGGACTCGATCCTTTCCTTCTGATTCTGTGCTGGCTCTCTGTCTGCGCGGCTTGCCTTGCCGGATTGCCTCTGTCCGCGCGGTCTCCTTCTCTTCTTTTCATTACCCTCTGTGGGTGCGACATCTTTCCCTGTTTGACGCGGCCTGTTGCCTTGTTCGCCGCGATCTGTCGCCCTGTTCGCTGCGACCTGTTGTCGTGTGCCTTGTCTTTTCTTGTGCTTCTGTTCGAGCGGACTGTCTGCTTGCCGTTCGACTTCTTCCCCTCTGCTTGGTTCTGCGGCTTGGTCGTGGTCCTTCTGGCCGCTGGTGTTTGTCATCCTGACCGCTGCAGCTCTTCTTCTTCCTATCCGCGCGGCCTGTTTCCTAACCGCGCGGCGTCCTCTCCTTGATTCTGCGGCTTGGTCGTGGTCTTTCTGGCCGCTGGTGTTTGACATCCTGACCGCTGCAGCCCTTCTTCTTCCTATCCGCGCGGCCTGTTTCCTAACCGCGCGGCTTCCTGTGGTTATTTGCTCCTATGGCTCTTTCTGATGCTTCTACTGCCACCACCTCTGTCACCAATCCGGCTCCGCCTCTTCCTCCCACTTCTTCTGGTAACCTTGGCACTGTTTCCAAGCTTATCGACTCCAACTACCCGGATTGGAGCGTCTCCTTCACCTTTCTCCTTCGCTCGCAACGCAAACGCCACCATCTTGTTGATGACCCCCCTCCTACCACTTCACCTCTCTTTGATGACTGGGATGCGAGTGACGCACTTGTGAGAACTTGGCTCGCTAACAGCCTATCTGATGAGTGTCTTCCCGTCATACGTCATGATGAGACGGTCAAGGCTGCTTGGCTTCATCTGGCCGCTCTGTACTCCAAAGGGGCTCAGACGTCCCGCATCTATACGTTGTATGCGGACCTCTTTGCCCGGCCTACCTTGTCTCCTCCTGCTGCCTACCAACAAGTTCAGGCTCTTGGGGCTGAGATTCTTCAAAATCGCCCCTTTTCTGCGGATTTGGCTCAACAACACAAGCACTTTCAGGAGCTTCTGGTTGTGTGTTATCTGCTCCGTCTTCCTGATACTTATGACATGATCCGCCAACAAATTCTGGGTGAGGCGGAATCTCCTACCTTAGATGCCACTGTTGCCCGCATCGCCGCTGTTACCTCTCTCCTTCAGCGCCCGCTTCTGCCCGCTCCTTCTCCACCAGATAACTATGCTCATCAAACTCAGTGAAGTGGCTCTGGAAGCCGCAGTCACCAGTCTGGCGGCCGTACTCCTTCCGGCTACCTCTGCTCTCACTGTGGCCGCACCGAACATACTTTAGACCGTTGCTGGGCAAAGCATCCTCATCTTCGCCCCTCCGGTGACTCTTGCGCCTCCTCTTCCAAGCCATCTGCTTCCGTGGTCACATCAATAGGTAGTGCCCACATGGTGACTCAAGGTAAATGGCTTATCGACTCTGGTGCAACTAATCACATGACGGGCAATCCTCAGTGCTTCTCTCTCCTCGAACAGCATGATCGGTTGCCCCCGGTCCTCGTTGCAGACGGTTCTCCCTCCCCGGTTCATGGGTCGGGAGTGGTTCATGTTACTTCGTCCCTTCGGCTAACGGACACTCTCTATGTGCCAAAGTTTCCGTGCAATCTGATATCGGTTACTTCTTTGTGCAAGCAGCTTCAATGTTCTGTAACATTTACTCCTATTTCTTGTTCTTTTCAGGATCCGAGCTCCCAGCGGACGATTGCTACTGGGACTGAGAGCGGCGGCCTCTACTTCCTCGACAACGTTTCTGCTTTGTCCGCCTTCTCTTCTTCTTGTACGGATCTTCTCCAGTGGCATCTCCATCTCGGTCATCCTCCACCACGGCTTCTGCATCAGCTTCTACCCCACCTCCCTCCCTCCACTACTCCTCTCAACTGCGAAGCTTGTCAACTTGGCAAGCATCATCGTTCCTCCTTCCCACCGAAGCAAGGTCGGGGTTCTCCTCGTCCGTTTGATCTAGTCCACTCCGATATCTGGGGGCCTGCTCCTACCCTTACTATTGGTCGGGGTAGTTCTTATTTTGTAACCTTTACTGATGATTTTACTAGATGTACTTGGGTGTATCTCTTACGAGATCGCTCTGAACTTTTTGATGTATGGCTCTCATTTTATCATTTAATTAAAAATCAGTTTGGGGTTGGTATTAAAACTTTTCGCTCTGATAATGCAAAAGAATACTTAAGCCATGCTTTTACCTCCTTCTGTGTGCAACATGACATTATTCATCAGACAAGCTGTGTCTATACATCCCAACAAAATGGGGTGGCGGAACGCAAAAACTGTCACCTCCTCGATGTCGCTCGCACATTGATGACTCAGATGCATGTCCCTCGCTCATATTGGGGCTATGCAGTTCTTCTTGCCTGCTATCTCATCAATCGCATTCCCTCATCCGTTCTCAACGGCAAAACCCCCTTTTCCATACTTTATCCAGGCAAGGAGCCCTTTTCTCTCCCTCTCCGTATATTTGGGTGCACTGCTTTTGTGCATGCCCCATCTGCCACCCGTGATAAGCTCTCCCCTCGCTCCACCAAATGTGTCTTTCTGGGGTACTCCACCACTCAGAAAGGCTACTGCTGCTTTGACCCTGTTCTTCGTAAGCAGGTCGTCTCCGTTGATGTTACCTTCTTCGAGAATGCCTCCTACTTCTCGGATGACACCTCTTCTCTTCCCCCCATCTCTGGTTCTCCTGTTATTCCCTTCGTTCCCTCATCTCCTACTGCGATATCCACCCCTCCTCCGTCTCCGTCCACTCCTCTTCCTCCGCCTCTCTCTCCACCACCATCTCCCTCATCTCCACTACCGCCGCTCTCTCCTCCCGGGCCAGCTCTCTCTGCCACGGATGCTCTGGATGTCGAGGAGCCCGCTGACCTGGATCTTCCTGTAGCTCTTCGCAAAGGGGTGCAGACGTGTACTCTACACCCCCTTGCTGCTGTTGTTTCATATGATCGTCTTACTTCTTCTCGCAGGGCCTTCGCTCTGGCTATCTCTGCCACTACCACACCTCGTTCCTACCAAGAGGCCCTGACTATTCCTCACTGGAAGATGGCCATGGATGAGGAAATGGCGACCCTAACGGAGCGGGGTACCTGGACTCTTGTTCCTCCTCCCTTTGATACAGATGTTGTTGGCTGTCGATGGGTCTTTGTGATCAAATTTGACCCAGATGGCACTGTGGACCGTTATAAAGCTCGTCTGGTGGCTAAGGGCTTTACTCAGACTTATGGGGTTGATTACTTTGACACCTTCTCTCCCGTGGCTCATCTTAGCACTATACGGGTCCTTCTCTCTGTGGCGGTCAATAAAGACTGGCCCATTTCCCAGCTGGATGTAAAGAATGTCTTCCTTTATGGTGATCTTCAGGAGGCCGTCTACATGGAGCAATCTCCTGGGTATATTGCTCAGGGGGAGACACGAGTATGCCGACTACAGAAGGCAGCTATGGCCTCAAGCAGAGTCCTCGAGCTTGGTTTGACAAGTTCAGCGACATCGTGGCGGCTGTTGGTTTTGCGCGCAGCTCGGCTGATCATTCTCTATTTATTCGCAAAACCTCCTCGGGACTAATGGTTCTTGCAGTATATGTTGATGATATTCTTCTCACTAGCGATGACCAGGAAGGGGTAGCCTTGACAAAGCGGCATCTTCGTCAACATCTGGTCACGAAAGATATGGGCTCTCCGAAGTATTTTTTAGGGATCGAAATCTCTCGGAAGCCCAACTCCTTAGTCCTCTCTCAGCGTAAGTATGCCCTTGATCTTTTAAAAGAAGCATGATTGACTGGGGCCAAACCTGCCCGATGTCCCATGGCTGTTGGAGAAGACAAAACCTGGACAGATGATTCGCCTCTTCTTTCAGATACTACGCGGTACAGGCGTCTTGTTGGTAAGCTCATATAACTCACAGTGACCAGGCCCGACATTTCCTATGCTGTGGGCAAGGTGAGTCAATTCATGCAAGCTCCCAGGGAGTGTCATCTACAGTCCGCCTTGCGGATCTTGGAGTACGTCAAAGCCGCTCCTGGGAAAAGATTACTCTTTCAGAAGAATGGTCATATGAGGGTTGAAGCATACTCAAATGCGAGTTACGCTGATGACAAAGGGGACCGTAAGTCTACCTTCGGTTTCTGTACTTTTGTTGGGGGAAATTCTGGTAAGCTGGAAGAGCAAGAAGCAGTCTGTTGTCTCTAGGTCCAGTGCTGAAGCAGAGTATCGGAGTATGACATCGATCACTTGTGAGTTAAAATGGCTACGAGCTCTCATGCTAGATTTAGGAGAGGTCTACAACCATCCTTTACCTATGTTCTGTGACAACAAGGCTGCTATATACATCTCCAAAAATCCAGTCTTCCATGAAAGAACCAAGCATATTGAGGTCGACTGTCATTTCATTCGTGAAGAGATTTTGAAGGAACAAATTTGCACTCCCTTCGTCACTTCTGAGAAAGAGCTGGCTGACATCTTCACCAAGCCAGTATCCGCCTCTTTTCTTCATATTTGTGACAAGCTGGGCATGATCGATATATATGCTCCAGCTTGAGGGGGAGTGTTGAAGTTGGTGACCGGGCGGTCTGTCGGTCTGGCTTGGCGGGTTGTTGACCGCGCGGTCTGGCGGTTTCCCTTCAGCAGATTGGTTGCTGTGTGTTGCTGTTTATGGTCCAAGCGGTCTAGCGGTTTGTCACTGGCGTCTTGAGACCGGGCGGTCTAACGGGCGATCTCTCTCATGGCGATCTCTCTCTCTCTCTGGCCATTGCCGTGCGGTTAGCCGTTTGTCTAACCGGCGCGGCTTGTGCGGTTTGTGTCTGTACAGTCCGCTTACATCATGTAAAATTTTAGTCCCACATCTCTTATTTGTATTCTCTCTTCTCTCCTCCATTCTATATAAGGGAGGTCATACCTTTGTAATAGATACCTTTTTCTGATAATAAAATTTCAGTTATACCATTTCCGGTTTGTTTTAGTTCGTTTCTAACACGCATGTACGAGTCAGGGGACATAAAGAAGATTACTGTTCAGCTCTCCATGGTGACTTACTGCATCCTGACAGGTATATAGTTTAGTGTTTCTGATCTGATTTTATCTATGATGTGATATACTTTTTGGCTGAAAGTTCCTGAGCGCCAACGATTGAACACCTTGTCATTGGGCGGCGTGATTTAGAAGATTTTGGTGCACAAATATCCGACCATCTACTTCACAACATCCTCTTCGTCGTGGAGGTTCACTCTGGGAATCCCGTCGAGATCTTTATGAGATGGTTGAGGAACACGGTCGGAAGATAAGGGAGCAGGGTTGGGAGATAAAGGAAACAAGCAGGGCGGTGAGTGTCTTGAAGAAGATGATGCATAAGTTCAATATTTCTCCGACTTCCTCAGAGGAGTAGCATCTTAGAGTAGGCAGTCAGTACTCGTAGCCTAGTGACACTATCTTCCCCCTTTCCTTTTTTTTGTTAAAATTGAATTAAGACAAATTGAACATTATTATTTTTACTGTGAACTATCGTTGATGATAACTAGTATGTTTTAACTAAGCTCATTGTGATTGGTTTTATGACATTAACCTGTTTAGTTTGATATTTAACATTTTTCAGGTTTCTGTGGCTAGTTAAGTATAGTTTTAAAGTAGCATGGCTCAGTGTTCCTTTTAGTTTGCAGGATATGAGCGAGTTTTCATATTTTAACATATATCTAATGAGACCATATATCATATTGGCTCAAACATATAAATGAAAGAGCAAACTAAAAAATGATAAGCAAATCGTGAAGTAAAATATAACGTATTTCGTTTTGATCTTACTTCACACAATTAGTGGATATTAATATATAGGAGATTTAAGAATAAAACGAGACCGTGTGAGGCGGTTGAAAGTCTTTTCTAAGGGTAGCTAAACACCTAGAGGGGGTGAATAAGTTCGTTTTAAATCTTTTAAATCTTCTCAACTTTGAGCTTGATATGTGTTTGAGTTAGTAGTTGAATTTCAAGGTCACAAAACAACACACAAGATTTATAGTAGTTCCTCTATCTATGGTACATCCACTTTCCTCCTTCACTTATCTAACAGTGTGTTAGATTTGGCTAACTCCTCCTTTATACTCGATTCCTTGAGCTTACACCTCATATCTCACAAGATCTTATAACTCAGAGTTCAACAACTTCTACCACCCAGACTGATTATAGTACTACCTCAAAGACTAACCCCAGTCTCCTACCTTAGGTACAACAACCCTACACCTCGGAGTTAAGCAACTCCTGTAACTCAGAGATCTACCAGATCTCCCACCTCAGATCCACTCCAGGACCCTACCTCAGACAGCTTCACTGCCCTACAACTCAGTCTTTATATATCAGGCTTACAATTCAGATCTCACAGAGATCCTACAGGTTTGAGTAAATATTTGATGAAACTGACTCTAGAGATAAATCTCTGAGTCTTCTTCCTAAACTGTGTAGAAAACAGCCCTCCTTCACAGCAATTGGAAAATATATCTTCAGAGTTGTATTAGCTTGTGTTGTGAAGATCTTCTATAGAGCTCTGCTCCTTCAAGCTTGAGAAAATTGGAGTTCTATATAGCAGGCTTGAAGATGAACAAAACAAAATTCTTGAGCTCTGCTAGCTGACTTTTGTAGAAAGAATTAGGATTTGAGAAGTAGACAAAAGTTCTTGCTCCCAAAAATTCTTCTTAAGATTAACCTTGCTCTGCTTTTATATGACGACCATGGCAACAGCTCTATGCCTCTTTTAAAATGCGGCATGGGCAGCTTTAATGGTTGCTTTATCCCTGATAACTCTGTCGGAGAAGTATGGTGTCCTTTATCTTTTAGTGCTCTATCTGCTTTAATTTGAATTTAAGAAATGATGTCAGCATATTTGACGTTCCCCCTGTGGGCTTAGAAAAAATCTTCCTGACAACCGGTACAAGCGTTGAGTGTAGTTGTATGACTAAATGAATTAATTGTAAACAGTTAAGTCCATAAATGTTGAGTGAACTGCCTTCACTCGACACATTTACCATTAGTAGAATTTTGCCTTGCTGAAGAGGCATTAAGTGAATGTTGATCACTTGACGCTTTTTACTTCAACTCTTTTTCTGAAGCAGGCGTCGAGTGAACTGCCTTCACTCAACGTATTTGCACTTTGACAGCTTCCCTTTCTACAGGCTTTGAGTGAATGACCTTCACTTAACGCATTTACACCTATTAGAATTTCTGAGTAGGCGTTGAGTGAACTGTCTTCACTCAACACATTTCCACTGGAACAGAATTTCCTGAATAGGCGTTGAGTGAACCTTCTTCACTCAACGCATTTGTACTTAGTAGAATCCTTTGAGCATGCGTTGAGTGAACTTTTTTCACTCAACGCATTTGTACTTAGATGCATTCAAGTTCTGCTCCACTGAGGCTTTGAGTGACTGAATATATGTCGACGCTTTTTAGCCTTTGGCGTTGAGTGATGTATGATCACTCAACGCATCTGTACTTAGTCAAATTTCTGGCTCTTCCATGTGTCATGTCTTCTGTCCAGCTAAACCTTTGACATATATAACTTGTCTTGTCATTGAAGAGTAGACATCCTGCATATATGAACTTGAACACATATCAAGTGCATGCTTGTGTATATTATTGACTTATGACCTTCTTCAAATTAGGGATATTGTAGTCAATAGACCTAACAGCGGTTCCCTTGGATACCCAAATATTTTGTGTTGGATTATGGGGAGACAAGGATGAATGAGTCATTTCTATTGAAAGCCGTGCGTCATTCTTATTAATGGGTCCCCATTCATACTTTGGTTGAATGGTCTTTTTATACACCAAATTTTCATACACATTAGTTTGAGTCTTCTTATAGTAATCTTTGCTTAAAACACCATGTGTGGGAGATTTAGTTACGATTAATTTGTTTTCCAAGTTAGATTTACTTTATTTAACACAAAGATTCATAGCATAGTGATCCTTTAAAGGAAATTTGGGTTCATTTGATTTTAAGTTGGGAGTGATTTTAGTGGGTAAATGAGGATGATAATTATGTTGTGGAGTTTCATTTGCAAGCACTTGATTTTTCTTATTCCCTAGTTTTAGTATATTTATGTTATGGAATTTCATGTTCAACTTGCTCTTGGATATTAGTCAATATGTAAATTTACATTCTGTGAAATTTTCTCCATTATTTCCTGAAGCAAGTTGATTTTAGTTTTCAAATCTTTGTATTTACTTTTTTAGTTTTGTCTAGCTTTGTTATAAGCGATTGTGCTATTTTTAAAAATGGAAACTATAGATTTAATATGAGCTTCATATTACTTCTGAATTCTTCAAAAGTCTCATTCATCTTCTTAATTTCAGTTTTATACTTATTACACATCACACAATCAGTTCTCAATGATGAATTTTCAAAACAAAATTTCTCATTTTGTACTTTTGCAAGAAAAAGCTCTTTTTCAAGATCCTTGTATTTTTCTTCTAACACACTACAATGAATACATGGTGAAGATTTTACAGCTAAGGAGCTTCCAAGTGAACTAGATACATTATAGTTAGATTCTACATTAAGTCGAGCTTTTAAAATTTTATTTCTAGTTACAGATTTGAATTAACATTTTTTAATTTTTTAATTCTGTATTTAACAGTTTTTAGCACACAAAATGTAGACATAGAATTAGAAGTAAAAAGAGAATCTGATTTCCTTATAGTATTTTTGGATGAGCCAAAATTGAAACATAAAGTTTCTTTGGCTTCTTCATGTGATTCATCATCTATAGTTGAGATTTTATCTCCTCTTTTCCTTGATGTTATTGTCATATCTTCTTCCAAGAGTAAGTCTTCATTTGATTCTTCACTTGGATCCATAAGAAATCGCTCACATTCATTATCTGCATGAGGAGAACTGTAAGTAATCTCAAGAAATTTCAATATATCATAGGCAGTAGGAAACATGTAGATGAGTTTGAAAATTTCTTGACCAAGTCCACAAAATAGACTATTCATAGTTTTGGCATTTAAACAACATTCATGTTTATTTAAATTATTTGTGGGCTTGATACTAGTCATGTTCCAAACTTCTATGTCTAATAATACAAGAAATTTTCTCATTAGTAATCTCCACACGTTATAATTCACACATATAAACAGAGGTGATGCAAACGAATTTTCTGTAAACAAACTTCCATCCCCGCTAGTAGATTCGAGATCGAGATTGGTCATTATTCCCGGCGGTGAAACCGTTTTTGAAATAACCTCGCTTTGAGATCACTTGTTGAATCTGGTGGCCAACCTTAAAGAGGGGGCGGTGAATAACCTCATTTTTGAAATAACCTCGTTTTTAAATTAAATTCAGAATTAAAATGAATTTTAGCAGGGTAGCCTATTTTGGAAGCTACCGCGCGGCGATAGGTCACAGAAACACTTTTCCTGTGAAATTTTGTTTTTTTTATTTTCCACACACCTCTTAAAACCCTAGCAACAAGCAACCACGAATTCGAGATGAAATAAAAGAAATATAATTTTATTCAAAACTAAAAACAAGGGTTTACAACAATACAAGTAGATCTTCGGCGTCGATGAAACAGACAATTCTCTTTTGGTTTATATACCAACTCAACCAGGACGGTTGGTTCTTTTTGTTCTTTCCAAGAAATTTGACAAGCCGGCTACTCACTTCCTCCCAGGAAGGGTCTTAGAGCCCACTAGATCTCCCAGATCTAGACATCCTCTCAGGATGATTTTCCACAGAACCCTTTCCGGATTCCGACGAGCTCCCTGATCGATTTTTCTCACACACAGAACGATTAGAAAAGAGGAAACGTACAAATAAAGATAAAGAGGTTTGAAAACTATTTCTCCCTCAAAGAAAAAAATCCCACGTAGAGCAGTGCGCAATCGATGCTTCTGAATGTCGTTCTTCTTGCTCTCGATCAACTGTGATGATCGTATAATACTTCGCTCTTTGGAGTTCTTCAATCACGGACGGGAGAGAGATATTTCACTTTTCCTTGAACAAAGACTGTGGTCCGCAACAGTAGAGGCGGTGGCTGAACCCTAGACTTGTAATTCTCCTCCTTATTTTCTCAGAAAAAGAAATTCACGTTTTTATAGTTTCTTTTTACATAAGCTACTGCTGGCGGTAGCGCTAGCGCCCGACGGTAGGTCTTTTCACGCGGTGTCGCCAGTTGTCCATCAAATTAGGAAAAATATCCTAAAATATTCTTGGCGCTTTTAGATACTGCGGTGCGGTAAGGCTAACGCCCGGTGGTAACGGTTTCTTCTCGACACAATTGATTCGACGGTCGTCGAAATGGCTAGCGCCTGACAGTAGGGCTAGCACCCGGCGCTAGGTCACAGAGAGAAATCATTGCGTGCTCAACTTTAATCCTACGTCGCTAGCGCCAGCGGTAGGTCACAGAAATTGAAAATCTCGTTCTTCATTCCTGTAAACCTGCACATTATACCCAGCACAAGTATGATCAAATACAATTTGATATTTGATATTTTCAAACTAAAGAAATGCGGACCATGGATTCCAACAAAACTTTCACTATGTGTTGTCATGTTACATGGCTTTTGAGAGAAGCAAGGGCAATATACTGCTCCTCGTTACATTTACTAGAGAGAGTGCTAGGCTCGGAGGGTGACAAACCAATTCTCACAGAACTATTTCTTTTTCTTGCTACAATAAGGAGCTTCACACTTTGGATGCTTTGAATACTTTGAATGTTTTGAATACTTTGAATGTTTTGAATACTTTGAATGCTTTAAAGTCTTTAACTGTTGTTTGGAAGCGGGAACAGCTTATTTGACCTGTCCTTATTTCGTCGTCTTGGAAGCTTAGGCGCACGTTCTGCTCTCCTTATCTTTTGCGACTTGTCTTTTGTTGTATTTAGAGGAGTCTGATACGTTGGTCTCGTCGGCTACTGGTATGCTTGTTTCTGAGTTAAGTTCATGGTGGAGCACTTGGAGCAGTGTGCGCAAGGAGGAGCGCGCTGCATACAACGGGATGTGCGCATGCAAGAAGAGAGACACGTCCAATGGGGAACGCGCGCAAGGAGGAACGTGCGCATGGAGGGATGTGCGCACCTTGGAAGAAAGACATGCACAAAGGGAGAATGCGCGCAAGGAGGAACGTGCGCACATGGGAATATGCACACTTAGAAGGAGAGACATTCACAAGGGGGAGCACGTGCAAGTGGGAACATACGCACGGAGGGACGTGCGCACAGAGGAACGTGCACACCTTGGAGGAAAGACGTGTGCAAATGGGGAATGCGCGCAAGAAGGAACGTGCATATAGGAGAATGTGCACACTTAGGAGGAGAGACGCACGCAAGGGGGAGAACGTGCAAGGGAGAATGTGCGCACGGAGGGACGTGCGCACTTAGGAGGAGAGACGTGCGCAAGGGGCGTAGGTAAGGGGGAACGTGCACACTTAGGGGCGTGCGCACTTAGGAGGAGAGACACGCGAAATGGGGAGCGCACACAAGGGGGAACGTGCGCATGTTCGAGGAGGAATGGGTGAGGGAGAAAATCAGTAGGAGTGGGAGAGGTAAGAGAAAATCTGTATGAGTTGGAGAGGAGAAAGAAAATCCATGAGAGGAATTCCGGGCAGAGAAAAGGTTAAAAATGAAGGAGGATGCATGCTTATTTATAAATTCCGAGAGGGGCGCTCCGGTAATTTCCCCCCATAATTACCGTCTGGACGAATAGAATCGCCCGAAATTGGGCACACGAATTACCGCTTTTATGAAAATGACTAAGCTGCCCCCAAACGGAAAAATTACCGCCAAAGGAGATAATAACCGACCCTCCCGCGAGGGAAGGGGCGGTTTGGCGGCACCGGCGGTGGAAGGACGCCGACGGCCAGGGCGAGGCAACCCTGGCCAGAGCCGGACGGCCTGCCCTCACCATGGCAGGGTCGGCAAGGGGCGGGAGGCCACATTATCGCCCGCCCTTGGCGGAAAACTGGTCGCCCAGGTTAGGCGGCCGGAGGGCTGCCCATCCCGGGCGGCTTTGGCCGGAGGGCCGCTCGGCCTGGGCGGCCTTCCTCTTAGCGTTGGGGTCAACAAGGGATGGGCGGCCATGTTGTCACCCGCCCTTGGCGCAGAATTGGCCGCTCCTTCCGGGGGCGGCGGCTGAACTCGTGCGGCCCTGGGGCCCTGCGGTGGAGTCAAGTACTTGGCCTAAACAAAATATTCATGTTGTTGTTCGCAGGCCTGGAAAAAATCATTCTAAAACTTGGTCTACGCATAATAAACCTGGCATGCATATAGCAACGGCCTGCATCTAGCCTAAAGCGGCCTGCATTTAACAATGCTCTTGTTTTATTGACAGAGCTTTCAATTAGCATTGTGATAGTTTAGCCGCATGCTCTTTAATAATTTTCTAGCTTGACTTTGTATGTACTGTTGTTGTTCGCAGGCCTGGAAAAAATCATCTAAAATTTGGCCGGCGTATAAAAAACCTGACTTGCATCTAACCTAAAGCGACATGCATTTAACAATGCTCAATAAATAAGTTCACAAAGAAGTGACCTCAAATCTCAGGGTTCACAAATTGGCCCCCAAAGCTAATATATTTCCCTGCTCAAATTTTCTCGATGCAGGCACACCTCGAGTTTTTTGGAACGACCTCTTTGAAGGATGGACGATACGAAGACGTTGCTTCCGCCGAAGAAATAGAGTTCCGCAGAGCCATCGCTCGATTTGCTTTCGACTTGTATTTGTATCATGAAGATAAAGCTCTGTGAGCCAGAGCGATGGATCTGTGTCTCATAAAACATTTTTGATGTTACTCAAAGTTGTCTTCCGTTTTTACATATAAATCCAATGTTTGGGAAAGCTGCGGTGTAATAAGCTGGGTATGTTGATAAGCAAATAACATGGATTTGCCATCAGTGTGATTTTGCTGATAGTTAGGTAACCTCTTGTGCATTTTGATTTTAAGCTACTAGGGAAACTCCGAGCATCACGAATAACTGTTAAATATACCAAGTTTTCCGCAAATTTCCCTTTTCAAGTGGGCGTATGCGATATTGCGAAGGTTAGTTCCAGCCACAGTTTCAGAGCGAAAAATACAGGAACTTCTTGATAGGTATTATGCCTGACCAAGTTGATTTTGGTTTTTTTAAAATCAAACATAAGTCCTGAGAATCAACCATCGGTTTTAAGGATCTGTAAATTGGTGTTTGGGATAGCTTTGAAATTTTAGCTATATTCAATTGGAATGATGAATGTTTTACGAAAGGGTGGCTATGAACCGCCTTTTGGCAAGGCGGCGGCCGTCATGAACGTTGTGGTTATGAACAAACGCCCGTGAACGCCCGACCTCACTTAACGAATTTCATTCACTTTTATATTCTAAACTATCTTTATTTTCTTCGTAAACTGATGAAACTTAGAGGAGGTAAATGTAATTTCGAAAGATAGAGAGGTGCAATCTGTAATTATGCAAACTCCCGAGGGAGATCCCGGTAATTAAACCTTGAATAAAATAACATGTGTTCATGATCTGGGAGCGTCTTCCTCCGCCCCAGCCTTAGCATTATCATCACTAGCTATGCCATCATCAATCCGTCTTTGGCTTGCCAAAGCCCTTCTAAACTCTCTCCGCGCAGCTCTCTTGGCATTTCCGTATTCCTCGAATCCCTTTGCAATCTTCGATTCCTCCTCTGGCGCAAAAAACCCCACCTCCATTTTGCTGAACTCCTCGTACAGTTTCTCCATCTTAGCCTTCCACATTATGCCCAGCTCGGTATCCATTTTGTGGTAGGGGGTCTTGAGCAGGTACTCGTCAATTCCACCAGCTTTGTCGATGCAGCGGAGAGCGTGAGTCGTGACTTTTATGCGAATATGACGGTCATGAATATAACTGAAGAGACGCTTCTCCTGGACATTTGGCTTCCATGTTCTTCTAGACCTTCATCAAGAGAGAACAATAACAGCAGATCATGAACTCAGTTCTTTGTGAAGGTTGCGTGTAGTATGTGTTCTTGGCATCAAGAATGCAATAATTAGAAAGATTGTCAGTGTTGTTCATATTCTTCCTAAAAGTTTTGAAATTATAAAAATCCCGGCTTCGAATTTTCAAAGTTTACAGGGCAACCCAAAAATTTTGATGTACTCCCAAATTTATCTTTTTGACTTGATTTGAGATATAAAAAAATCTTACATTTAAACCCCCCCCCCCCTTTATTGTGTATAAAAAAAGGGCAGCACGGTGCACAAAGCATCTCTACGCAGCAAGGGTCCGGGGAAGGGTCCCACCACAAGGGTGAAATGTAGGCAAACCTTACCCTGCATTTTTGCAAGAGTCTGCTTCCAAGACTCGAACCCGTGACCTCAAGGCCACACGGCGATACCTTAACTGGTGCGCCAAGGATACCCTGCTCCTTTTATTACATATATAGATAAAAAATGACACTTCTCCCAGTTTATATATATTACATGTGCACACACTCCTAATACTATGAGTACATGAGTATATCAATACACTGACACACTCCCAGAGTCCCAGTTGAAGAGGTCTTGATGATTTCAGAAGGAGACCAAATAATTATATAATCTCAAAGGGCAAAGTCACTTTACCCTACAAATATAGACCATAGTATATTGTATACCATTCATATGAGGGAGAGCAAATGGGAAGAACATTATATACAAAAACAGACACAATTAAATTAGATAAAACATGGAACAGCACCTATAAAAATAAACAAGAAAAAAAATAATTTGTAGGATTTTGGCATGTACATTAAAGAGCTAAATATGCACGAATCATGTGTGAATATAATTTGGAAGTGTTAGTATTAGACCGACTGTAAAATGAGTAGAGTTTTAGAAAGATCCAATATAATTGATGCGAACACGACTTTTCGGGCCAGGCACATGTCCTCCTATCTAGTTATGTACCTTAGGGCTGAGGGAGTGGCAATAAATCTTTTGGGGCATTTAGGACATTTGACTTTAGGCTCATTGGAGAGAGGGTCCGTAGAGGGAGTTTACCCTTGACAGATTAGGTTGAGCTTGTATCAAAATCTTGCATCTCCCTTTCATTTACTTATTTTCCTTTGACGGTAGCAGAAGCTATCAATTGGTTTGACCTACCCTAACAAATAGGGTCCAATTTGTAGTCCTAATTCCTCTGTATTTTGGATTCATCAGCACATGCCCGCTACCACCCGGTTCGGCTTGTCCACACTCACTCGATGCCGCTTGTCCCAATAGTTTGCTCCCGTCGTCACTGCGCGCGTCAATGCTGCTCGAGTCCACCAATTCAATCACAGCCCTATTCGCTCTCGTCGTTCCCCCCGCCCGATTTAATAGTCGTCACTGACAAGTGACGCTGAGCAGGCCTTACTGCCCCGCTCGCACCAACCCTTCCAGCAGCCAGTGCCCCTCTTTTGGCATTTTCATCTTTGCATTCCAGTGACATGTGCATCTCCTTCGGACAACTGCAGTTCACCTCCACTACGGTAGCCACAGTCCGCCTCCTTTGAGATTTCCATCGCTCCATTTTCCTCTCTAGCTCGTCCATTACATGCCCTGAATCAGTTCCATAGCCCTATGCGCCGACGAGGACACTTCCACTTTGACACTCACCGATTCCACTTGCTTAGATCGGCTCGAAGCTCTGTTAGAAGATCTCACTCCCCTTCTTCGGAAGCTCGTGGCCACCGTTGTCATCTATCCACCGACAACACCACCACTGCCCCTTAACCGTCCCGTCATTGACTACATGGGATTCCTACACCCACTGAAGACATCCACCCAGCCCAACTATGTTGGAGTGAGATTTTGGTGTTCGACGACACAAACCCACTCGGTTGGATCGTCCGTGCCGAGTAATTATTCAATCTCAAGTCAACCCCCACCAACATGAAGGTTCTCATGGAAACTATCTATATGAATGGCACCATCGGGTGCGTGAACGCACCAACATGTGACTGATCTCTCTTGGGTCACCTTGAAGAAGGAACTTCTCTGCCACTATGACACGCATCATGCGAGTAATTCCTACGAGTGTCTCAATTCTATTTGCTAGTTCGACACCATCACAATCTACATCATTGAGTTCATCGAGTTTGTCACTCATGTAATCGAACTATCCCATGACCATTATCTAGGGTATTTCCTTGCACTACTAGAACATTGATTTTCAGCCATGATTGTTTTTGTCGGGGCCAAAAATCATGGCCGCCACTTAATTATTAGTCACAGTAGTTCAACCGGTGGCTAATAACCAAGTATTAGCTATGGTTGGATAATCCATGGCTATTAAGAGATAAATAGCTACGGTTAAATGCTTACTAACTAAAGAGCTATGCATTAGCCACCAAATTCGATCCGAAAGAAAATTTGTTTTTTATTTCGCGTTTGGCCCTCTTGAAAACTCTCTAGGTCTCGATCCGCCTGGACCGCCTTCCTTTTAACTGAGGACGACAACTCTTCACAAGGCTTTTCTGGGACATCTTGATCCACCTTCCTCCTCCCTCCTTACCGACGACATCTTATCAAGACTCCAACGAGTTCTAACCATTTTGACAAGGATTCTCAGACACATCTTCTTCAATACATTATAGGTATTCGTTCGTTCTTTTTCTCCTTTCTTGCCCTCCACATTTCTGAAAGATCCAACAAAGATAACTCCTCTCATCTTTGAATTTTCTAACCTGGATCCTTCTCTTTATTGTTGCATTTTTTTATCCCCTCCTT
This sequence comes from Platanthera zijinensis, assembly GCA_039513925.1. NCBI lineage: Eukaryota > Viridiplantae > Streptophyta > Magnoliopsida > Asparagales > Orchidaceae > Platanthera > Platanthera zijinensis. Next base: position 104,726,046 of record CM077098.1, on the reverse strand, counting down.
TCCTTTCCTTCTCTTTATTGTCGCATTTTTTCATTATCTCATCCTTCAATATGCAGATAGATAGAGCTATGTGCTTGAACGTTGATGGGAGGGAAGAACGATTTTATTGATTCTGTTGCGGAAAATCTTCTCGAACGTTTGGATGTAATCTGCTTATTATTACTTTCATCTTTACATTCAATTTTACTGTTGTGTTTAGGCAGCTGGAATATATCCTTTAGCGTAGTAATATTTGATTTTTGACAATGAGGCGCTTCGTCTGCTTGTGCTACCTTAGGTTTTGAAATGTTGATTTTTGGCTCATGCTCAAATAAACTGATTCAGTGTCATAAGTTCTCCGATCCCGTGATACACTGATACTCCAGCCCACAGTTGTCAAGGAGCGCGCCTGAGGCGTCGGGCGCAGCCCGCCGCGCCTCAGCACGGCTGAGGCGGGCCTGGGCCTTTCAAGGTGTTTTTTTTAAAAAAATTGAGATGGGCAAAAACATGATCTCAGACGCACCCGATGCACCCCTAGGCACACTTGGGCGCCCAATTCGCTGAAATTGAGCGAATTGGGCGCCCAATTCGCTAAAATTGAGCGAATTTGCTTAATTTCAGCGAATTGGGCGCCTAATTCGCTCAATTTCAGCGAATTGGGCGCCCAATTCGCTCAATTTCTTTTTTCCACATTTGTGCGCCTCACGTGCCTCAGGAACGCGCCTGCGCCTTGCGCCTAGGCTCCAGGGGCCCTTTGAGCCTCGGTGCGCCTTACGCCTTTGATAACTTAACTCCAGCCAATAAAAAATAAAACAAACCCATCCAGTTTTCTTATGAAGACAAACTGCAGGTTACGAGAAATCACTTGCGCAATAGCTACTAGTTAGTGTGGCGTTGCTCTACCCTCTAAGTGGTGTCAATAACATATTTTTTTACTATCATCCGTAAGGTTGAGATACAAGGCTTAAAGTCTTGCATATAGTTCTCCTAACTTGTGCATGGCAGTTTATGGATATATTATATACCTGATATCTTAGTTATTAAAGGCGCACCAAGGCGGAAAGGGGTCTTGAAGCCTAGGTGCAAGATTCAAGGCGCAGGCGCGCTCCTGACGAAAACAAAGCGCAATCAAATTCATTTTAATTAATCAACATCAAACAACAGTTCAACTTTTTTATAAGATTCTTCATTTATTCTACTCATTAATCATTCATTTCTATCATTTATATTTATTAAAAAACAGAATCAATGCAGTCACTTGCATAATATCTATGTCTCACGCTCAATTATGTTTCACAAATACTAAATAATGCAAAAATTAATGAGAGTTTACATTATTTCTTTTTTTTTGTTTTGGAAAAAAAAATTTAGAACATAAATTGCAATTAGACGTGCTTTTTATGCGCAAAAAAGATGCACGAAGGTGCAAATCTTTGAGTGAGCCTTGAGCCTTAGGCGGGCCTTTAGACTTTAACAACGTAGCCTGATATTGTTTTTCTTTCTATAGCAGTTGTTGATGGAATCATTAAGAAGTACTCTATGAAATTGATTTAATGTCTAATGAGATTTCTTATTAAATCTAATGATCCCAGGTTATGGACATTGAGAGTTATTAATTTTTCTAGGCTACTGAATTGAGTATTATACTAGCTATTGTTTCAGTTGTAGAATTTATTGATGGAACCATTGAAAAGTATTTTGAGATCTTGATTTAGTTTAGGATATAAGCTGCGCGATTAAATTTCATGTTTTTCCGTATGCATTTAGAAGTTATTAATTTCATAAAAAAACTTATTCATAGATTTTCTTCACTGTTATCTTGGATATATACCCTCTTTTCTTTCACATGCTGCAGAGCTGTAGAAAGAACCCATTGTAGAAAGAGCACATTAGAATTACTTTGAGAATTTAGTATATTTTATCTTTTGGGCTCCCCCTTTAAATTCACGAAATGCTATTATTGATAATTAGAGTTATGGATTTTCTAAGGTAGCTTATCCTCTAGATTTTCCTGCACTGTCACATAATGGGAAAATCGTCTTAATTTTTTATTAGCTTGTCATTGTAAGACACGCTCTGAGATGTCGCCCATTATTTTTTAGTAGTTTCTTAGTAAGAATTGTATTTTTTTGAGTTTTGACGTGCATACCCCACTTGCTATCTGACTGACCTAATAACCTTGTGGGTGTTTGCGTAATGGATAAATTAGATTAAGCAATATTCATATCATATTAAATTCAATTGCTTTTCTTTTTTTGCTTTGTAGGAAACATTGCACAAGCATCATCAAAGCAAACCCGTTTCTGTGATATCTGAAAGGCTTGAAGGTTCTTTTCATGAAACTGGAGTAAAGATAGATTTAGAGATACATGAAGGAAATGATGCAGAAAACTCCAATGAAAACTTATGAATTGGCCGTTAATGTTATCAATTATTGCGTATTGTGTATTTTCTCTTCATGATATGGCATAAACTGAGGTACTTTTTGTCATTCATTTTCTTTAATATTCTTTACAAGTGCTGGAATTTATATCACGGTAATCTCAATTTCTTCTCAATGACATTGTAATTGGCCAAGAATTAAAATTGATCCCAATTCCAACTGTCTAAACAAACACCGTGTAATGAATTTTCGGCTATTGGACCCAACACAATTTAACGTTCTTAAGTAAGTTTACCCCATTTTTTCTATGTTGAAATAATCATAATAATGTTAAAATTTCTACATTGATCAACGAGTTAAAGTAATTTGGCTTTAGTTCTCTAGATGAGTTCTTCCAAATATACTGTTCATCGGACTTTTTCATCGTTAGGTACTTTACACTAAAATTGTAAATTTGTTTTCCAGATTTTTCCTTTGTGGGTTGAGAGTGACAGGACATATGGAGGACAACAAAGGAATGAATGCCCAAGTTGCCTAAGGTTTTCATCATTTACAAGAGGAGAAGCCACACCTAGCACAAAGTCCCATTGCTAACAAGGTATACTATCATTAGTGTGGAACACCATGTGGAGCTTGAGATTACCCAGAAACTTAAAGATTGGATTCATATTATTTCAGGTCAACTCGCAAACATTCAGTTCAAATACCGTGATCCTATCACAAACTTTGATCGGTCAACAATCAAAGAACCTGCTGCTAGACTGGTTAAGCCGCTGTAAAAACCCTCATTTGTAAAATATTTTTCAATCTCGTTAATCTTGATTTGCAAGGACTTTGCAGGTTGGAGAGCACAATACAAACCTGGCCCTCTATTTGTTAGGACATGATGATGTGGACGTAAGCAATGACTCATTCAAGACACTTTGTTATCTTACCTTTATTTACCTGTTCTGACATCATTAGTATCATTCCACTTGTATCGTTGCTTGGTTATAACCATTTTTTTATTTTTTTTCTTCTAATTTTTGTCTTGATTGCTATTTGCTTCTACTAGTTGAATTTTCACATTTTTATTTTAAGTTTTATCCCGCTACTTATTACACATGATATGTCACGTGTATTGTATCCTATAAATATGTATGCTTGGCCCGAATTAGGGCATCCGAATAAATTTTTTCTCAATTCTACTTGGTATCAAAGTGAATCCGCAATCTTGCTTCCGCCTCTTCCGCGATCCCGCGTCCGCCGCGATCCCGCTCCTCCTGCGTTCCTCCCAGCGTTGCCCTAGTTGCATCGTTCTGACGCCACTCCTCTCGCTTCGTTCGGCGCCACCCTAGACGCATCGTTCTGGTGCCACCCTAGTCGGTTCGTCCGCCACCCGAACCTAGGCCTTTCAGTGCCTAGGGCTTCTCTAGCGGCCTTCTTCAGCGCCCTTTTCCGCCAGGTTTTTTTGGGTGGCCCTTTGTCTCCGGCTATTTTGTCCTCCATGGGGACTGTCAGAGACATCGTGGTCACATCCTCTAGTGTCCTCTCCGGCGACGCGAGCTAAGGGACACTCGTAGGATGTGATTTCTTCGTTTTTTGAGTTCTTCGCTTTGCTAGTTACCTTCGAATAGTCATCGATGGGTGATTCCTCCGACATCTCATTGTCTTCCCCCACCGGTGTCCTCACTGGTCCCTCTGCAAATCCTCGGAGCCACGACCAATATGGCTCTTTAAAGATCACTACTATTGTCTGGGATGACACAAATTATCTAAAATGGTCCAGGGCAGCACACCATACTAATTTGAAACCACCAGCTATGTGGACATATTGATGGTACCACTGTTGAGCCACCAAATACTGATCCCTTGTGGAGAAAATGGGATGCAGACAATTCTTTGGTTTTCTCGTGGTTACTTCACTCTATGTCCCCTCAGGTGTATCGCAGTTACATGCTTTTGGATTCTGCTCATGAAATTTGGAAAAGGGCCCGTGACACCTACTCACAGATAGGCAGTTCAACGCAGATTTATGAGCTCACTCGCCGTGTCCTGGAACTGAAGCAGGAATCCATGTCCATCTCTGCCTAATACTCTGAGTTCGAACATCTGTATCAAGAGCTGGATTACTTCAACACCTTTACCGTTGCTTGCACTGTCGATGTGCGGGCTCTTCAAAAAGATAAAAACCGATTTTGGGTTCACGTCTTTCTTATGGGGCTCAATATGGAGTTTGATGTGATTCGCCTGCATGTTCTCCACCGCGAGCCCCTTCCTTCTCTTCGGGAAGCCTTCAATATGCTCCTTAGTGATGAGAATCGTCGTCGCTATCTTGGTTCCTCTACCGACCACTCTGCTTTTGTTGGGTTTGCTCAAGGACCTCCTCCTTTATGCAGTCACTGTGGGAAGAAAGGGCATACTAAGGGCGTCGGTTTTGTCTACACCCTCATCTTGCTCCCTCTGGCCGGAGTTCTGCTCTTCGTGGGAGAGGGGGTCACCGTGGTGGTGGTCGTCATTCTAGTGCCCACACACAATATTCTGTGCATTCGACTGAGGTTTATGAGGACACCTCTAGAGGCCTTTCTGCTATGGAGGTAGAGGTCGTTTGCCATATGTTGTGTTCTCATTCTGACTCTCCATCGGCTGATTCCACTGTCGTGTTTGCTACTTCAGGTATCTCCAGTGCTCATGTTGTGTCTTCATCCCTTTCCAAGTGGATCATCAACTCGGGTGCGACGGATCACATGACTGGCTTTGCCTCAAGTTTTACCTCATATACCCCTCTCTCTGGTCGTGATAAGGTTATTGTTGTCAATGATTCTCTTTCTTCTATTGTTGGCAAAAGGAACCATTGCTTCTTCTCCCGACCTATCTCTTTCTTCGGTTTTGCATGTCCCTTCATTCCCTCGCAATCTTTTCTCCATTAGTCACTTAATTGCTGTTTTAAATTGCTCTGTAACCGTTTTTCCTGATGTTTGTGTGTTTCAGGATCTGGATACAAAGCGGATGCTTGGCAGTGGTAGGAACGTTGGCGGACTGTACTAGCTGAACAAGTTGTTATCTCCCAGTGCTCTCTCCACCACAAATGCTCCGGCGTTACATGGCATCCGACGCTGGCATCTGCGTCTTGGCCACCCTTTTGCTTTATGTCTTACTAAATTGTTTCCAACTTTCAGTTGTTTAATTAAATTGTTTACTTGTGACACCTGTGAACTCTCAAAACATGCTCGTCATAAACTAAGTCATGTTTCTTTTCCTAGTTTTTGTCCTTTTGATGTTATACATCTTGATGTTTAGTGTCCAACTCCCGTGTTATCTTTACCTGGTTATAAATAATTTGTTACTTTTATTAATTGTCATTCTCGTACTACTTGGTTGTATTTGTTAAAAAGAAAGAGTGACGTGTTTACTTGTTTTCGGTCTTTTCATCGAATGGTTGTGGCTCAGTTCAACAACACAATTCGTGTGTTTCGTATTGATAATGGTGGGGAGTATGATGATCGGGGATTGTTTGGGGCCTATCTTGCCGAACATGTCATTATTCACCAAACCACATGTGTTCATACTTATACTCAAAATGGTGTAGCCGAACGGAAAAATAGGCACTTACCGGAGGTTACTCAGTGTTTGTTGCTTACCATGAACCCTCCTAAGTCCTATTGGGGTGATACGGTCTTGACTGCAGTTCATCTCATTAACCGTCTTCCGTCATGCTCCCTTTTCTATGATACACCCCTCTCACGTTTAGCCAAGCAACACATTGTCCACACCTCTCACATCGCTCCACGCATCTTTGGTTATGTGTGCTTTGTTCATGTTCATATCCTGCATCGCAATAAACTGGATGCTCGCTCCCTCAGATGTGTTGTTGTGGGATACTCTCCTACCACCAAAGGGTATAGGTGTTATCACCCTCCTGCACGTCGTTATTATTGCACCGTTGATGTTACTTTTCGTGAGACGGAGTCATATTTTGGTCCTCGCCAAGGGGAGACGAGTAGTGACAGTGATGGGACCATTGATTCCTCTCTCCCGATTGTTGCTTCTCTTTATATTCCCCTCCTCCTACTCCTAGTTCACCCAGTATTGTTTATGTTCCTCCCACTTATATTCCTCCTATATTATATGCATACTCTCGCAGACCTCGAACCGTTGAGCAAGTACCGTACGTGGATGTTCCACCTGTGTCGATGTCTGCCTCTGTTCCAGATTCTGATGATGACTTTCATGTTCCCTTCAATCGTCTTAAAGGTAATACTTGTGGCACCAAACACCTCATTGCCAATTACATTTCATACCACCACCTCTCTCATGCTCACAGAGTTTTTATCTCCTCTCTTTCCTCTATTGTGATTCCTAAGACCTGGCAGGAGGATATTCAAATATCTGAGTGGAAACGGACTATGGAAGAAGAGATGTGTGCCTTAGAAAAAATGGAACATGGCGGCTTGCAAGTCTTCCCCCTGAGAAGCGAACAATTGGATCACACTGGATTTTCTTTGTTAAGCAGAATCAAGATGGGGTGGTGGAGCGGCATAAAACACGCTTGATTGCTCAAAGGTATACCCAAACCAAAGGAATTGACTACCAAGAAAACTTTGCCCCTGCTGCAAAGATTAATTCTATTTGTGTGATCATCTCTTGTGCTGCTTGTCTTGAGTGGGAATTACAACAACTTGATGTCAAAAATGTGTTCTTGCATGGTGATCTGGAAGAAAAATTCTAAATGACAATCCGACCTGGCTTTACTAAAGAAGGGTCCAATGGAAAGGTCTGTCGTTTGCAGAAATCTCTGTATGACCTGAAACAGTCCTCTAAAGCTTGGTTTGGACAGTTTAACAAAGTCATGCTTCAACTAGGCTATACTCAAGGACAAGTTGATCATACTCTCTTTATCAAGAGCAAAGAAGCTCAATTATCGATTCTTATTGTATATGTAGATGATATCATCATTACAGGAGATGACCTAGAGGAGATCATGCATTTGAAAGAACAATTGAGTAAAGAATTTGCAGTCAAAGATCTGGGGAAGTTGAAATACTTCTTGGGAATTGAAGTAGTGAAGTCTCGTCGGGGCCTCGGGGGATCTACATCTCTCAGAGAAATTATACCCTTGATCTTTTGGAGGAAACTGGTATGCTTGGGTGTGCTCCTGTGGATACACCTATTGAGGCTAATCACAAGATTGATGTTGATACTAATGGGGAGAAAGTTGATGTTTCAAGGTACCAACGATTGGTTGAGAGACTCACATACTTATCTCATACTCGCCCTAACATTAAGTACGTCGTAGGTGTCCTAAGTAGATTTCATGCACTCTCCCACAATTCGCCATCAGCAGTCTGCATATTGGGTACTGAGATACCTCAAGAAGTCTCCAGGACATGGGATTTTGTTCTCTGCAAATCAATTTTTGGAAATTGAAGTGTTCACATATGGTGATTGGGCTGGTAGTCAAGACGATAGAAAATCTACTACAGGGTAATGCTTGTTTATGGGTGGAAATCTTGTATCTTGGAAGATCAAGAAACATAATACCGTTGCTCGCTAAAGTGTTAAGGGTGCAAGCGGTTCAGTTTGGGTCGGTTTGGACCCAAATCGAAACCGAACCGATGTTTATCGGTTCGGTTCGGTTTTTTGATCGGTTTACTCGGTTCGATTTTCCAGTTATACTATTTAAAATAATTTTGTAATTAAATAGTTAAATATCTTTTTTTTAAAAAGGTATGATGATTAAAAAATAAATATCATCAAGCTTTATTTACATATGATATATTACAGTTAATAACTCATATTACATAAAAAAATTTATAAATGAATGTTTTTATTGCAAAATCGAGTAATAAATATAAAATGATATAAATAAAATAAGTTAAACAAAATGTTTAATTCTTTTTGATATATAAAATATACATTACAAAAAGTTATTTAGGTTCAAATAATATTAAAATTATTAAGTTGATATAATTTGTATACATTATTTAGTTAATACAAATAATTAAATGATCATTATTGGTAATATTTTTATGTGTATTATTAGTCGGTGCAGTTTGGTTTTTCAGAGAGGAAAACCAAAACCGAACCAAGTCGTTTGGTTCGGTGTAAAATCAGTTCGGTTTGGGCGGTTCGAGGCAGTTTGGTCAGTTTTCGGTTTTTCATGCACACCTCTATCGAGTGTCGAAGCGGAGTATAGCGCTATGATACAAGGAGTATGTGAGGGGCTGTGGTTGAAGACAATTCTCCAAGGTATGGGTCTCCAGGTGAACAAACCAGTTACTATATATTGCGACAACAAAACTGTCATCAGTATTGCTCACAATCTGGTTCACATGATAGGACGAAACATGTTGAAGCCGACATATATTTTATCAAAGATCATATATACAAGAGAAATATTTGTACTCCATTCGTGAATTTGTGTGATCAACTGGTCGATGTCTTCACCAATGGGTAAAGTTGTGACAACTTCATGAACGATACGGTCAAGTTGGGGATGATCAATATATATTCCCAACTTGATGGGGAGAGTTGAATATTCGCACTTTTATTTTAAGTTTTATTTTTCCCGCTTCTTATTACACGTGATATGTCACGTGTAATGTATCTTATAAATATATATGCTTGGCCCGAACTAGGGCATCCGAATAATTTTCTCTCAATTCTACTTTATTATCTCCCTTTATTGTTTTCTTTTGTAAATGACAGCGGTGACATATTTACAAGAAATTTGAAGCGAAAGATTGTCTTCAAAATAAAATTAAAAAAAAACAATCATCATTAGTTAATGTCATATGATAGTATAAATATTTGCTCGACGTCGGCTCAGGAGGATCATACGGGTAGTAGGGAAACCGCCCCTAGTTTGATGAACATGAACGTTTCCCCCTTAGACTTCTATAAGATGGTAGTTGAGGTCGTGCTGGCGGCTCGGGCCGTACAACCTATTATAGTTGTAGCTGAAGGTACACCTTATACTCTGAGCAAGGTTGTCAGGATCGGGATCTTAGATGAAGTTGTTTCGAGGATGGATCAGATCAGATGGCAGGATTGGATCGATGATCGCTTTACAAAATCTGGATCATAGGATCATAAGATCCTATGATCCGGGTCGCGATCCTGACAACCATGACTCTGAGTGTTGTTGGTGAACATATTCTGGCGGTAAAGCCGATTGTGAAGCGGGTTGTTGGCCAAAAGAATGATCAGCTCAGGTATTTTCTGAGCTTCTACCCACTGACGTTTAAGAGTACTAGTACACCGACGGAAGCTGAAGATTGACTAGTTCAAATTAAGGAATTTTTTGAAGGCCACTAAGACTCCTGAGGATAGGAAGGTACCATTCATTACCTTCATGTTGGAAGCTGAAGTGAAACTGTGGTGGCAGGAGTACTGAAGATGTTTTGTTAGGCTTCTTACGAGTCAGGTCGTAAAGGGGGAATTCTCTATGGTTTTCCTAAAGCGCTACCTTTCCACTGCGACCCGACTTACACTTCAAGGACAGTTTTTGAGACTCCTACAATAAGATATGAGTGTGGATGCCTGCTTCCACAAGTTTACTCGTTTGAGTCGCTATGCTGGGAATATCATTGTGGACGAGGAAGCGAAGACTCATCGCTTCTATGAGGGTCTTAGAGACAATCTAAGGTTGCCTCTTATTGCACTGAAGGCGTCTGGATTTTGTGCTTTAGTAGAGACCGTTAGAGCCTTGAAAATTGATATGGAGAGGACTCAGTGCCGCAAAGGATTCGTGGCGAAGCATTCTGATGGTAAGGCTTAATCTCAAGGGAAATCTAATGGAGATGGGTGGTGGAGTAAATCTCGTCCACAGAAGCAGGGAATGGAAGTGAAGTTGTAATCAGTGGAGCAACATCGAAGTAACCCCATGTGTGTTTCATTGGTGGCAAGGTAGGTCACATAACTAGCAACTGCATGAAGGTACACCGAAGGGTGGTCAAAAGCAGGTGACTAAAGAGCCTGCAAGGCCTAGTTAAGCTGAGAAAGGCAAGGTAGTGAAATCTACTGCATCTCATTCATACTGGTGCATCTCAGGGCTTACAACCTCGGGCAACAAGAGGTCATTCATAAACCCAACATAGTGACAGGTACAAAGTTATTAGAATGTTTAGCACATTATTTTCATTGATGTTTTATGTTATGGTATGTTGCATTTATTTGACTCTCGCATGTTTGTGCATAGGCATCGTTTTAGTTTTCAACTATCCCATCAAGGTATTATATGATACGAGTGCTTCACACTCATTTCTTGCAGAAGCCTTCATCAAAAAAATTGGAGTATTGCCTTTCAATGCGGGTGTGGAGTTGAATGTACGGATGTCTATTGAATCTTTCATAAGTATTGGTAAGTGAGGTTGAGTTATTCAAAGGATGGACTAGTGCGACTTTGATTGGATTAACGATATTGCCTTTGGCAGAGTTTGATATAATATTGGATATGGATTATCTCTCGGAGCAGCATGCCCATATCGATTGCAATTTGAAATAAGTGATTTTGAGAATAGAAAGCTCGGGTGAAGTTAAGTTCATAGGAATGGTTGGGGTTGATTCTTCTTTAATTCTACAGTTCATGCTATGTGCGCAATGAATTAAGGAGGTGAAACATGTATAGCTTTGTTGGAGACCCAATCCACTAAGTTATTTATTCAAGACGTACATGTGGTGTCTGAGTTTGAGGACTTCTTCCAGACAAATTTCCTGAAGCATCACAACAGAGAAAAATTAATTTTATGATAGTTGTGGTGCCTAGTGTAAGACCTGTATCGCGATCTCCTATCGGATGACATCAAAGGAGTTAGTTGAGTCGAAGATTAAGTTGCAGGAATTGTTGATCCATGGGTATATTCGACTGAGTTCTTCATCATGGAGCACTCAAGTGTTCTTTGTGAAGAAGAAGGATGGTAATATGTGTCTTTGCATCGACTACTGGGAATTAAATAAAATGACAGTGAATAATAAGTACATGATCCCACATATTAATGATTTATTTTGACTAGTTGGTTGGATCTTTTGTGTATTTCAAGCTTGATCTAAAGTCAAACAATTATCAGTTGAAGATTAGAGAGGACAAATCGATAACACCATTTAGTACACGTTATGGATACTATGATTTTTTTGTTTTCATTTTGACCAATGCGCCATCAATGCTCATGGATCTGATGAATCGTGTGTTTTGGGATTACTTTGACAGATTTGTGATAGTCTTTATTGATGAACAATTTCACATTCCAACCCTCTCTGCCCTCTTGGTGCACCTACCACCACAGCTAGATGACAAGCTTGAGGACAAGCTTGGTCTCAACGAGGAGGAAGATGTTAAGGACCTACATGTTATGAACCCACATTGGGGTGTCACCTACCACCGCCACCGTCGGGCGACAAGCGCGGACTAGGGGAGGACGACATCACTTACCATTGGGGGATATATAGTGATGCTATTTTATTTTATGTCGCATTTATTTTTATGACGCGTTTTTTATTTCATGTCGCGCTAAATTGACCTATACATTTTTTAACCTTCCTACTTAGGAAGGAATGGAGTAAATGAGAAAGCAAGTAAATATTATTCTAATTCTCTCTCTGGAAATTTTTCCATTCTCTCTCTGTCCGTCTAATTCATGTGCCCTAAGAAAAGCATCAGCCCGCTCGAAGACGCAAAACGCTAACAGAAAACGTTTGACTGCCTACCTTTCGCTGGATATCTCCTCCTTCCGAGCATCAACCATAAGTTTTCGCGGATCTAAGAAGGAGAACTCCAATCTCCTTCTCGATTTCTATCTCTCACAGCCACGAAAGAAGTCCAAATATGGGTAATTCTAATAGATACATAGGCGGTAGAATATCTCACATAAGCAGGCTTTTACTAGAAATGGCCCAAAGAATTTGTTCGCAATTTTTGCATGTCGTTGGGTGGCTACCGACTCTTAGAGATATGATAAATACTTGACAAACACGACATTTCTAACTTTGAATTGCGCTAAGTAGTGGGTTCTCTATAAATCTCTCTGTCACCGCTCTCAAGTAAGGTTCTGCTCAATCTTCTCCACACAACATTCAGAGTTCGACAATCATGATTCTTAAAAAAAAAATCATTAAACATATATATATATATATACATATATAAGCAAAAAACAAAAGTATTTGAAACAAATGGAAACTCATTCATGCAAAATCATTAACAAAGTCACCAATTAAGTAAAGTTTAAGAAAACATATGCTAGTGGAGTTTATCAAAGCATCATTTTTAACATCTCACTGAAATGGCACACAAATATGTCATTTTATCTAATAAAGGAGAAAAGAAAATTGTTTCAACATAAACTAGAACTTGAATTTACAAATATAAATGAAAATGCATGAAAACAAACCATCTCAAGAAAAAAAACTCGAAGGGTATTGGTGCAGCGTGCTATAGACTTTAGTGTTATCCAAATATAAATGTTAATAATTGTACTATTACCTATAAAATGTTTGTGTTCAGACAAATATGGCACACAAATATGTCGTTTTATCTAGTTCAAAATTCTGTATTTTATTTAGTGTTCAAATGGTTCCATATATGTCACATAATTTAGGCTACATGTAAGTTTTAGAAAAATATAACTGAAATGCAAATCCAATAGCCTTACCACAATGATTTACACGCACTTTGTAAACTCTATTATTCTATTTGTTGTTTTTGGGTGTACCTTTAGATGTTAGTTCTTTTATTTATTTATTTAAAAGGGTTCTTTGATTGAATGTCCTTAAGATGTCAACTTTCTTAAATGACAGTATCAACTTTTCTGTTTGCTTAGATGTTACAACATTAAAACATCCAGGCAATCTAAGCTCTACATTGAGATATTTAGATGTTGGCAGAATTTTAACATGTAGATGTCATTATTTATAACACAAATGTCATTTGAAAATGTAAGTTCTACAATGAGATATAATTCATAACCCTAAACAACCCCTAAATCTTTCACAAAACTTAGGTTTGGTTCATATATGTTTTCCTTCGGAACCTTAATTTTTCAAGAAAATATTTCCAAAAAATTGAATGCCATGGAAGAAAAATCAAAGACCACATTGAGTTACCTATGCAAAAATATCAGCCCCTAGATGCAAATACACTTCTTATCATGCTAGAAATTTAGAAGTAATGAAGAAAGCAACCCCATGGGAGGAAAAACAAAAGGGTATTGAATAATTACTTGTTTCCTCCATCCTCACTAATCTTATTGCCAAACTGGATGTGACGCCCGGCGAAGATGCCACGCTTGGCTCGTCCCATGACAATTTTTTTGTTTGGGAGTTGTCTCTTAATTGACTCCATCACCTCTGCCGGCACGTCCTTCCCCACCTTGCGCACCAACTTCTTATACAACTCTTGAGCACGAAAAGACATTTTTGAATCTGAGAGAAAAATAAATGAAGGTTGAAAGAGAAGTGAGAAAACAGGAAATCATGACATTTTGTGGTGATAAAGCAGTTGTAGCAGTGACCTGAGATCAAGCAGCAAGGGTTGCGGCCCAATTGTGAAATTGACAAATGTAAAAAGAGGGCAGCAAAAAAAACAACGATTACATTGATAACGAAAGAAAGGTTACTGAAAATACCCAAAGCCAAATGCAAATTAAAATCAAAACCCTAAGGGCCTGTTCGCTTCGCAAGAATTGGGAGAAAGTAATTGGTTTTGGACGAAAACCAAAAACCCATAGGTTTTGGAATTTGGCCAAAATCAATTCCTTTGGTCGTTCGCAGGAAGGTTCTCAAGCACAGAAATTGAATCTGTTAATTATTTTTTGTTCCATTGCGAGAAGGAATTCAAGCCGACCCCACTATAGTGGGATAAAGGCTTAAGTGTTTGCGAGAACGAATTCAAAAACAAGAATTGATATTTTAGTTACTTGCATTATGTAGGGATGTCTCACTATGTAGCAAAAGTGGCAACCTTATCGTGTATTTGTAAGTTTTTGGACAAAGTTGGATAAGCAAGACATTCTCCCGACTTCAACTTGAGTATCTTATGTTAACGATCATGTTTATACCACATGACTTCAGTTTTGAGAATGTATCAAATGTATTTTAGTTCCATTCTGCGCCTAGCCAAAAAAATGGCAGGAATGTGAATGCAGGTTGTAACAACTCTTACTCAAATTTCAATAAAAGGACTGCTAAGAGAGCTGATCCATAATCCAAAAGGTTGAACAAATCGCATGAAGACAATATTTTTTTTCATCACATTCCTATACTTCTTTTTTTTTGGAAGGGATAAAAATAATAATTACAATGCCATTGGGCCAAAACTTCATCCTATCAATCAGTTAGCATTAATATATACCCATGGTTGTAAGGGGTGAGGAATTTATTCTTAACCACTTTTTTTAAGAAAAAGTGTATTATAGATCTCAGTATCAGTTTTGAGTTAAATAAAGCCTTAAACATGTTCCTCTCTTTTTCCAGCTCAACGGATCACTTCACTAAAATAGAAATTTGTTATACCTAACCAGAAGAAGGAAGTGGGCCAGAGAGAAGGAAGAAAGCCTTGTAGACGCTGGAGGAAGAAGCTCCTCGTTGTCGTCTCCGGAGAGGAGGAAGAAGGAGCGGCACTTGGCTCGGTTAGGTTGCCCAATGCAGCAAACGTACACCTCGTCCACCACGTCGGCCGCCGGCGCCGACTGGCGTCGGGCGGCCTGCGAATTCGCGGGGCGCCGCCCGAGCGAGAGCAGACCTCCCCTCCCTGCGGCCGCCTACCGCGGCCGCAGCGCCACCCGCGAGGGGCGGTCGCGCTGCGGCACCCCTCCTCGCGGAGGAGGGGGGTCGTGGACTGCCCCTCCTCGCGGTTGCTCCCACCTTGGCCGCCCCGCCGGCCGCGACTCCTCTCCCTCCGGCGCCATCCACCTGCTCTTTCGAGGACTCTCCCCGCCGTTCGATCATTCCAACACGAGGAGGAGAAGCAATAATTAAGAAATATGTTGCATTTAGATTCCGTCGCTATATTAGATGTGTCGGATTTGTGGAAGTGTGCGGAGCATAACCATCATAAACTGGACGACCCCATTTATTTCTCGCTCCCAATCTTCTTCTTCTCCGTTTGAGAGGCCTCCTCCATCGGCCCGAAGGGAGAACGAGAGTTCGCAGTAATAAGTCGCGAATCCCGCAAGCCGCGATTTGGGCACCTGGCTGCCGCCAGACCAAAATAACCCAAGCAGCGCCCGAGAGCTATCTCCCTGAGTGTGGGAAAGAAATCAAAGGCGGTCTGTCGTCCACCGAACACTCTGCATTCTCTCCTCTCAAAGTTGTAACAAAAGTTCTACTTTGTGAATAGTGCCAATAGTGAAATTCACTGTCCCGGTACGTTATTTACCTTTTAGGGTTTTTTTTACTGTCTTGTGTGCTTCTGCTTCATTGTGTGCGTGCTTCGCTGAAGGTCAATTCTGGTTTATCAGGAGGGTTGAGTTCAATAATTAAATTTTATGAATTTTTTGAATAAAAAAAACTTATATTTGTCAAAATAGAAACAAAGCTTGGCGAACTAAAAAAACTATTAAACTGTAATATGCATCACAAAACATTCACTTATAGTTGAAAGTGAAACATTCCACAGAAGTAGCATCATATATTCCTGTCTGTTTTTTCGATTTACACAATGAAATTCGAAATGAGAATTCACTGAAACCGAAAAAGGTCGGTTGATTTGTCTCAATGGATCTTCGATACAATTTATTGTTTCAATTTTGTAAACCTCTGTCTCTCATCAATCTAAGGCTTCGTTTGGTTCGGCGTTTCGCCGCCTCCGTTTGGAGCATGCCGTCGGACCGGTAAATAAAGGCCGCCGCAAGCGTTTCTCGTTGCACCCGCAACAAGGAGGAAATCGCCGCGATCTCAGTTTCACCCCCACCTCTTCCTCCGTAAGTGGTCTTTCGACCCACCGGATGCACCCGCCACCGCCGAGTCAAATTGCCTAAAACCCAAAGACCTATTTTGTTTAGGCCGAATTAGAGCATTGAAATTGGGTAAAATACCACCCAAAAATGAGAAAAACTGTCCAATCAGCAGTATGTTCATGGTCGGAAAACAACTTGGAAAATGAGGTGGGGCCCGCACAGTTTTACACTTTTGTGCGCCCTCCCCCCCAAGTTTAGGCCGCTGATTGGACCTTGGAAATTAAAATTGCCTTTCCCACAGCTTGCAAGCCTCCATGGCAAAATGTTGGAGTGCCCCTCGTGAGTCCTTGTTCTCGGTCGACTCTACATTTCTGCCTCCCGCTACTTCTTCTCTGATGAAACCCTGCAAGCGGCCACTCCTCCTTCTTCGACGGTTTGGTGCGGGTAACACTTTATTTGCTTTGGTTTTGCTCCAGTGCAGGTGGTAGGTCAGATTTTTCTCCTTTCATTTTCATGGTTTGAGCTTTGTTCTTTGAAGATCAATTTAACCGTAGACAACACTTCAAGATTTGAGCTGTGTTCATCTTTTTTATGATTCTTTTTTTTGTATGATGGATATGCGGGCTGGGCCTGGCGGCAGTGCTCTTCCCCGCTCCAGGGTCGGGCGGCAGGGCTCTTCCCCACTCCCGAACGGGCTTTTCCCCCCTCCTGTAACAGGGCCGTGGCCCACACACCCTAACCCCACTCGGCAACCAGTTTAATTGCTGCGGATTGTTGAGGTTGGGGCTTAGTTTGGTGATGGAGGACATGTTTAAGTCCTTTTATCAAGGAGGTCTCGGTATCGAGCCCCAACCTCAACAACCCGCGGCAATTAAACTGGTTGCCGAGAGGGGTTGGGGTGTGTGGGTCACGGTCCTATTACGGGAGGGGGGAAAAGCCCGTTCGGCAGGGGGAAGAACCCTGCCGCCCGACCCTGGAGCGGGGAAGAGCCCTATTGCCAGGCCCGGCCCGCAACAAGATAACACTGCAAAATCTGCTATGTAAGGCTCTGTTTGGCACGGTGGCGGCGGTCATGAACACGGGGTTAAATTGTCATTTGTTAACGCTCATCCAAGGAAACTTCATCTACTTTTATGTTCAAACAGATGATGTTTGTTAGGCGATCCTTAACGAATAACGTTTTAACCCATGCATTTACCGACCGCCACCCTAAACCCTAAATGAACACGGGTTAATGTGTTGTTTTTTGAAGATCGATTGAGTTTTCTTCTTACTATTTCGTCGTGCTCCTGCTGATTCAGTTTTCTTCTTTACTACTTACATGTATAGTTGATGTCAAAATGACAGCATATGAATTTTCTTTTAACCATCACATGGAGTAAATATGTTTGTTTAGAGATTCAATGTGTTATTTGTGGTTGAAATTATGATTGTGTGTATGCATGTGTGAGTATGTGTATGAAAATGTGTGTGTATGTTTGTGTGATTGTGTATTGTAAGTTTTTTTCCTCACTTTGTTTGGACTAATTCAATGAAGTTATCTCGATCAAGCGTATGCGTTAGTTTGAGTTCATTTGAATCTTTCCGTGAGTGTGCGTCGAATTCAGTTTGCGCGAATTGTCAAAACCCGTGATAGATGGGCTAGACGTATTCGGATCTTCATTGCGTAAGCTTGATCTTACCCTTGGGTCGTTCGGATAGATCCATTTAATTTCTGGCTTGGACTTGCGAATTTACATTAAATGGGAATTGAGGGGTGTTTATGTAATTACCTCTCATTTTCTTTTTTAAGCTCTATCTATACTATATTAAAAGGCAAAAACACCCTTTGATTAAACATTCAATTTCCGATTTTACCCATCTTTATTAAAAGAATTTTAATTTTTAAAATTTATGTGACTTTATTTTATTTTAAAAAATGAGCTCTCATATAGACAATGTCCTCTATTACTACAATAAAAAATGTCCTACCTACCGCTTGCAAGTAGCAGGAGCGCCGTCACGCCGGGACAATGTCGTGCGGAGGTACTGTTGCGGTTGTCCGTAGGGGCGGAGTCCTCAAACTTCATCTCTCTGGTGATCAAACCTCATATTCATTTCCAATAATTCATGTGGATTTTCCTTCAACTTAGTAGTATTTTTATTTTCATAATGTTGATCATGTTTATAGGCTTCAAATCATACAATAACTCAAGTTTTTCTAGTAATCTGAATTGAATATGAGGTATATGAAATGTATTGTCAATATGCTAGTATGGCTGGATTAAGTGTTTGTAAAGAGCAAAAGTTATTTTGGTCTAATACTAGAATTCTAAAGTCAGGTGAATATTGTTGTATTATGTCTGGATTTAAAAGAGTTGCAAAGGTTCCAAATTTAGATTTCAAATTTCATTAATGAGAAACAAGAACAAACTGCCCCCGGACTATTTTTATTTTTAAGTCAAAATACTCAAATTGGTCCCTTAACTTTGTGCATAAGTTCAAATAGGTCCTTTCAATTTTCATTTGCTTCAAATAAGTCCTTTTACTTTTTTGGTCTAGTTTCGAGAGGTCCTTTAATTTTTATTTGCTTCAAATTTGTCCCTTAACTTCAGACCTAATTCAAATATGTCATTTAATTTTCATTACTAGATGTGAATCACTATATGTCCCGTATAGGTGAAGTCGTCAACTTTGATCCCATGGAAGGTAAGAAGACATCTAACAAGTCCTAGTTAGCCTGGCCCTCCCAGTAAACCGCCTCATCCTCATGAAGGATATTTGGATCCAAAAAACGATCCAGTAGAGATTACAAAGAAAGCGGCGGTATTCGAAGAAGAATCAAAAAGGAATTCTGAACGCCGGCGAATCCTCGTCTAAACCAAGGATGTGAGCTCGGACGACTTAGGATGGGTACTCACCGTTGAGTGCTAACCACCTCTTTCTTCATGCTACCGCATGCGTGCTAGGCACAGAGGGTCGACCCTTGGCCTACTGGGATGAAGAGAGACGTCGTTTCTCAGTGAGCGTGCAACTCCCCTCATACAGGGGTTCACAAAACCTTTTTGAATTCGCCGATGAGCTACGGTACCAAATCTTCCGAACATTGCAGCGAGACTCATAATGCGGAGTCTTGTGGGCGGCCATCACACCTCCACTCAAATAATACACTTGCTGGAGAAGCTTCGCAAGGAGAAGGAAGATAAACTTGTGCCCTAAAGGGAATACGAGGTGAGTACTTTTTCCTTATATCTTTACTTTGGATGATGGAGTGTACCCCTTTACCGCAGAGGCTGCGCGAAGAACTGAAGAAGGTGAAGATGAATCCTTTTAACCCGAGCAACTCCAAATGCTTAAAGGAGGCCAGTAAGCTCATGCACGACTTCTCCGATGGTATTATTGCCGAACTTAATTCGAGAGGGATGTTAAAAGACTAGTTCACTGATGTTACTTATGCCACCATGTTTTGGGATGTCATGAAAACGAGAGAATTTTGTGCGTGTAATGTACCATGAGGTACGTGCGGGACATTTTTTATAGGCAAAATTACAGTTCTAACGTCGTTTACAGTCATAAATGTCATTTACAGTTGTAAATTATAATTGTAATTTCTGAATAAAATACAGTTGTAAAATAAGTATAATAATTTACAACTGTATTTTTTCCTCAAAATATATACATATGGGATCTTAAAATAACCGTAAAAATACATACACTAATATTTCACAATTTATTTATTAAAAAAGACCATAATTTTGCCCCCAAAAAAAAACGATTTGCGCACCTTCCTCTAGGTACATTACACGTACAGAAATTTTTGCCCATGAAAACTGAGTTGACAACTAGCAATGTGTAAGAGAGTGATGATAAACCCTCCTCAGACAGTGGTAGTGGTAGTGAAGATGACGATGACTATTCTCCATCAGATTAACTAACTAATTAAGACCGAGTATATGTAAATAGATGTCGTGCGCAAAATTAGATGCAATGACTTTATCGAAGATTAGCTCGTCGGTGATAGACAACCGAGGAAGATTTATATTTTGACAAGATTTACTATGAAACCCGTTCAAGCGACTTGTTGAAGCAAGCGACTTGTTGAAGGCCTACCAAAATTTTACACCACACCATAGAATATTGACACTTGCGCATAAGGAAATCTCATCGCCTATCCTGTCCAAAAATTGCTCAAAGAAGAGCCACTGAGCCACTTGTTCTAATCCACATTGACCATTGGGGACCTGCCAGCGTGCCCTCACTCAGAAGAAAATGATATTACCTTCTTATTGTAGATGATTTTAGTTGTAACATGTGGGCATATTACCTTGAACAAAAGTCTCAAGCACTACACCACTTTCAACTGAGAAAGAGAATTCAGATGGTGAGAAGTGATAGAGGGGAGAGTTCTTGTCCACACAGTTCAATCAATTATGTCAAGTTGCTGAAATTCGCCGGGAACTTACATCACATGCCCCCCCCCCCCCCCCCCCCCCACACACACACAACAGAATGGGGTAGTAGAACGACAAAATATGACTGGTGGTAATGCCAAGAACCATAATGATTCACAAATCGTGCCCCAAATATGTCTAGACTGAAGCGGGCACAACAACCGTTTATATTTCCCCACCAAGACACTAGTAAATATCACACCATATGAAGCAATCTGTAATTAAAAAAATAGAGATTTTATTGATAGGAATAATAGATTTATGTATTCACAATTGAAATAATGATACATATGATGTACAGGGGAGGGTGATCCTAACACCCGAGATGATTCTAAGCTAACACTACTACTCATAATATATAAAATATCTAACATCCCCCCACCCCACCCTGCAAACTTACGAGGATCATACACCAACAGTTTAGACAGTAGATAAGCATGTTGGGTCCTCGTTTGCGGCTTTGTCAACAAAACTGCAATTGTTGTTTGAAAGGAATAAAGGAAGGGGCAAGAGTGCCCCGACCATAGTGCTTATGCAGGAAGAAAGTATCCACCCCGATATGCTTGGAAAGAGAATTCTTCATAGGGTTTAGAGTAATCTGAATCACACCGGTATTATCACAGCAATGAGCAGTGAGATCTGGAGAAGAGACACCAACATCTTCAAGAAGCCAACGTAACCAAATAATATCCCCAGCGGTGGGAGTCATGACTCGAAGCTCAGCCTCAGTGCCGGAACGAGAAACACCAGTTTGTTTCTTGGACTTTCATGCAATAAGTGAAGAACCCAAGAACAGACAGAAACCAATGACAGAACGACAGTCAACAGGATCATTAGCCCGGGTGGAGTCGGAGTAAGCACGTAGTTATAGAGAACTACTGCTGGAGAAGAAGAGACCACGAGAGGTCGTCGCCCGGAGATAGCGCGGGAGCCGCATCAGATGACCATAATGCACAGAGGTAAGCGCACAAACAAATTGGCTCAGCACATGAACAACATGGGCAATGTCAGGCTGAGTAATGATGAGATAAACGAGACTCCCCACGATGTGGCGGTATCGAGTAGGATCAGAGAGTGGAAACTCATCATCCGGACGTAATTGAAAGTG
The DNA here is from genome assembly GCA_039513925.1 of Platanthera zijinensis. Taxonomy (NCBI): domain Eukaryota; kingdom Viridiplantae; phylum Streptophyta; class Magnoliopsida; order Asparagales; family Orchidaceae; genus Platanthera; species Platanthera zijinensis. Next base: position 104,704,278 of record CM077098.1, on the reverse strand, counting down.
GAGCTTCATAGGGGTGTCCACTATGCGAGAGTTAGAGAGAGCAGCTCGAGCAAGGAGATCTAATGTGTAGCGCTGCTGAGAGAGCTGAAACCCGTGATCTGTAGATCTAATCTCAAGACCCAAGAAGTAGCTATGATGTTCAAGGTCAGTCATCTAAAACTGCTGCTGAAGGCGATGCTTGACGAATGCCACATGTAAATGATCATCACCAGTAATAATCATATATTCCACGTACAGTAACAAAAGGGTTCGACCACGAGAGGAGTGCACGAACAGAGCTGGATCATGTGGACATGGCTAGAAACTGAAGGCTATAATGGCTGAACTGAAATGTGCAAACCACATGCGGGGCGCCTGCTTGAGTCCATAAAGAGCTCGCCTCAAGCGGCAGACAAGGCCTGGAGGAGAGGATAGGCCCAGAGGAGGAAGCATGTATACATCCTGCTGAAGATCACCGTGAAGAAAGACATTCTTCACGTCAAGCTGTGATAGGGACCAGTGGCGAACAACTGCAACAACAATAAGATTCCGGACTGTAGTCAGGTGAGCAACTGGAGCAAAAGTCTCGTCATAATCTCCCCCTTGATCCTACTGAAAACCATGAGCAACAAACCGAGCCTTGTACCTCCCCACATAACCATCAGAGCGAGTCTTGACCTTAAAGGCCCACTTGCAAGTAATAGGAACAATACTGAGTGGAAGAGGAACAAGCTCCCATGTACGAGTGTGCTCAAATGTCTTCAACTCAGCAGACATAACAACCTGCCACTCAAAGCCTCACAGTAGGAAGTCGGCTCTGGAGTACTGCAAACAACAATAGGAAGGACAGGTAGGTCCAGCGGTAGGGTAGCAAGGCTAAGGCGGTCGAGAGGACGCCTCTCACGAGGTGGGTTGCGGCGCACATGAGGATCATCCACAGTGCACTCGCTGGAGGAGGTAGGCACTGAGTATGGGGTACTGGAGGCGAGGAAATAGGAGGAGGACGACGAGTATAGTGATAAGGAAGAGGAGAGACACGGTCCTAAGTGGGCAACTCATCAGAGGGAGAAGTGTATGACAGAGGAGAGGAGTGAGGAGGTGACAGAGTAGACTGTGACGAGGAAGGAGGAGGAGACGAAGTAGACTGCGGCAAGGGAGGAGGTGACAGAGTAGACTGTGGCAAGGGAAGAGGAGGTGGACATACCAGAGAGGAGGATACATGAGGCAGAGAGATGAGAAGAACTACATGTCAGAGGGAGTAACAGATGAGCGTTAGGTCGAGGAAACAGATGACACGAAGAAAGGGTGAGACTCATCAAAAGTGACATCACGTGAGATGTGAAGTCGACGTGTAATGGGGTCATAGCATCAATAGTCCTTGTGTTCAGTATTGTACCCAAGAAATGTATAAGGAACAGACTGAGCAGAGATCTTAGTGCGCTTACGTGGAGAAAGTAGAACATAACATCGACAACCAAAAACACGAAGATGAGTGTAACGTGGAGGTCGAGAGTACAGACGCTTACCAGGACACTGATCCCGAAGGAAAGTGTAAGACTGCATATTAATAAGAGGAGATAAGAAGGGTGCGAGTTATCTCAATAATATGACGATACTTCCTTTCAGCGATGTCATTCAGAGTGTGTGCACCGGGACAGACAAGCTAAGAGAGAGTGTCGTGGGTAGCAAGCAGATCTCGAAAAGGATAAGAGAGATACCCCCACCCCTGAGTCAAAACGAAAAATGTGTATGAAAGCAGAAAACTGTGTGCGTGCAGAAAAAGTAACATAGATCTGAAAAAATTCAGAACGAGAATGCATAAAATAGACCCAACAATAACAAGAGTAGTCATCAACGAAAAGAACATGGTACCAGTGTCCACCCTCGGATACAAAAGATGCGGGTCCCCATACATAAAAATGAACTAAATCAAAGGGACACTGAAACCTGAACTCACTAAACAGATATGGGAATTGTAGCTATTTTCCGAGCTTACAGCCCGAATATGAGTGAGACCAATCAATAGAAACACGATCAAAGAAATCATGACTAATGAGAGAAGCTAGACGTGAACCACTGAGATGACCAAGACGGTGGTGACACTGAGAGAAACCCACCAAAGGAAGACAAATGGAGGAAGTTGCAGGTGACGATGAAGAGGATGGAAGGTGGAGACGACCAAGGATGTACACCCCGCAATGACGACGATCAGCCCCAAGGACTGCCCCAGTCAGACGATCTTGCACATGGCATGTAGACTCATCAAATATAACTAGACAACCATGGGATATGAGCTGACTAGCGGATATAAGGTTCATGGATAACTTAGGTATGTAAGCAACATCGGGAATATGAAAAATTATGGTATGAAGGAGGCCACGACTGGTAATGGGTGAATGGTGTCATATATTACCATGATATTAAGGGAAGCGGAGATGGGCTGACAAGACAAAAGGTGTGTAACATCATAGGTCATGTGAAAGGATGCTTCAGAGTCAAGCAACCAGTCTGAGGTGGAGATACCTGGGCGGAGGCAGCTGGCTAAGAGATAGAGGCAGAAGAGCGGGGCAGTGAAAACAGCTGGAAGAACTGCTGGGCAATCAGCTGCGCAAGCTTAGATGCCAAGAGAGAGTCTGCAGGAGCCGAAATGTGAGCGAAAGAAATACCAGGAGCACGTTGCTGACCAGACTGATGAGCCCTCTAAAACATGCGACACTCAGATTGGATGTGTCCAACACTAGCAATAGTGGCAGCGGACAGACAGGCGATGAGAAGCACCAGACCGAGCTGCAAAATGTGTTGGAGGAGGAAGAGCACCAAATGCCATCGAGATGATCAACCGAGTAAGGTCAGGGCTGCGGGATCAGCCGGAGCCCAGAGAAGAAGAGCGGGGATGTGGGATCAGCCAGAGAAGAAGATCGGGGCTTCAGGATGAGCCGGAGATCAATATCAGGGCTGCAGAATCACGCCTTCTCAAGATCAATCGGCGATAGGAATCGACAATAGCAGGAGCAAACCAGTTGGACTAGAGAAAGGGAAGCGGGTACACAGAGAAACGAGAGTCTCGTTCTCTGTTCTCTCTATAATAACGGAAGATTGCCGGTTTTAGTTGATGCTTCCAAACAGACAATCAACCTCCATTTGTGGACTAGAACCAGTGACGACGATCAGAGAAAATAACGACGAGATCGAGGGCAGGAGACGCGCTGGATCGGAGATGGCCAGTGAAACTTGTGACGAGATCGAGTGACGCGTTGGATCGACTTGGTCGGCTAGATCCGGCTAGACTTGCGACGGGATCGAGCGCGGGAGGCGCTGGATCGAAGACGGGCGGCGGAACCTACGACGGCATCAAGGGCAGGAGGCGCCCTGGATCGGCTTCGTCGACGGGATGCAACTACGGTAGGGCTTCTAGCTCTGATACCATGATAAGAATAATAGATTTCTGCATTCACAATTGAAACAATGATACATATGATATACAAGGGAGGGTTATCCTAACATCCGAGGTGATTTAAGCTAACACTACTACTCATAATATACAACATATCTAACATTCATATCTAAGAGTATTCAGTTCAATAGCATATGCTAACAAAAAACACAGAACGAAGGGACAAGCTCCACGAGTTCATTGATTTTTCATATTTCCCATTATCATTCATGTTGGTTTCATTGCAGCTCCCGTGATCTTGCTTTGTTTGTGCACCCTTCAGGAACTCTCCTTCTGTTATATGTTGATAACATGATTACTATCAAAAGCAAAATTATGCACATAAAGTTAAAACAAAATTTTGCGCTCAATTTGAAACGAAGGATATTGATCATCTTCGCTATTTTCTTAGCTTGGAGGTCGATCACCTCCTTATGGATACCTTCTCTCACAACATACACTTATTGATAAGATACATGCATGATAGAGCAAAGCTTACTGATACTTGCATAACAACTACACCTCATAAGTTGAATCTGAAGATGCCCTCAAAGGATGGCAATGATATACCTAATCCCTCTAAATATAGCATTTTGACAACTCTCAAATTGTTCACATTGTCAGTCAATTTACATTGGAATCTTGCATAACTCATTATGTTGTTTTTCAGATTTGCTACATACAAGGGCACCAGGTTCAGATCTCTATTTTTTCATTGATGTTACAACTAAAGAGTTGTTTTATTCTCATGATGATTGCCTTGAGGTGTCATTGATCCTTAATCCACTACAAGGTATTGTGTGTTTCTTGAAGATTCTTTGATATATTTTTTTTTGAAATCAAAGAAGCAAGACGTGATATTCCGATCCAATGTTGAGGCCACTTCCCCGAAGGCAGCGTATCTGGTACCGGTACGTACCCGATACTCAACGTATACACCTATGTGGACACACTTGGAATTAACACATCATTTTGCATATTGTGATAGGAGTATGTTTTTCTAGAATAAACAAAGGTTGGTACGTCCAATTAAATTGTGTATCTGTACCGAGTATGTTTTTGTTATCGGTACATTTTTGTTACAAGTACGTGTGCTGAACGTGTTGATTCAACACAAGTTATTAACAAACGACTAACTTGTCTCTAAATCAACCGGAGATTGAAGATGTTGATCTCCAACAATGACGTTGATCTCCAACAATGAAGAAGAAAAAAAACTAAAAAGTAAACTTAAGTTTAATTTTCTCTTTTGGTTGAACATATAAGACGTTAAATTTTGTAATATTTACGAATGCTTAATGTTTGAAAACTTCATGTTATGTTGCATTGATTTTTGAACTTGTACTTCAAGTTATGATTTATGTTTGGTGTTTCGATGTTTGAGAAATATTTATTGCACTTGTGATATATAAATATATATTATATTTGTTATACGTATCATGACGTACCCGTATCCTTATTTTTTAAGTTTTATCGTACCGTCGTACCGGGTACGTATCATATCTGGTACCCGTATCGGTGCTTCCTAGGTTGAGGCAGAGTATGTAGTTATGACTACTACTGCTAAGATCACTTGACTGCATTGACTTCTTACTGATATGAGCAATGTGCAATGCTATTCAGTGACAACACTAGGTCTATCAAACTATTCCCGATTTCCCATGAGTGTATGTTTGGGAGATTGGCAGTGATAGTAAACACAGTAATAAAATGGTGTTGTTATTAGCAAAGTCACTTTCGTTTCTAGCAAACCAGAAAAAAAAAACAGATTCAATCATTTTTTGCATTTTTTTTCTCTTCCCAAAAATTACTAATAGCAAACCAATCTTTTTTTGGCAATTTTTGCATTTTTGAATTTTGAGCCCCAAATATTTCTCATTTGAAAAAGTGATCAACATGAAAATTTTAGATCTCGATGAGATCTACAACTTTCATTTTGATCATTTTTTGATTTGAAGCCGTTTAGGCCTCCAATTTGAGCCCTAAAAAAGACATGCACGGAACGTACAGATTTTCGGCGTCTTTTTTCAGGGCCCAAATCGGAAGTCTAAACTACTTCAAATCAAAAAGTGTTCAACATGAAAGTTGTAGATCTCGACGAGATCTACAACTTTCATGTTGAACACTTTTTGATTTGAAGCCGTTTATGCCCCCGATTTGGCCCCCGAAAAAAGTCACGCCGATCCCGGGCGTCCGTACATATGTACGACGTAACTTTTTTCAGGAGCCAAATCGGGAGTCTAAAGTGCTTCAAATCAAAAAGTATTCAACGTGAAAAATTGTAAATCTCGTCGAGATCTACAACTTTCATGTTGAACACTTCTCATGAAATTGTACGTATAAGACGCAGTTCAAAAGGTCGTATATATTCTTATATACACTTAACTCTTATATACAACACATCCTTATAGGAATTAGAAATCAGATATATTTCTAAACCGACTGATATTTTGTTTAAAGATTTTGGTGCAGATAATGATATTTTGTTGAAAAAGCAGTTTTGGACATATTAAATATTTACGGCATTTTGACCCATCTATAATGCTAACATAAGTAGTTGAATGAATACATTTGAAATCATTTGTAATGTCATTATATGCAGCGGGTTATTTTAAAAGAATGAATGTTTTAAATAAAATTTAATTTTTTTTAAAAAAATTATGTTGATTTGCTAGTAACAAAATAATTTTCAAATAACCATTTTAAAAAATAAGGATTTGCTAATAGTAATGATTTGCTAGAAACCAAACTGGATTTGCTAGTAAGAGCACCCTAATAAAAAACATATCATCGTTCGGGCAGTTGCAATTACTAATGCTCCACTCCACTTGGTTAGTTGCAGTTGCTAAGGTCATATTTTCCAAGATGTAATTTTGAGCCAAAATGTCATTTTGAGCCAAAATTTTGAGCCAAAATGTCATCACAGTCATCCAGGCACGGTCAGGCATCAACCAAGCCGAAAGCCGAGATTCCAAAAATGAAATTTAGGTCAAAAGCATTGCCAAACGGAGGTTCCAAACACAGGTCAAACTCTACCACTCTGCTTCATACCCTAAATTACTTTTATTTTTCTTTTCAAAAAGAATTTTTTTTGGCTCTCAACTTGTAAATTAATTGTAGATGCCCACTTAATATGTGGAAGTCCTTTAATATATATAGGGATTATGCAGGTTTAAGGCAAGCCAAAATAGCAATCTAGCTAGGAATTTATGTAGAGTTTGCTCCAATTCCAACTTTTAAAAAGGAAATAAGAGTTCTCTCCTTTTGTTTCAATCAGCACTAAGGCTCCGTTTGGGAGAACTTATTTTCACCGGTCAAGCGGTTACGACCGCATGAATCCGATACATGCGGTCGTAACCGCTTGACCGGTGAAAATAAGTCCCCCCAAACAGAGCCTAAGCCTTTCCTATGCATTTTTCCATTGTTGAGAAGAGAGGGAGAGAGAGAGGCCCAATAAGGCTGCATTTGGCGCAGCTTATCACAGTTTATTTGCTTCGATGAGGTTGGACCAAAATTTCATTGTCATATCAAAATTTTATGACTCAAATCATTTTTTTTTATAATGGTAGTAACATTTGTCATACCAAACATGCATTCTATTACAATGACGTTTTTGTTCAACCTCATCGGAATAAATAAGCTGTGATAAGTTATGCCAAACACATCCTAAGTAATTTCAAGTATCATTACTCGAAGTTCTTATCCGAGCACTTCATGCAGCAAAATCGAGCCTGGATCAAAGTCCTAGATGATGATGAACAATCTCTCAAATAAATATAAAAAATTAGGAATAAATACTAAAACTTCCCCCTGGATGTTAGCATAATTACAGATTGCACCTCTCTTATTATTGAAATTACAAAAATCTCCCTGAATGTTACAACTTACAAAACATAATATTTACCTCTCCTGAAGTTCACATTTCATAACATCCATGCACAAAATACCCCCCTAAAAATGTACTCCGAGAGGGGTATTTTTGTGCATGGATGTTATGAAATGTGAACTTCAGGGGAGGTAAATGTTATATTTTGTAACAATCATGGAAGGTTTTCGTAATTTCAATAATAAGAGGGGTGCAATCTGTAATTTTTCAAACTTAAGAGGGGAGATCCCGATAAATGCCCCTAAAAAATAATCAAAGTCGGGTACGTATGTAAGATCATTTATTTAACATAAATGTATAAATAAGGAACACCGGACCACAGAACGTACTAATGACTATTAGGCTCTGTTTGGCACGGTGGTGACTGACGTAAACGCATGGGTTAAACCGTCATTCGTTAAGGATCACCTAACAAACATCATCCATTTGAACACAACAGTGAACGAAGTTCTTTAGATGGGCGTTAACGAATGACAATCTAACCCCCATATTCGACCGCTACCACCGTGCCAAACAGAGCCTTAAACTGCAAAGACGTGAAAGAAGAAACGAGCAAACTTGCATTCAAATAGCCTTCTCTTACAAAGCCAGAGCAGCTAAGCAAATTGGACCGCCTGATCTCAACTGTGTTGCCGCTGCCTATCACTCGGCAGTTCACCTGCAATTTATAAAACAAAAGGAGTTATTGGATTTCACCATCAAGAAGAGTTCACATTATGAAATAAGAACAGTAAATGGAGCATACATGCAGTGGAGGAATTTGAATTTTTGCCTAATCCAGGGACTAAATAAAAAATAATTATAACTGATAGATTTTTTTTATATATATAAAAAGGGGATTGTTAACCGCAGATCAAAAATGGCTATTCGCAAATCAAAAATAGTACTTTTAAAATGTGTTACAGATTCCCTTGCTTTCTGAAAGCTTTTATTCACAAACCAACCCTAATTCCTTTTCCCTTCCCAGCCAATAGCCCGATCCCGCACTCCACATCTTCCCCTCTCTCGCTCTCCCAACTCTTGATCGCCCGCCTGCGCCGCCTGCCTGCGGCCCTGCGCCGCCCGCCTGCTCGCAATCGCACTCCGCACTACGCATCTTCCCCTCTCTCGCATCTTCCCAGCCACCACCCCGACGTCGCCCGACTGCTCGTCGACGCCGCCCGCCTGCTCGCCGACGTCGCCCGCATGCAAACATTTTATTGGCTGGTTTGTTTAGGGTTTGGTTGCGATACGGACATAGGGATCGATGGTGTGGGGTTTGATTGGTTGGATCTCGATTTTCTGTGCTGGAGAGTGGATTTATATGTTGTTTATGTGATTTTGGTTTGTGTGGAAAGATTTGGATAGTTAGGGTTGAAGAATAAAGGATTATTTCAGTAGGATCTTCTTAAGTTCACATTTTATTAGTTCAGATCATGAGTATCAAACTCTAGCTAAAGACTAAGATTTTATTTGACACTTCTTGATATTTTTTTTACTTTTAATGTTGGTCTGCGAATAACAATAATTTCTGTGAATAACAATTTTGAGTGTCTTTGGATCTACGAATAGTAATAATCTGTGAATAGCCATATTCGATCTGCGGTTAACAATCCTCTATAAAAATCACAGAATAGATAAATACTGAATACATCAACTTTAATCAAAGCTACTAGTAAGCTTGTGATGAAGTGCTACTCCACGAAAATTAAAAATTAAAAACAAATAGAATACTCTTCTCCTGGGTGGATTTGCAGAATCGTTCAATTACCCTAAAAAAAAAAAGTAGTCCAAACTGCAATCATTCAGAACTGATCATATCATATTTGTAGAGAAAAATCAGAAATCTTGTATGTACTTCTTTAATGTACAATTACAAGTATGAATACATATATATAGGGAGAGAAGAGAGACAGAGAAGTCCCAATTTCAAGATGTGGGACTATTACATAAAGAGGAAGAGGGCCACAATATGGGTCTTTACATCATCATTTTCTAACAGTCCCCCGCAAGCTGAAGCGTACAAGCCGTAGGCACCCAGCTTGGACAAGAACTGATAAAATAGAGTGCTCTGTAGTGCCTTAGTGAGGATATCGGCAACTTGATCAGTAGCTGAAACATGTTTCAATTTCAGCTTCTTCATTTGAACTTTTTCTCGAATGAAATGACAGTCAACTTCAATGTGTTTCGTGATTTCATGGAAGACAGGATTCTTCGCTATGTGTGTAGCAGCTTGACTGTCACAGAGTAAGGTAGCTGGAGAGGAAAGTTTTACTCATATATCTCGTAGTTAACCTTGAAGTCATGTGAGATCAGATACAACAGAAGTCATTGAATGGTACTCGTTTCAGCTAAAGATCGAGCAACCACAGACTGTTTCTTACTGCGTCATGTAACAAGGTGACCTCCGAAATATGTACAGAATCCGCTAGTGGATCGCCGATCATCCATGGAACCAGTAAAATCAAAATCTGAATATGTAACTAATGTAGGAGTATAAGAGGAAGAAATTTTGTACACCAGCCCTTGAACATGGGCTGTTTTTAGATATCTCAGAATTCGTTCGACGGCTTGTAGATGAGACATCCGAGGAGAATGCATAAAACGACTGACAACCCCAACAACAAAAGATATGTCTGGTCTGCTGACTGTTAGATAAATCAGTTTTTCAATCAGACGTTGATAGTATTCTGGATTTGGAAGAAGATCTTCGTTAGAGGCGTGAGCACAAAGCTTGTGATTGACATCCATAGGAGTACTAATCGGCTTGCATCCAGAGTAGCCAGCATCCTGAAGAAGGTCAAGACAGTACTTCCGATGGGATAAGACAATGCCATCAGGCCGTCTTGCAATCTCAAGGCAAAGAAAGTATCGAAGGTTCCCCAAATATTTTGTTTAAAACACAGAACAAAAATGTTGTTTGACCGTTTGTATTCCATTTTCATCATCTTTTGTGATTAGGATGTCATCAACATATACTAGAAGGAGAACTGCTCTTGTTGTCTTATGTCGAGTGAACAGAGATAAATCTGCCGAGCTCCGAGTAAAGCCAACTTCCCAACCAGCTCTACTGAACTTATCAAACCATGCACGAGGAGATTGTTTGAGACCATAAATCAATTTCTTGAGGTGACAAACTCGGGACACCCGTGTGGTCTCAAACCCGGGAGGCTGTTGCATATAGACAGTCTCTTGCAGATCTCCATTTAAAAAAAACATTCTGTATATCCAGCTGATGTAGGGGTCACTGAAGATGCACAACTACGGAGAGAAGCACACGAACTGTATTGAGCTTGGCCACCGGAGAGAACATTTCCTCATAATCAAGGCGCTGTTGTTGAGTAAAGTCGCGAGCCACCAGGCGGGCTTTAAGACGGTCAATTGTCCAATCAGGAGCATGCTTGATGACAAAGACTCATTTACAGCCAACAGGGGCCTGTCCTGGAGGGCGAGAGACCAGATCTCATGTGTGATTAGCCCAGGGGGCTGTCATTTCTTCGTACATGGACACCCGCCAACCCGGATGCTAAAGAGTCTCCTACACAGAGTTAGGAGCAGAAATAGAGGATAATGTAGTGGCAAATTTCTGAAGCACCGGGGACAGGCGATGTAAGGATACATAATTTATCATGATGGGTTGTGGATGCAGAAGTTGGATCAACAGGTCGCAGAGTGCCAAAGGTGGAAGTCGACTGCAGTAGGGCGGCGGAACGAGGAGGTCGACGAGTGTAGACACGAAGAAGTGGAGGTTGTTGAAGAACATGAGTGTTGGTGGGAAACGGTGGTGGCAAGAGGGACGTAACGGGGACGACAGGTCGTGGTAATGATGGTTGGGGAAGAGGTGGTGATGAAGCAGGAAAAAATGGTTGATCTTCCAGAAAAGTAACATTAGCTGAAACCGTCACCTTGCGAGTAGTGGGAGAGTAGCAAACATACCCTTTTTGAGTATGAGAATAACCAACGAACATATGTTTGGCTGCCCGAGGATTGAACTTGTCAATGGAGGGACCAAGATGATGAACATAGCATGTACAACCAAATATGCGAGGGGTGAGGGGAATGGTGGTGTAGAAGGAAAGAGAATACTGAACGGGGTGGCGTGATTGGGGACAGAGGAGGGGAGACGGTTAATGAGATAGCATGTCATCAAAACCGCAAAATGCCAATACGCCTTGAGAACACATCTGAATCATGATGCAACGAGCAACATCAAGAAGATGTTTATTTTTGCTCTCAGCCACACCATTTTGTTGAGGAGTGTAAGCACACGAAGTCTGATGAATAATCTCAAATTCAGAGCAGAGATTATCGAACTCATGACTCGTGTATTCACGAGCATTATCCGTCCGAAGCATTTTGATTTTATCAGCAAACTGTGTGCGTGTATCCAGAACGAAAGCACGAAATACATGAGCAATCTCAGAGCGATCACGAAGTAAATTCAACCAGGTCATTCGAGAATAATCATCAATAAACGTGATAAAATAACGATAACCAAACACACTTGCTATTTTATACGGGCCCCAAACATCAGAATGAACTAACATAAACGGAGCAGAGCTCCAGGTACAATGAGGAGAAAACGAGGAATAATGTTATTTCCCCAAAATACAAGAATCACAAGTAAAAGCAAGAAGCGGAACATCAAGAAGAGCCTTCTAGAGAACTGGAAAAGGAGCATGCTCAAGACGCCAATGTCAGTCAACCGAAGATACGGAGGAGAGAATGGTAGGAGAGACATCAAGAAGGTAGAGTCTGTTGTGCAGTCATCCTTTACCAATGATACTCTGCGTCATGCGATCCTGCATCAGAAAAAAGAAGAGGTGAATGTGATAGAACAATCCACATCAGCAGTGAGGCAACTAACAGAGAGTAAATTAAAAAGAGAGCCGGGACATGAAGAGTCGAGCGAAGAGAAATAGAGGAATTGAGAGGTATATCAGCAGAGCCAGAGACAGGAGCACTGCTGCCATTGGCTACAGTGATAAACTTTGGATGTGGAGAATCCAAGTATCAGGGTGGCTTCAGGGAGGTAATATGGTGAGTAGCACTGAAATCCACTATCTAGCGCGGACAAGTGGAGAGACAAGCGATACCTTCATTAGAGACGGAGGAAACAGAGGCAGGCGAGTTTTGGAGCAACCTTTGAAGTTGTTGGAGCTGGAGACGGACTTCATCAAGATCAGCACGAGTGGCGGAGGGGTTGTGGGTAGTAGCAGCAGCAGTTGGACGAAGAGGAAGACCATGTTTACGATAGCAGATCGCCTCAAGGTGGTAATCCTTACCACAAAAAGAACACTTAGGTCGGGGCCGACCACTGCGACCTCTCCCTCGGGAGCCTGTACGTCCTCCACGAGTAGGGTAGGTAGCAAAGGTGTAGGAGTTTGCTTGAGAAGGGCCAGTGATGGAGGGCCGATAGCATCCGGAGGCGGTGAAATCTTTAACATGGAGCACACATCAGAGAAGGAAGGAATAGTAGGAGAGGAGAGGACTTGTGCCCGAATACTATGAAGATGAGGCAGAACACGAGTCATCATCATGGCAATACCAACAGCTTCCTTTTGAGTACGTTGGGCAGCTAGATCGGTATCTGCCAGCCGGTGGCTAATGTTGAATCCATGCTTCAACTAATGTCTTGGACCGAGCAACAAAGGAGGTTAAGTCAGCAGCGCTGCCAGAGTCAAAGGACTGAAGATCAGTGATGATGTCATACAGGTGCTTGAGACTGTCCTTGCCGGAGTAAAGAGAATGGAGCTCATCCCGCATTGCCTTGGCCGTCTCGTGGTACATGGTCATTCGGTAAGGTTTGCCATCAAGGGAGTTGAGGAGCCACGTCTGAACACGACTATCGTTACGAAACCAGTCATCAGTAGGGCAGAGGGCACAACCTGAGTTAAATGATGCAAGAGTCCCTTGGACTGGAGAACGCGGCAAATAGAATGGACTCACTCAACAAAGTTCTTCTTTCATGTAAGAGAAATGGCGGTGATTCTCAACTTGTCGCGGAGTTGAGGAACAGGGACAGCCACCCCAACTGGAAGAGAAGAGGCAGTAGATGAATCCATCAGCAAGCGGACAAGCGGTTAAGGAAGCAGACCGCACAGTAGAAGAAAAACCGCCAAGTAGAAGAGTCTGGGCGAACACAGTGAGCAGACCGCGCAGTCAAGAGAAGCGGGCCAGCAGCAGAGAAGGCAGGAGGAGACCTCGCGGTAGAGCAGAGACCGGCAGCAGGAGCAACAAGAGCAAGTTGTGGACTAGATAAGGAGAAAAGCAAGCTGTCCACGACAGACAGTCGATGGACAGGCCGCAACAGCTAGAAGAAAAGGTCGGCAGACCACAAGAGCGGATATACCGCAAGATACCACGAGGGCAAAACAGCGCGGACAAGCAAAACAGGCCACAACTAGAAGAGGCGCAGATGAGCAAAGAGATCGCGCCGAAAAAAAAGGAGCGGCTATAGAGGACAACCACGACGGCAAGAGCAAAACCGCACCAAGTAGGGAGAGCAGACCGCTGCGAGCAAAGAGCAGACCGCACGGAGAGAGAGTAGCGGCTAGAGAGAATAATCATTGTGGCAAGAGCAAAACCGCACCAAGCAGGAAGAGCAGACCGCTGCGAGCAAAGAGCAGCCCGCACGGAGAGAGAACAGCAGCTAGAGAGAATAACCGTTGCGGCAAGAGCAAAACCGCCAAGCAGGGGAAGCAGACCGCTGCGGGCAAAGAGCAGTCCGTGTGACTTGATCGCGCGAGTAGGAGGGACGCTGGACCAGGCAGACCGCTGTGAGACACAGGCCGCAGCAGGACAGGATGGTGGGACCAAGTGGCCAAAAACTATAAAACCCAAGAGGAGAGAGCCAAGAAAACGGAGGGGCAGCTTGTTGAGAAGCCTGCGAACTATGAAGCACGGATACTTCCCCGAAGGCAGCGTACCCGTACCGGATACGTATCCGGTACCGGTACGTACCCGATACTCGATGGATACACATATGTGGACACACTTGAACTTAACACATCATTCTGCATACTATGATAGGAGTCTGTTTTTCTAGAGTAAACAAATGTTGGCTCTATGCTAAAAAGCAACGTCCAATTAAGTTGTGTATCTGTACCTAGTATGTTTCTGGTATCGGTACGTTTGTGTTACAATTACGTGTATTGAATGTGTTGATTCAACACAAGTTATTAACAAAACGACTAATTTGTCTTTAGATTAACCAGAGATTGAAGATGTTGATCTCCAACAATAAAATTGATCTCCAACAATGAAGAAGAAAAAAGACTGATAAGTAACTTAAGTTTAATTTTATCTCTTTTGAATAAACATATAAGATGTTAAATTTTGTAATATTTACGAATGCTTAATGTTTGAAAACTTCATGTTATGTTGCATTGATTTGTGAACGTGTACTTCAAGTTATGATTTATGTTTAATGTTTCGATGTTTTGAGAACTATTTATTGCACTTGTGATACATAAATATATATTATATTTGTTATAACGTATCATGGCGTATCCGTATCCTTGTTTTTAAAATTTTGCCGTACCCCCCGTACCGGGTACGTATCGTATCTGGTACCCGTACCAGTGCTTCCTAGCCTGCGAACTCAAGCAAGCAGTCCGCGTGAAACCGAGTAGAGGAAGACCGCTGGAGAGATGCGGTCAACCAATACTGCTAACCGCTGAACACAGGAGACCGGAAGGGGTTGGGCGGTTAGAAAACAACAAGCCGTATAGTCGGATCGTGAAGCTTTGATACCATGCAGAGAAAAATCTGAAACCTTGTAACACTTCTTCAATGTACAATTACAAGTATGAATACATATATATGGGGAGAGAAGAGAGAGAGAGAGAAGTCCCAATTTCAAGATGTGGGATTATTACATAAAGAGGAAGAGGACCCATAATGGTCCACAATATGGGCCTTTGCATCATCATTTTCTAACAATATTCACTTCTCCAACTTAAGAATCAGAACCGGAAAATTTTATTAGGTAAAGGAATTAAACTCACTGCTCAGACACTCGGACAGCACAATGCCGACTGCTGAGAAGGCGAGAACAAAGGACTCAGTGTTAGGATAATAGTCTTACAGTATTTTACTAATGCAAGGGGCTAATAGAGATTTTACTTCATAAAAAGAAAAGTGCTTACAGGGTTGCCTTTTATAGTGGAGAAGGCAGGTAGTTAGGAGATTACATCTTAACTAATCACTTAAATGCTTACTTAAATTCGTACAGGTACAATATTAATTAAGGCTGCTGTTGGTGAGCTGTCAATCCTTGGGAACTGCCTTTGCCTTGGTCTCTTCTGCTGGCTCGATCAAGAATTCTCCAGATTTGTCTTCTTTCACCCCCTCTAAATCTGAGCTTTTTATTACACCAAGTTGTTCCCTAAGCTCGAGGAAGCGCCCTTTGGGCAAGGGTTTCGTCATTATGTCAGCTAGTTGATCCTTCGTTGAGCAGTATTCAAGCTTGATCTTCTTCTTCTCGATAACTTCTCTGATAAAGTGGTAACAGATGTCGATATGTTTGCTCCGGGCGTGGAAGACGGGGTTTTTGGCAAGGGCGATCGCAGATGTGTTATCGCAAATGAGTTTTACTTCTTCTTCTCGATCATCTCGATCTTCCTCTTCTTGATCTTCTGCTCGATCTCCTTCTTTTTTGCATATTTCTTTCTTTAGTCGCTGGAGCCAAATCGCTTCACAGGCCGCTGAGTTGAGGGTCATGAACTCCGCTTCAGTGGTTGAGAGGGCTACGGTAGGTTGCTTCCTGGAACTCCAGGAAA
Organism: Platanthera zijinensis; assembly: GCA_039513925.1. Classification (NCBI taxonomy): domain Eukaryota; kingdom Viridiplantae; phylum Streptophyta; class Magnoliopsida; order Asparagales; family Orchidaceae; genus Platanthera; species Platanthera zijinensis. The sequence continues at coordinate 104,688,218 of CM077098.1, read as the reverse complement.
TGGGGCTGGATCCAAGAAAAAAGATGTAGCCACTTGTGCTCCTTCTGTCTTCAAGGTTTCCAGCCCAATCGGAGTCGGTATAGCCGATTAGGGTTGCTTTAGCTTCTCTTTTGAGTAGTATCCCAAAGTTTTGTGTTCCTTGCAAGTAGCGCAAGATTCTTTTTGCGGCGTTAAAATGTGTTTTAGAGGGCTTGCTCACGAACCTGGCTAGGATGTTGACGGCATTTTCAATGTCTGGACGGGTGTTTGTGAGATAAATGAGAGATCCAATCAGGCTTCTGAATTCTTCTTCGTCGGCAGCTTCTTCTCCATCTTTTCTTGTGGTGTATTTCTCTGCTGTTGACATAGGTGTTACGGTGGGATTGCAGTTGGACATCTGAAATCTTTCCAGTAAGTTCCGGGTATACAAAGCTTGTGAAATGAACGTGCCCTCAGGAACCTGCACAATCTGGAGACCTAAGAAGAACTTTAAATTTCCTAGATCTGTCATCTCATATTTTTTCATCGTGTTTTCCTTAAATTGCAGCAGCATTTCTCTACTTGTTCCAGTAACTAACAAGTCGTCTACATAGAGGCTAACATACAAGGTTCCAATGGTCTCAGCTTTTATGTAGAGGGTTGGTTCACTTGGACAAGGACGGAATCCTGCAGATAAGAGGTACTCATTGATGTTGTGGAACCATGCTCTCGGGGCCTGTTTTAATCCATACAGGGCCTTCTGAAGTAAGTATACTTGGTGCTCTTTTCCTGTTTGTTCAAAGCCTGGGTTGCCTGTTATAGTGGAGAAGGCAGGTAGTTAGGAGATTACATCTTAACTAATCACTTAAATGCTTACTTAAATTCGTACAGGTACAATATTAATTAAGGCTGTTGTTGGTGAGCTGTCAATCCTTGGGAACTGCCTTTGCCTTGGTCTCTTCTGCTGGCTCGATCAAGAATTCTCCAGATTTGTCTTCTTTCACTCAGGAGAGATTGATTCAACACATCAAGTTAGAGCTTCTCTAATAACCATAAAAAGAATTCTAAACTCAGGAGAGATTGATTTCATGTAATTAAAGAATAAAAGGAAACAAAAAAACCATATATTTTTTATTGTGCTGTGAGTACGCTGGCCGCTGGCGCTAGAAGTTTCTCCAACTCCAAGTGTTGATTATGCGAGAACAGAGCTGCTGCAGACCGCCGCTAGGAATGGGAACAATGTTGTCTTCAACGGATTTAGCCGTTGGCCTCCCCTAAGACCGAGAACGATGTCGTCGTCGCAGGTAGGGCACTAGCTCGTGTGCGACGGCTTTTGTCAGGTAGAGAAACTAGGGCAGGACCTCAGGAAAGGAATTATAATGGAATCGAAAAAACTCATTGTTCGCATGATTGAAATCGCATGTTCGCATGACTCCATGCGATTGCGCCCCATTACAGGCTTCTGGGTACTCATGTTAGTGACTAGATGCATAAAAACTGAGCCCTAAACATTAATAATGGATCTAACTTAGCCTATATAGTGTTTTTTTCCCATAAAATTGAGAGCACGTGCCCGACTATGCCTCTACATTTCCCCCCCCCCCTGCATTCATGATTGATATCCAATTGTGATTGTAAGCATAACAACACCCAAGCCTTTATCCCACTATAGTGGGGTCGGCTATATGGATCCTTTGTCGCCATTGTGCTCTATCTTTTGTCATAATCTCACTAATGCCTAAGTACATCATGTCCTTCCTTACAGTTTCATTCCAAGTCTTTATTGGTCTACCCCTCCCTCGTTTATCATGCCTGGTGACTAGACTCTCACAACGTCTAACAGGTGCCTCTAATGGTCTCCTTTGTACGTGTCCAAACCATCTTAGACGAGCTTCTCGCATCTTCTCTGCAATTGGTGCTACTTCTGTCTTATCCTTGATACTTTCATTCCTAATTTTATCTAATCTCGTGTGTCCACACATCCACCTAAGCATTACCATCTCCGCAACTCCCATTTTTTGCTCATGTACACAATTCACTGCCCAACACTCAGAACCATAGAGCATCACGGGTCTAATTGTGATTGTTAGCATAAATGAGTTTTTTTGTTAATGCTATAGCATGATGATTTGCCTCTCCCAGTTAATGCTATAGCATGACGGTTTGCCTCTCCCAGTTAATGCTATAGCATGACGGCTTACCATTGAATTGGTGTCATTTCCCGCCGCGGCTTCCAAACGAGCCTGAGCATTTGTGGAAAGAAAGGGTGCAGAAATAGTAGTGGTCTCAGGTTTTGCACTCTCAGGAGTGGTCACCACACAAAGGAGCATGGGACTGTGGTGGCTATCAGATGGCACCCTACGGCACCTCTCCAGTGATGCCAAAAAAGCCTTAATTGTGTTTTCTCCTCTTGTAAGAAAATGTTGGCTAGTGCAGAAAGAAAAGTACAATTAGTTTTTTTTTAGGCAAAATTATCAAATTGGTCCCTAAACTTTGGGACCTTTTTCAAATCAGTCCCTAAACTTTCAAATGATTCAAATAGGTCCATAAACTATTAAAACCACTTCAAAGTAATCCCAAAGTGGTTTTCTGTTTTTTTCTTATTTAATTAAATTTTCATTTCACTGCAATATTACTAATATTAGATAATTCTAAAAAAATGATTATAAAATTATAAAAAATAAAACATTTTAATTTACTCAAACAACCCAGTATAAATTGCCACAAAACAATTTTCACATTAACTGCATCTGTTTTAGAGCGAAATATGTCTTGTAAGCAAAATCCTAAAACAAAACCCTAAAACAAAATCTGGCGAGCAAAACAAAATACCCTAAAACACCGGCCGGGGAAATAGAAGACAGCGAGAGAAATGGAGGAAACTTACCATTTCAATAATGTCACCGGCGGGGAGGATGGATGAGCTCCTGCGAGCAGAACTGCGAGGCCTTGTAAAGGGTCGGGAAGATCGGTGAGCAGGACCGTCTTTTCACAGCAGCTGGTATCGGGCGGAGGAAATGAGAAGTGGGGGGAGGAGTAAATAAAATATTAAAAAAATAAGGTATTATAATAATTAAAACCCCTTTGGGATTACTTTGAAGTGGTTTTTAATAGTTCAGGGACCTATTTGAATCATTTGAAAGTTTAGGGACTGATTTGAAAAAGGTCCCAAAGTATAGGGACCAATTTGATAATTTTGCATTTTTTTTACTAGGTGCTTGTATGGAAAGAAGGGAGCCTTGACACACCGGTTCGAGTCCTGGAAGCAGCCTCTTGCAAAAATGCAGAGTAAGGTTTGTGGTTTGCCTACATTTCATCCTTGTAGTTGGACCCTTCCCTGAACCCTCGCTGCGCGGCGATGCTTTGTGCATCGGGCTGCCCCTTATGTGCTTGTGTGGAAGATGTTAGTGTCTAGTATCATCAGAAAATGGAAGATGTTAGTGTCTAGTATCATCAGAAAAGTCACGTCTGATAACGTGATGAAATTTCTATTACATGAGGGGAAAAAAGGGGGGTGGAGAAATTATCAAAAATAGAAGAGAGAAATCCTAGATTTCATTTCACTTCCAAGATGCCTCAAAATATAATAGTTGATGGCTTATATAATTGTGCTCAAAGCATAAAAAAAATACAATGTAACCCGATACGTTCGGCTAAGCCGACACGTTACTAGCGCGACGCTCGCGACGTCGAGACAACCGCCACACTGGCGGTCCCCCTTTGCCTATCGCCCTCCTTCGTCTTGTCGGTGTCTGTAACAATACCTCTCTTCGCCTTGTCCTCAAGGCAGAAGTTTGGGAACTGGTGGCACAAATCCGATCGATCCACCCATGTAGCCTCCGAGAGTGAGCGATCCTGCCAAATCACTAAAACTTGCTCGACTGACAACACCACACTGAGGATCGTGCGTGTGTCTGATATGCGCTGGGGAAGGAACACTGATGGTGTGGCGTCGGGTGTAGAAGGGTAAAGCGTTGTCTCAACAGGGTGATCTCCTATCACTCGCTTGAGCTGCGAGACCTGAAACATTGGGTGAATGCAGCTTTATGGAGGTAGGAGGCGGTATGCCTGAGCGCCAACCTGAGCTAGAATCTCAAATGGGTTGTAAAACTTGCTCGACTCGTGGGGTCACTATAACCTGACAGTGTGGTCAAAGCTTGACAAACACTGCGCCACCCTCTGTGAACTGGACATCTCAGCAATGGTGGTTGGCCGAGGCCACCATCCTAAATGTAGGAAGGCCGACACAGGGTGGCTCCTCTAAATGTAGCTCAAAATACGATGAGATGTAATGTAGTGCAAGAGCGGTCCGCGGAAATTACAACAAGTAATTAATTATTATACAAAATTAGCAGGTGCACTAACTTGATAAAACTTTGATTTATTTAAACAAACAATATTCACAATTCAAACGAGACGCAATTCATTTCAAGCGAGCACGGGATAAGCACTGCAAGTGGTATGGCAAATGATCACATAGCATGGTACAATAAACATCCACCATAATATAAGTAGCTGAGAATAAACAACAATAAAAGGGACAGAACTTTATACCACAAGTTACACGCACATGAGGCAATGGCGGGTGTCGGCGGGCATACACAGGCGTGGCAACATCGAGGAGGGGGATGATCTGAAGTGGGATCCACGTGAAAGGGAGGGGAACTTGGGTTGGAAGGGCTGATAAGAGGAATTTGTGGGCCGGCTGTGGACAGGGGGATTGTAGGGTTTTTCGGGTGGGTAGAAGGATGGCGGGAGGTGGTAGTTGGGCCGGCAGGAGGAGGGGGAAGATGGCGGCACCGGATCTAAGCGGGGAAAGGTCAGTCAGCCCGGATGAGGGATGATGGGAGAGGGGAAGCAACAGGTTGAAGGGGCGGAGGGGAGGAGTGGTGGCTGACGGGGTTGTAGATGGAGGTTGGGGCTGACGGTGGGTGGTCGGAGACATGGGAGGGGGAAGGCCGACGAATTTGTTTGCGCTGGGAAAGGGAAGCTGCCGGGTTTGTTGCGCTGTGAAGGGAAAACCGCCGGGATGGGTTGGCAGTGGAGAAAGGGGCTGAGGAGGTAGATGGGCTTACCGGCGTCGCACCGGAAGGAGGAGAGGAAGTCGGCGTCGCACCGCTTGACCGCAGGGTTTTCGGGATTTTCTCCAAAAACTCACGACCCCCTCAAACTGCCGTTGTCGCCTATTATTATAACCCTAAATTAAAACTGCTACATACAAACTGAAATCAAACTACCCGGATCGGACAGTTCAAATTGTCTGAACCGATCGGGGGTTAAATACATCTCAAAATATAAAAAGTCTTATATGAATTTGACTCGGATCGACCATCCGGACGCAACCACGGACTCGGATCGTCCATCCGGGCAACGGATCACCGCCTCCTGCGGGAATACACGCATGTCGGTCGTGGTGCGCCGTCAACTCCCCCTGGCTTAAAAGCACTCATCTCGGGTGAGTGAAGATGGTCGTACTCACTGTGTAGCCGCGGGGCGAGTCTCTCAAACTCCTCTGAAGAAATCCATATAGCATCATGTGGTAGCCGACCGCTCCAACGGACAAGATAACACACGATATCTCGCCCGCCCGCGGTGTAGAAGTTGTGACCGATGATCTGAAGCACGTCGTCCTCTACGTTGAAGTGTGGAAAAGGGGTCCACATACACGTGTTCCTTGTAGTAAGGAGTCAAATCCTCTACGTTGAATATTCGGTTGATGCTCATACCATGAGGGATGTTTATCTCATATGCATTTGTACCAATCCGCCGTACAACTGTATAGGGGCTCATTCTACGCGCGCTTAATTTCTTTGTTGGTTCTTGCGGGACCCTCTCAGATCGAATGTGATTCAATACCTGTTCTTCCCCCTCAAATATTTGTTCCCGCCTGTCCTGATCTGCATGATCCTTATAATAATCATTACAAGCTGCAATTTTGTTACGGACCGACTCATGTAGTGCATGCAAATGATGAACAAGTGACTCGACCGACTCATAAAAATGAAGCGAATGATGCAAATAGATCACAACATACTCGTCACACTTCCTAAGGGGAAGCCTGACAATGACTTGGATATCACTAACATGGGACGACCTATCAGGAGGCTTACCGAGCGGCAAGTAGAAAAATCCAGCGTAACCGACAGCATCACCCGTGGGGACGTCGTAGATGGTGATAAAATAGTGTGAAGCACGGGTGTGATTGGTACCTCTCAAATGATAAAGCCCATCAGGTGGCTCACCAGGGGGTGTATACCTAAAGTCATCACGTCTGAGATAATCACTAGTAGGGATACACGATCCATCACTAAAGTGTAGGAGGGAAAATTCATCAAAGCCTTTCAGGGACATAATCTCGAGGAGGTCAACAATGGCATGTTGGCCCTCCAACATGGAAACACTGGTAACGGTAGTGTCCATTGGAACAAGTAGGTCACCTACAACAAAGTCAATGATATCTTCCTAAACCTCCCAAGGGAATAATGGCTTATCCGGAGGCTTATCCGGAGGTTCGACAATGACTTCACCAGTCTCAGTCTCGATAGGTGTCTTAGTCGCCATCGTGGCTGCCTCACAAAACACAGCCTCTGTCCCAAAACTCTCTCTCTCTCTCAGGAAATCAACCTTCCTCAAGACATGAAGGGGTCTCGAAGATTCCGCACTAGAGGACGACACGACCTTGCCCTTGGGAGGATCCCTGGGCTGGGTCGGGGTAAGAGTAATCTCTCGACCCTTGTCGAAGAATACACACGTCTTGGACCGGCCTGGTCCTCCGTGAGCGACATCCATAGGAATAACATCGCACCAAATCTGGTCCTCCGTGGTCGCTAAACGGATCGGTACCAGACACCGCTATGTGACATGAATGGTGGACTTGTCCACCCATAATACACGACAAAGATGTGGAAGTGGTTCGGTCGTAAGCTGCATCCTCTCCAACCCTTTCTTAGCAATAATGTTTACGTAGCTTCCACTATTAATAACGAGCTTGCAGGAGGGGCCTCCTGCACTCGGGAAATATGTGAAGAAAATAGTGGTGTGGCGCCAATCTTCCTCGGTGCATGGGGTGTGGAGAAGGCAGTGGAGGACTCCTAACCCAACTGATCTCTCAGCATCGCTCTCTCATCCATCCTCTACGAAGTCGGTAATTTTCTCGATGGCGGTGTCCTCAGCCTCAGCGCTGGGTTCGCCCGAGTCCTCAATCAATAAATTCCTAGTAGGACACTGCACTGCGAAATGCCATCTGCCAGAACACCGATAACATTAGACGCGCCCAAGCTTCCAGGTACAGTAGCTTTTCCCGCTGCGTCTGCGGAAATGCGAGGGGTGTCAGTAGTCATGGCAGGAGGGGGTCTCTGAGCTGTGGTGGCGTCGGGTCGAGTGGTGACCTGTCTAGGGCCAGCAGTACGTAAATATTGCTCGTACTCTAGAGCGAGCTGAAAGACTAGCTCAACTGTGTCCATATTATGGGGAATTAGTTCCCTTCGGATGTCCGCTCTAAATCCAACACGAAAGCGTGATGCAGTGGTGATGGGCTCCTCCATAATATCGCTGCGAACTACTAGCTCGTCAAATCGGGACATATAATCTCAACGGAAAGTATCCCCTGACGTAGTGCGTAGAGCTGATCTAAGAGTTGATTTCGATACGAAGCGGGAAGGTATTTATCTTGTAAGTGTTGCTTCATTTCATCCCATCAGGTAATGTGGTAGTATTGTAGTAACCATCCCGCTCAAGTGATCTCTCGAGACTCGACCAATAAATTTTTGTCTGGCCAATCAACTTCATTTTGGCGAATCACACTCGCCTCTCGTCGCTCATCTCAAACCAATCAAAATAGTGATCCATGTCCATAAGCCAATCTCTAAATTCCTTCAGGTCGAGATGACCGTCGAAGGAGGGCGCATCAGCCATCAATGCGAATTTGTTGGGTGATTTCATCTTCCTCATGGGTCACATCATGGCGCAGCTCACAGTAGTCACCGTAATCATCCTCATAATCATAATCGTAGCGTGCTCGATCTCTACGACGAGGTGGGGGGGACGAGGCTCAACAGGAGGTCAGTGGTCCCTCCCTGGATCTCGCCTATACTCAAATCCATGACGATAATTCCCCCTTGCAAAGGGAGAGGGATCTCGGCGAGGGATGTCTCTACCACGCCTCTCCAGAGGAGGTGTAGCATCTCGTGGGGCACCTCAACAGGGGTGTTGTTGCTCGTCCTCTAGGTGTCTCTAACTGTTCTACCCTCGTGCTAACACTCGCAAAATCACCTATAAGAATTTCAAATTAGGCTCCCATTCGATCCAATCGGTCGAGAACCAAACGTTGAAACTCAGCGGGAGTCATGTCTGTCTGTGAACTAGAGGTCCTATCGTCGGTGTGATCGTGACTTGACATGGACTGACGATATTCCCTACCACTACGTAACATGCAAATGCCCCTAACCTAGGGCTCTGATACCAATTTTATGTAGTGATAAGGCCGACACGGGGTGGCTCCTCTAAATGTAGTCCAAAATGCGATGAGAAGTAATGTAGTGCAAGAGCGGTCCGCTAAAATTACAACAAGTAATTAATTATTATACAAAATTAGCACGTGCACAACCTTGACAAAACTTTGATTTATTTAAACAAGCAATATTCACAATTCAAACGAGGCGCAATTCTTTTCAAGCGAGCACAGGATAAGCTCCGCAAGTGGTACGATAAATGATCACATAGCACAGACGCACAGTACAATAAACATCCACCGTAATATAAGTAGCTGAGAATAAACAACAATAAAGGGACAGAACTTTATACCACAAGTTACACGCGCAGGCGGCAATGGCGGGTGTCGGCGGGCATACACAGGCGTGGCAACGTTGAGGAGGGGGCTGATTTGAAGTGGGATCCGCGTGAAAGGGAGGGGGGCTTGGGTTGGAAGGGCTGATAGGAGGGATTTGCGGGCCGGCTGTGGATTGGGGGATTGTAGGGTTTTCCGGGTGGGTAGAAGGCTGACAGGAGGAGGTGGTAGTTGGGCCGGCAGGAGGAGGAGGAAGATGGCGGGGTCGGATCTGAGCGGGGAAAGGTCGGTCGGTCCGGATGAGGGCTAACGGAAGAGGGGAAACAGCAGGTTGAAGGGGCGGAGAGGAGTGGTGGTTGACTGGGTAGTAGATAGAGGCTGGGGCTGATGGTGGGTGGTCGGAGACAGGGGAGGGGGAAGGCCGACGGGTTTGTTTGCACTGGGAAAGGGAACCCGTCAGGTTTGTTGTGCTGGGAAGGGGAAACCGTCGGGATGGGTTGGTAGTGGAGAAAGGGGTGGAGGAGGTGGATGGGCTTACCGACATGGCGGTATTTTCTCCAAAAACTCACGACCCCCTGAAATTGTCGCTGCCGCCTATATTTATAACCCTAAATTAGAACTGTTGTATACAAATTGAAATCAAACTACTCGGATCGGACGGTTCAAATTGTCTGGACCGATCGGGGGCTAAATACATCTCAAAATATAAAAAGTCTTATATGAATCTGACTCGGATCGACCACCGGACGCAACCACGGACTTGGATCGTCCATCCTGGCAACGGATCGCTACCTCCTGCGGGAATACGTGCATGTCGGTCGTGATGCGCCGTCACTTTGCACACTTAAATACGAGAGGAAAGGGGATACGGAATCCTATTCTACAATGTGGGACTAAAAACATGAGATGAACATAAACATGGCCCTTAACATTGGGCTCTTTTACATATTTCTTCAACATGTTCATAGGACTCTGACCATCTTGGAGAGGGAATAGAAAATGGGCACAGATGGCCTATTGATTGAAAAACAAGAATGCATGGGGACGTACTACCCTGACAAGTTCATCGAGCGGCCCAAAGATGCGATGGAAATATAGATGTGAAGAGCTGGATCAGTATAGAAGACTACATGTGAGAGTTTGAGATATTGATGTTGATGTGCAATATAGTTGAACCCGGAGAGCAAATTGTTGCAAGAATCCTGGAATAGCTAAACCGAAATATTGTGGATTATGTAGTTGCATGTTCTTTGCACATGAAAATGCTATCAAACTAGCCATTTAGGTAGGTGAGCAATTGAAGAGGAAATATGGACCCTCATATAGGACTGGGAAAAGCACCTGGGCCTACTAGAGAGGGCATCTTGAAAGTTGAGCCTTCCAACAATGAACTGAAAAAGGAAGGAGAGGCTTGCTCCATCAATTCTCCACAATCCAATGTGATCAAATGCTTTAAGTATTTAGGTCCTGAACACACTTCAGAGTGGCATAACCACAGAGTCATGATCATCCAAGACCTTGAAAATGATAGGGATCTGTTCAAAGCAGTGAAACCATTCATGATGATTTTAATGGTGACGTTATTGCCAGAGTATAATGTTGAGGGAAATTTTCTGATAATCATGAGGATTCTGAGTATGTAGGTGCAAGTCCGTGACAAGCAGAGACAAAGCTTCTTTCAGACCCGAGGTACGATCCAGAGGAAGGTTTGTGACATAATCATTGATGTTGCAGCTGCACAATGTGGCCTCTAAGATATTTGTGGAGAAGTTGGGGTTGCCTGATACTTCTCATCCTCATCCTTATCAAGTAGAGTGGCTCAATAAGGACGGAGGAACAAATAAGCAGATATTTACTGCCCTCTCTGTTGGGACGTCTTACTAGTACTTGACATGTAATCCTTGGTGTTCAAGTAAGACTAGAAGACAGTTCATGAATGATTCTTGAACACTCTTCTCTAAGGTTGGAAAGAAGACTGCTTTAGCTCCATTACACCATCGGTGGATCCAATGTGAGTCAAGATAAAAAGGTTGGGAATTCTTCGGTGACAAGAGGATGCTGAAAGTAATGACTATTGGCTTGTTGTGAATGTTTGGGCGCCAAGTACAAGCAAAAGACAAAGAATAACCCCGTTCTAGTGGATTACTAGTTGTCCATTGGAGAAAACTAGTTTTCATTGCTTTTTATTTTGATGCCTTTAAAATTAGCAATTCCATGTGTGTTCAGGGTTTTTTATAATTAGACCAGTGCATGCGGAATACATGAACAAAGTACCTCCTATACATTCTTATGAAGGAAGAGGACTACCCACCATCTCTATCAAATAGGATTCCTCACAACCTTTTTAAAGTACCCTTACTGTAACTCCCATATAACGGTCCATTTGGTGAGGCGGATTGCTCGTGGCTGCAGTTCAGGGTCAGCGCGATCAAAGACCAGAAATCGGTTTTCCGTGGATTTGTGCATGTGAGATCTACAGAACATTTAACAGTGGCGCCACAAAACTGCCGCAGAGCCACTGCTGCATTCTGTCGGTCCATGCCAGGGAATTTCTGACAACTAAATGGGACCCGAGCCTATAACTCATAGTCAACAACTCCCACGGTAGAGATCATATCCGACATGAAACAAGAATAAAGTACAAGGTTCCTAAAATTAATAAAGAGAAGGAAGGAAAGACAACAAATTCCAAGAGCCAAGTATGTATCACTTACCTTCAAAAGATGTATTTCCATGTAAAGGTGTTTCAGATGTTGGAGTTGATGGAAAACTACATGATGACAGTCTAGCTTCAATCATCATTGCTATGACTTCTTTCATTGTTGGCCTGTCAAATGGAGATTCACTGGTGCAGAATTGTGCGATTTTCAAAACTAAAGACATTTCTTCAACTCTGCTCCTTGAACTCAAATCCAACCGGCTGTCAAATATATAAGAAGCCGGGGTTGTGTTCTGCATTGACCTTCTCACCCAGTTAACTAAATCCCCGCCTCTGTCAAGAGGCTGAACTGGAGATTGGCCGGTGATCAACTCCAAAAGAACAACACCGAAACTATAAATGTCGCATTTCTCGGTAACCTTCATTGTGAATGCATACTCTAAAAGTTGAAAGAACAGCGCAGGTTAGAGATCCAATAGTCTGCACTATCTGCTACAATATAAACTGAAATTTAAAATAATTTCACCATCTACTGGCTATCTATGTATGACGAGAAAAAAATAATGGAGAATAATCCTAATGTTTTTAAAGAATGGGAAAGTGTTTGGGCACACTCTATGTAGAAAATCAAGCTCAAAAGAGAAAACAACAACAAATGAAAACTAAATAAATTTCAGTAAACGGAAGAGCGCATGAACACATAAGGAAAATTAGATTTACAAAAGTTCACCCAAATCCAGGCTACGACATCTCTCTCTTAGCCTCTTCCACTTGTATTATCAAAGAAAATATGAGTTTACAGGCTGCAAGACTTACAGTGAGAGCAACCTCTCACAATCTCACAAAAAACTCTCCCCTTCCTCTAACAAGAATGACGAACTCCCCCTTGCTTCCAGTGGTTGCTCCAGATCCCAATTTCACGAACCGGTTTTTCCCTCTTGTTCTTTTCTTATCACATCAACCCTAAGAGACAAACTCTTAAACATGGTACAACCACAAAAAAACTACAGGTCGGAAGAAGACCTGACCCGATGAGAGGCCTTGACGCCAATCCAGAAACAAGATTCTCACAGGCCCAGTAGAGCCCAAAAATAAATTTTGGGCCGGCGGCGTTGCCCCCGAGCCCTCCACCGGAGGCGCTGTCCCCTGGACCCCTGCCCGCTGACCGATCAACAGAACCACCGCCAGGGGCTGCCGCCCCCGGACCACCAATGTCGTCAACCCCGAAGATTTCCAAGTGGTTCATACTTCGATTCCCTTAAGCTCGCGTGGGCTACCCCAGTGTGAGAAACATTTGGACTGGAAATATTTACCAACTTCAACACTCTAGAGGAAAGCTTGCTGAACAAAATGCAAAAAATTGAAAGGACACGAAATGTACGAGCAATTTCAGTTTGAAGTTTTTTAATCTCAGGTTTTGTCGGTTTGTCGCATTGGATATTTTTCAAATTGGTTGTTTTGGAAGTGTTTAAAAGCTTATCTTTATAAGTTCTAATGAACCATTTTACTAAGATTAACTGCAAAGCAACAAATAAATTATTAGTTTCTTTTGGAGATGTGTGCTAACTCCGCCAACTTCATAATTCTGCAAGATAGAGCAAACAGGAATGCGCCGCCGACTCCACTGCTGCAAGTTGCTTTCTTCCCCAAAGATGCAAACTGCTACTTCGTCCTTGCAGTAAGCCCATCGACCCTCTTCACCCAACAATTCCTTTTCATTTCTCCACCAATCATTCACTACTCCACTGAGCACCCCTCTAGGCAACATAGGTAAAGGCTCCATCCTTCCACCATTGGTTACCACAATTCATTTTTTGTTATCCACCACTCTTTCATGATTCATTGAGCACCCAATTATGGGCTTTGCGCCAAGTTATCAAGATGAATTCTTATTATGTTGTCTTTTGTATTTTATTGATTATTGGTCTTGCATTTATAGTTGTTCGGAGTTAGGAGTGTCATGGTTAAAAGTTGGGAATTGTCATGATGGGTCTTGTGTCTTGTAAGCCTGTTTAAATACATGGATTGTGCGGAATGAAGACATCTAGAAGTTTAGTCTATTTCTTTGTCTTGTATGAGATTGTGGTAGTTCTCTCTCTCTGAGCATACCCCGCTTAGGCAGTCACGGTTCTGAATCCATAGTATCCTCCATCATCCCCTCCTCCGCCCATCCTCTGACATTCTACCGATGTTCTATGGCGAGCCCGTAACAACTTGAAGTCAAAAACATCTTTCCTCCAACACCACATCTTCCTCCCATTTCTACAAAGACCATTGTCCAAGATTTGCATGTTCGCTGCCACCACGAGGGGCCTCGTTTCGACCCCCTCTGGTTTTTCATTGGGTGACCCCACGGTCTACAGTCGACACCACTAAGTCATGTTGTCAGTCCCGTCGGCATTCCATGAGTCGGCATCCACGTTCAACACCAACATCCCACGAGAAGTACCAACCCATCATCGTCACCCTCCGACGATTCCATTTGCATCGACTGCATTGCTAGCCGCCGATGTTTCCTTTCCTCAGAACGAAGAGCTCGACAGTCATCCACTCCAGGCCTCCTTTCATTTCCTAGGTCCAACAATCGCAAGCCTATCGAGCCACTCTCCCCTTCTCTTGCACCCAATGTAGTGGACATCAAAGACCATGAGAGCAATAATTACATTGAACCTACGCCCTCTCCGCTTGCAAAACCACCTATTGTTCAAGCCCTGTGCTTGACATTTGCAACTTATAGTTTTGAGTAATTAATTAATCACATCACAAAGTAATTAATTAATTTTATTCAAAAACAAAGGTGGGTGATTTATTATTAGGTGGCCTCATAAGGAATCATCGAGGGTCTCGCGGGCACTCGAATATTCCAACTACCCCAGAGGAATTGTATCGTCTAGTCACCTGCTCCTTATCTCATGTGTCCACTTTATCTTTGTCGGTGATCCGCGATAAGGGGGACTCGTTTAATGCCCCGGCCCTCCCCCTTAGGAGTGATTTGAAGGCTCCTTATCAAGGAAGTTGCGGGTTCAAGGCCCAACCTCAACAATGCGCCGCAGCCAAAAAACAGGTGTGGAGAGGCTTTGGGGTGCTTGGGCGGCACCCCGTGCCTACGTGTCCCCTAAGAGGGAGGGCCGGGACGTTACAACTCGTCCAATCAAATGAGTACAACGAGGGAAATGATGCAATCGTTCATGACATCCCTAGAAGCCCTCCTTCAGGTGTCACGCTACACCGAGCTGGAATTCCCAACTTAGATAGGAAGACAGATCCATTAGGTTGGCTAACCAGTGCCAGCAATTCTTTGGCCACCAACAAACATCGACAATGGAATGGATTGGCATGGCATCCCTCCACCGTCTCGATTCAACTCAACTTTAGTTCACTAGTTTGCACGTTGATAAACCGAAGATGGCGTGGGAGGCCTTCAAGAAGCTCTGTAACATGTGATTTGGTCCTCCCATCCCGTGGCAACCCCCTCGGCGCACTCAAGACATTCTGACAAACAATGTCTGCTGATGCATACTCGAAACAATTCAAGATTCTCCTAACTCACGTTACGATGCCCCCAGAGATACAGATCAAAATCTTTGCGGGCGAGCTTCAAGAACAACTGTGAATGGCCATGGAACTTAAGGCTCCTCGAGACTTGATAGCTGCTAAAGTTTAGCTAAATTGTGTGAACGTCGACTACAATTGGATCATGGTGCATATATACCCCCAGGCACAGTGAATCAAGGCGGCCAAAACGAGGGCACCCAAACACCACTTATCCGTCAATTTTCTCGTGCGAAAATGTCTGAATGTCGCATGAAGGGATTATACTATAATAATGATGAGCATTATACTTGCGGGCATCGCTGCAAGAGGCTCTTTTATCTAGACATGGAGGACTCTGATCACGAGGGCATTGGGTGACGTCGACACTGAATTCGATCTCCCTTGAGGTTGAGATCAAGCTCATTTTGAACGGCGGGAGAGATGTTATGGGCATCACACTCAGTTAACAAATGAGATTTTTCTAATGTAGCATTTTATATTTTACTAATTTGTGTTGTTTTGCATTTATGAGTTGTTTGGAGCAAGGAATGTCATGGTCAGAAGTTAGGAGTATCATAATGAGTCTTGTGTATTGTAAGCCTATTTGAAGGTATAGATTGTATGAAATGAAGGAATCCAGAAATTTAGTCTATTTTCTTTTCTTGTACGAGATTGTAATCTATCTCTCTCTCCGTCTCTGAGCACACCCCCGCTTAGGGAACCGCGGTTCCGGCTTCATAGTATCCTCTACCTTTGTCATCCCCCCCCCCGCCTCTGGCCAACCTCTGGCATCTCTACAGACATTCTACGACGAACCTGTAACACACCCCACTAGGCATGTAGGTAAAAGCTTCATCCTTCCACCATTGGTAACCTCCAAAGACATAGGGGAAGTAAGAATGATGGGGATCACATTTCTTGGGCGAGTTCTGATAAGAATTGACTATCCACCTATACCAGACACTTCTATTCTTCCTCCTCAATCAACCATCGCTTTGTGACTAGATATTTATCTGCATCCTATCATGTCTTTCAAACTTCTTTTCTTAAAAAGAAATAAGATAAAATTTGCTCTTACTACACTGCAGATCTACTCTTACCTGGCGCAATGTATCCATATGAACCAGCAACCGCAGACATAGTCTTCGAATTAGATAAATCAATTACTTTTGCGAGTCCAAAGTCTCCAACGTGGGCCTCCAGCTCCTCATCCAGTAATATGTTGTTAGATTTGATGTCACGGTGTATTATTTGGGGCTTGCAGTCATAATGGAGGTAGCGCAAACCTTCAGCCGCTCCGAGAGCAATGTTGTAGCGAGTATTCCAATCTAGCAGGTACGACTCCTCCCTGCTTCCATGGAGTAGCTCCCCAAGGCTTCCATTTGCCATGTACTCATACAATATAAGATTAGAGTCTTGATGATAGCAGAAACCATAGAGTTTCACAATGTTTCGATGCCGGATGTTTCCGAGGGTAGATATCTCAGCTCGAAAACTGCTGTCAATGTTCGAACACTCTCCATGAGGCTTCAGCTTCTTCACTGCAATTATACTTCCATCAGGCATGACGGCCTTGTGGACTGTCCCACACGCACCACTTCCTATCACGGAAGCTTCCGAAAAACTGTTAGTAGCTCTCAGAAGCTCCTGATAAGTGACTCCAGCCTTTGGAAAATAATGGAGACTGGTTACACTCTCTTTTTGACCTTCACTGTAAATAATAACAGGCCTGCGCATCTTAACAGACCAGCAGATACCTGCTGTCGCAGCCAAAGAAAGAAATCCTACAACAATTGCTGATATGCTAATAACCTTTTCCTTATTTCTGTATTTGGTAACCCAACTGGGTTCTGTCGAAGAAGGTGGCACAGGAGAAGGTTGGCATGCTCTAATACTTGACCCACAGAGCTCACTATTTCCAAGGAAATTGCTTCCATCCATTCTTCTGAAAGCAGGAGTATAGGGTAGGGGACCCATGAGGTTATTGTTAGAAAGGTTGCACACTAGGAGGCTCGGTAGCCCGGAAAATGAGGAGGGTATCTCGCCATCTAGTTCATTGTTATTCAAGTAAAGATATACTAACATATGTAAGTTTCCAAGTTCAGTTGGTAGATTGCCAGATAAAGCATTAAAACTCACATTCAATGCAATCTGTAGGGAGGTAAGCTGCCCCAATTCCAAAGGTATATACCCTGAAAAGTTATTCCCACCCATTTGAAGCTCAGTAAGCCGGGACAAATGCCCTAAACTTTTAGGGATGGTCCCAGTCAGATGGTTATCAGAGATCTTCAATTGTTCCAGATTCACAAGATTGCCAAAAGCATCTGCGAAAATTCCAGTGAAATGATTTCTGCTAAGATCAAGCCTTTGAAGCTTTGTGCAGTTTGCCAACTCATGAGGAAGGAAACCTGAAAGCTGGTTCCAAGAAATATTGAAACTCACAAGTTCTGTTAGGCCTCCTATTTCAGGAGGGATCTGACCTATAAAATAATTAGCAGACAGAATCAATATCTCAAGACTCCTTATCTTTCCAATTTCAGGAGGAATTGGACCAGAAAACCTGTTTTGATTCATATCCAAAGCAGATAAATTTAGAAGCTCTGAAAATTCTAGAGACAGAGTTCCCGTGAGCCGGTTGCTCCCCAGCCATAACTGGACGAGACTTTTACAGCTCTTCACGCCATGAGGGATATTTCCGAATAATCTATTTGATCCAAGGCTCAAGAAAACTAATTTTTCGTATTTGCAAAGGTGGACAGGGATTGTGCCGAAGAGATTATTGTCAGAAAGATCAAGCACAGTGAGATTACTGTTACCCCCTAATAAAGGAGGAATTGTGCCGTGAAGACGATTGTTGGAGAACTCCAAGTACTCCATAGAGGTGAGATTTTGAAACTCTGGAGGAATTGTACCACTCAAGTTATTATATGAAAGATCTATTCTCCTCAATTGGCTCAACTCACCAATCTCTCTGGGAATACTTCCCTGAAGAAGATTCTCGAATAGATGAAGTAAACGAAGAGTCTCGATCCGACCAAGCTCAGCAGGAATGTAGCCTGTTAATCTATTCTCAGAAAGATCAATCTCAATTGCATTCTCACAACTTCCTAGTTCACTGGGAATCACTCCAGTAAACTGATTTGTATAAAGATACAATTTTTTCAAGTTTGATAGTTTCCCGAGTTCGCCAGGTATGCTTCCACCAAAGGCATTGTGATTCAAACCAAGCATTTCCAACTTACTGCAGTTACCAATCTCGGGTGGAATCTCACCTGACAGTAAGTTTTGCCAAAGGATTAAAGTGGTTAAATTCTTAAGCCCTCCAAATTCCCGAGGTAGAAATCCCTCTAGCCTGTTCTGAGCCAGCCCCAAAATCTCTAAGCCAGAACAATATCCAAGCTCGACCGGAACTTGGCCTGAGAGAAAATTCAGGCCTGCCCGAATGATTCTAAGATTTGTGAACATTCTAATGGAAGAAGGAATTGTGCCGGTAAGATTGTTGCTGTAAATGACGAGTTCTTCGAGAGCAGTCAGATTGCCGATATTGGGAGGAATTTGACCGTAGAGAAAATTCTCGCTGAGGAAGAGCTTCCTCAGAAAGGGCAGTGTGCAGAGCTCCGAGGGGATCTTCCCATGAATCTCATTCGTGCTAAGGTCGAGAACTTCCAAATGCTTACACAAAGCCAACTTTTTAGGAATAGGACCAGAAATCAAGTTCCTTGACACATTAAAGATGACTAGAAATCGAAGCTCACATATGCTAGTGGATAAGATGCCAGAGAGATTAAAGTCGTGAAGATTAATGGAGGCAACCTGGAAATTAATGCAAACAATTCCACTCCATTGGCAAGGATTTGAATGTGAGATGTTCCAGTTATGAAGAGCTCCATTGAAATCAACCAGACCTTCCTTAAACTTCAAAAGAAACTGTGCGTCCTGGTCGCTACTCAGTACACCGGGTACAAAAATAGAAGAAAAAATCACGAGAAAATGGAAATTCCGCCATTTGGGCATCATTTTCACTGACGAGAAGCTGAAATCCAAGTTACAGAGTTCAAAATAACCTGTGGAAATTCCAATATGTGACTATTTCATAAGCATTGGAGTGTCATGAACTGAGTTTAAAAAGTTCTCTTACTGCGGCAAAACAACAAACACTAGGAAGACAACCCAGGAAGAGAAATGGAAATAGCAGGAAGAATCAACAAGGAGGAAACTTCTCCCAGGAAATACTTTGAACAGAAACAAACTCGTAAAAATCACTGGTAAAGATGACAGAACAAACAAAGACGATGGAAACTTAGGTCGGCAAGGCTCAAGGGATCGTCGAAAACGAAAGACTGGGAATTGGCGAGCGGCGGTGATGAGAGGCAGGGTTTGCTGGGTGTTAAAAGGGATTGCGGGCGAGAGGAATTTGGGGATTGTGCGGTGGTCGGCAATGTGGTTTGAGAAGGAGGGGAAAGGGAAAGGAGGAGATGGGCGTCAACGGGCGGACCCCCCACTATTCCTCCGTCGCCTCTTGAGGCAACGAGAAACCCTAGAATCTTCGTCCGTCTGTGATGAGATGGGGAAGGGATAGGTGGAAGCTGATAGTTGCTCTCAGAAGTCATGATTTCCATGGAGACCACTGGCACCAGCATCTTCTCTCTCTCTCTCTCTCTCGTTCTCTCGTTACAGTATTTGTACTGTTTGGCGTTCAAAGCAGTACATTTTAAAATGCGCTTTCAGCCTCAAAAATCTTTTGTAATTGGGATTTTTTTCCTTCACGCATGCTGTCTAGTGGTGTTCAAAAAGATCGGGCACAGAGGGCCGGACCGGCTCCGGCCCGAAAAAAGTTTGTGAGGCCTGGGTCGGACGGAGCCCGCCCAGAAAAAAGTCGGGTGAGGCCTGGCCTGGGAAAAGCCCGGCCCTGACTTAGGCTGGTCTTGGGGGCCTTACAGGCCCCCATTTCAGCCGGCAGCTCGGGCCGGGCCTAGCCTGGGCCCGACACCCAAGCCGACGGGAAATCCAGTGGCAGGATTTCCAATTATTAGGCGGGTAAAATCACACCTATTAATCCAGGCGGGATTTTGGGCCGGCCTGAAAGGCCTTAGCAGGGCCCCTCTTTTAAAGGGGGCCCAAACCCGGCCCAACTCAAGTCAGGCCCGAGCCGAGCCCGATCGGCCTGGTCCCATCCGGCCCGATAGTGCTTTTTGGACACGACTACTGATGTCCAGGAATAAGGGTGGTAAAGACGTAAAGTGCATTTTATCATAAAGTGGCATATATTTAGGCAATAATTATATGTAGGCCCACTTCTGCTATGTTCAGGTCACGCAATTTCATAACGGTTATGTGCAGCACAGGTAGAGGCGGAGTCGGGAATTTTATTTAGCAGGTGCTAAATTTAATTATAAATTATTTTTATTCAAATTCAGGTTTATCAATTATGAATAATCCAAAAAAAAATTAACAAAATAACAATATTTAAACATAATCACTTACATTGTTATACTTGATCAAATTTGTACTCTCCCGATCTTCATTACTTGAAAACGCTTAATAATTGTTTCGTTATCAAGTATCAACAGTTTTGAATGTTTCTCTCTCGATATATGTCAGTAAACTGTCATTAAGTCATTCATCACTCATCCGATTGCGCAATCGGATCTTTATAATCTTCATCGCAAAAAATGTCCTTTCAACTGTAGCTGTTGCACCTAGTAGCAGTAATACTAATTTAATCAGTGAATATACCAAATAATATGTGATATCCAGCTTGATTCTAACAAACTGTTTAGCAAAATCACTGATACCATTAAAATCAGAAACTAAATCTGTGATCTGACGTCTAAAACATAAGTCTCAAGCTGACTCTGAAGTGTCGTAAGCTGAATTTGAGAGAAGTCAAATGGATAAAACTTTGGTAAACATAATAATTTCTGTATGTCAAAGACTGAAAAATTATCACTTGGATCAAAACATGACATGCAGATGAGTAATTCAGTGTTAACCTCGTTAAATTTGTGATTTAACTCATTAAGTTGTAAATCAATTACTGAATAAAAAACATCAACCCGATAATGAATTTAATGAATTTCATGTAATTCATTTTGAATTAAAGAAAATTCTTTTCAATGTATAAAAGAAGGAGATAATTTTGGCCGAGGTGGCGAGGTGTGTTTATCGCATGAGGCGTGTTTTTTTCCCTTGAGCGCATTTTTTCCGTCGGTGAAATATTTTTTGCACAAACGAGCATTTTTCATGTGGTTACTCATTTTCGTCATTGCGTGCATTTTTTTTTGTTGTGCACACTTTTTATGCTCGGACATGCTTTTTCGTCGGGACACTTTTTTTGCCCGAGAGCCCATTTTTCGCCAAAAGACGTATTTCTCTCGGGCGAACAATTTTCCACCAGTACGTGTTTTTCGCCTTGACTTGCGGTTTTTCGCCCGAGCATGCATTTTTCGCCCAGGACGCGTATTTTCGTCATGTCGAGCATTTATCGCACAAGCAAACTTTTTTGTAAGGGTGTGCATTTTTCCGCCCCGGCGCATTTTTTTCAACACATCGGTCACTTTTTCCTGGGCACCCATATTTCGCGCGGACACTCGTTTTCCTCTCGAGTGTGTGTTTTTCGTCCGAGCACATGTTTTCCGTCTGAGCGCCCGTTTTCTGCCCTGGCACACGTTTTCCGCCTGAGCATGCATTTTCTGCTCAGACATGCGTTTTTGCCTGTGCAGGCATTTTTGGTCCGAAAGCGCATTTTTCTCCCGGACACGTGATGTTTCGCCTGGACGCAAGTGTATTCAACCGGGCACGTGCCTTTCATTCGGCCTTGCACATTTTCTCTTGCGTACTCAGGCATGATTTTTTTCTCTCGGGGGGAGGGGCATTTATTTCATTAATTTAAAAATATTCTCCAATTTTGTTTGATGGGCAAATACAAGAATTAGAATTAGATAAATTTCAATTTATAGAAAAATTGAAATTGATCTTAATTACAATATCTAATTTCAATTCCATTCACACGAACAATACCCAAATGAACCCATCTTTGAGATCCAACAATATTCATTCAATTACTACAAAAAGAAGTATTCAAGTCCTTAATAGAAATATTAAGGTCTCACACAAGAAAACTTTGGTTACATCAAAATAAATTTTAGAAATAGAAATATTTTTGTCCAATCAAATATTCATGTTCAGAAACGTCCTATAGTCTATAGGTTTAATGTTAAAGGGGAAAAATATTATTTGGTTAAACATTCACTTTCTCATTTTACACTTTTTATCAGTTTTTTAAATTTGTCTTTTTATTTTAAAAAATGTGATCTCATATAAACAAAGTTCTCTACCCAGGGGCGAATTCAGAGGGGGCCCGAGGGGCACTGACCCCTCTCCTATTATTTTTCAAAATGGTTAGGGGATTTGGATTTCTCTCGTCGAGATAATGAATTTTGATTGCTTATATGCCAAAAATTGTGGTCAGGTGAGTGAGAAACAGCTCTGATAAGATAAAAATATTCAATTTTTGTTGGAGAAAGTTAATGTCGGTCCCCCCAGTGGCAAACCCAAGATTTTTGCATGACCTGAGCACTAATAAAATTTAATTAAAATTAGAGAAATTAAATTGACAAAAAAGATAATATAATACTTTAATAAGTATTGATAACATCATTTACAATTTATAATAATATAAAGTGATATTAGACATTGCATAATAATGAATTCAAAAGAACTAACCTGTTAGCAAACAACTTTCCGGTGATACATATTCTGAAAACGAGTAATTATATCTTCATTAGTGATCTTGTCCAAAATATCTTTCTCAATATATGTGATTAGACAATCATTCATTCATTTATTCATCATCCATTCTGTTTCTCAAATGACTCTTGATAATCTTCATAGCAAAAAACATTATTTCCACACTAGCAGTCACAACAGGTAGCAAGCAAGTTAATTTTAACATTTGATAAATCAACTAGTAACAATCATGTTTTTTAACCTCCACTAATTTCTCAAGAAACTCACTATTACCTTTAACTTATGAGAATGTTTCATTAGACCACATATCAAATATATATATGTATCTAGCTGACCGTCATGAGCTACAAATCTAATGGAGGAAATTCACATGGATAAAATTTTGCAAGCTGATTCAACTTCTCTTTATCAAAAGAAATGAATTTGTCACTAGGATCAAGACATGCAACACAAAGAAGTAATTTAGTATTTACTTCATTAAATCGGTCGTTTAACTCATTCAACATCATATCAATCATAGTGTTAAAAATCTCAACCCAAAAGTAATGATAAGTTGTAATGTTCTGTATAGTACAATATGTCTTGATCTCCTTACTGGATAAAATCTGTCATCCATGTTCGGTATATCAATATTTTGTTTTACACAAAATGTTGATACTTCATTGAGGAAAGCCTCTCACTAAACATTAACACTTCTCATATTGAATAGCATTTGTTTTGCAATTTTAACAAAATTCGCTGCGTTGATGCCATGATCCTTTTTTGCAGTACCTGTGATAATTTATGTGTCTTTGATAAAATCTGTTTCATCAGATGCAAGAAAAAGAGAAAATCAAAAGTTCTCATATTATTTCAAAGACTATTTGTTGTTCCTCATTGATTTCCATCAGTTCCTTCACGTGCAATAATTTCAATAACGTTGTCAATAGATGAATACATACGAATGAAATTCTGAACAATGTCATAATGTGAACTTCATCGTGTATCACCTGCCTTCTTATTTCAAGGAGTTGATTGAGTCCTCCCACACTATCTAACTCTCACAATTCATTTCATGAGCAACTCTTTCAATTTCCAATACTCTAAGAGAATCGCGTCGTTTGCAAGAGCTTCCAACACCATTAAATACATTGGTAACATATGAAAAAAAAATTGCAACTTCAAAATGTCCTTCTGTCGCGGCAACTAATATTAATTGTAGTTGGTGGGCAAAGTAATAAATATAAAAAGCTGAACTATTCTCTTTCATTATCAATGCTCTTAAGCTATTAAATTCACCATGTTGTTGGCTCCATCATAACTCTATCCTTGTAGCCTTGAAATACTCAAGTTATAATTTGCAAATGTTTTATTAATAACAAGTTTGAGTGATAAAATTGTAGTATCAAAAATATTAACAAAACAAAGCAGTCTTTCAATAATTTTACCTCTTTTATTTACATATCTCAAAACAATAGACATTTGTTCTTTAGTTGAGATATCACAAGCTTCATCCACTAAGATTGTAAAACATTCATGTTTAATATCCTTAATAATTATGTCAATAGTCGCACTTGAAATTCCTGAAACAATCTATTTTTGTACTTTTAGTGATGTTAACTGACAATTATTTGGGGAATTTTTCAAGACCACAAATTTAATATCATTGTTGTGTGAAGCTGAGAAATCCAGAAGTTCAATTAAATTTCCCCTATTGCGTGACTCATTGGACTCATCATGGCCACGAAAAGACATTTCTCGTTGTAAAAGAAAAAGCACACAATCAATAGATGTATTCAAACGAGTACGATATCCAATGATTTGAGTTTCTTCTTGTCTTGCAAATACAATTGGGATACTCTGTTTTAGCTTCATTAAATTCTCGCACATTCACTTTGCACCATTATGAGCAGTAGTGTGATTCCTGACATATTTTTCAAGTATAGTCTTATCTTTCCAATACATGAATCCACGACTTACAAAAGTTGAATCACAACTTCTTTGAGAAAAGACATAACAAAAAAGCAAAATGCTGCATCTTTTTTGGTGTTGTATCTTAACTAATCTTTGAATTAATTATACTAGTTTTTGTTGAACCGATGAGCTTTTTTTTTCAATTTCAATTTGAGGGAAACTCTTTAAAAAAGGTTGACAAGGTTCATTCTGCAGATAATATCTTCGTATAGTGTCGTGTAGATTTACATCATAAGAGATTATGAGATGCCTCAAATCAAGATCTAAAAGTAAGTCCTCAAGCTTAAACTCAACTCGAAGTCATTTACTATTTGAATCTTGTGTCTCTTGTGCACTTCTAGTAATAGTATTCTGACTTGATCCCACTTTCAAAAAAAAAACCTCTCGATCAGATTATTTAATTCTGACATAGTACAAATTAAATTCAAAAACTCTAAATGAAATAATACTAGAACAAATTAAATGAAATACTCTTATTACTGAATATACTAAATGAAATATCTTAATACATCGTAAGAACATACCACTGAATAATGAAATACCGAATTGATTAAAATGCATAAATATAATTCAAATTGTAAAGAATTAAGAGATTACCTCTCGGTTCTCTCTTGTGGATTTTGAAATGGGAAGAATGCTTTCGATCTGCAAGTCCTCTTCGTACCTGAAAATAACTTCATGTTATAATCTTCAACCACATTTAGTTAAAATAGATTTCTACAAAAAAAATGACTATAAGTATATAATCTTATTTTAATTTTTAACAATTTGTACCTCTGCAGACTGCAACACTTCAACAATCAGTTCTTTGAAGTTTGAATCAGAATCTTGATTTACCTGTGTACTTCTGCAACAATCAGCAAACAACAATCTGCAAACAACAATCGGCCAACAACAATCTCAACATATCAACAATATAAAAATCGGAATAAAAACTCATTGGGAAAAAGAACTCATTAGGAAGAAGAACTCACTCGGAAGAAGAACTCACTAGGAAGAAAAATAATTGGTCAACAACAGTCAGATGTTGGTCATGTTGCACAAGTGCACTGTGCACATTGGGAAGAAGAAAGCACGCAGGTCGCAGTCTAGCCACCTCCCGTCGTAGAAGACGAAAGCAGAAACGGAGAAACTTTGTGAAAACCCCGTCGAGGTCGCAGAAACGGGAAGAAGAGGATCGACGTCGGCCCGTTGCTCGTCGCCTTTCGGGGTCGCTGGTCGTGGTCGCAGAAGAATTCCTCGCCCACTCCTGACGGATTGCTACAGGTTGCGCCTGCATCAAAGCGGGTTGTGCCTATAACATATACATATGAGTACTCAAAATGACCATTAAAAAATATACATCAATATTACAATTTTTATTTTGTAAAATAATATACATTTTGACCTAAACATATTAATTTTGGCTTTAATAAAATTGATGGTTTAATGTCATCTCCTCGAAAATACCACTGATATGCCTAATGGCAACCTTCCTTGAATAGACCGTTGACATACCTAATGACAACCTACCATAGTAGGTATAAGTGTTCTACTAAAAAAAATTGAATTTAAATGGATTTTCATCATTATTTCTACTTTTTTGATAGTATAATACTTGAATGGATATTGTACTTTAATTTTTTTGAAATAAATTATAACATATGTTGACTCATTAAAATATAAAAATAACGGCATAATTGATATTTTGAATATTTCACTAAAGATAATTTTTCCCTTATAATAGTGAAAGATATGCATAACATAGTATACATTGCATTGTACTTACAGATATATAGCGTATACATTTGTATGAGAACTTTTACTCCCTGAGTTACTTAACTTGCACCAAATCCTGATCATATAATTTTGTATGAGCATTCATATATGATACAGTTATATTTTGTGGATATATCGCACTACTTGTTGCATAGCTTTCTTCTATACAACTTATATTGATAGTCTTTATACTCTGTAGTTGATATATTTCTTTATATATATACCATATATAAAGAAATATGATAGGGCATGAAATATAAATTCATTGAGATCATCAGGACCGTCTGATTTGAGTACATAAATCATCAGCCATCTGATCTTAATCGCTCCCTCTCTATATTTTTTCGTAGCTCTCCTAAACCTATTAGGGGCGTCCTAAAGCTATATTAAAATTTTAAAAATAACCAGCCAGCACACCCAATCAGCCCGCAAGCTCTGCGTAGCCCGCCTGCACTTTCCATTTTCAAATAATATAGGCTCATTGCAGTATTTATATTCGAAAACCTATGCAGCATTCCACGGTGTGGGACTAAACGAAGCACAATTTTTTTAAAAAATAACAAGCGGCGTGTAGCAGAGATTTATATTCGGTTTTTTAAAAAGTTATTTTCAGTTTTCTATTTTTTAAATATTGGAGGGCATGACCAGCTCGATTTTGGGGCCTCCAATATATATAAATAAAATCTGAATGTTAATATTATTTATATTTCAATATTAAATGTTTTAAATTATTATTATTCGAATGTGTGTTTTTAAATATATTATTCACTTATATTCCACAGTGTGATTTTAAATATAATTATTTACTTATATTTCAATATTAAATGTTATTACATAATTATTTACTTATATTAGAAGCCCGCCGGGGGCGGGTGAAGCACGTCGTCGCCGACTGGGTACTGTCGTGCTTGACCGTAGGGGCGAAGCCACGCCGGCGGCGGGTGAAGCCCGTCGCCGCCGGCAGGGTACTGTCGCGCTTGGCCGTAGGGGCGGAGCCCCGTGTCGGGCACTCGTGTGTATATATATATATATATATATATATATATATATATATATATATATATATATATATATATATATATATATATATAGGGCCGCGTTCATATGAGAAGAGAAATGCCGTGCGAACTGTGCGAACTCCCTCATTTGGGCACCAAAATGGACATGTAATAT
The DNA here is from genome assembly GCA_039513925.1 of Platanthera zijinensis. Taxonomy (NCBI): domain Eukaryota; kingdom Viridiplantae; phylum Streptophyta; class Magnoliopsida; order Asparagales; family Orchidaceae; genus Platanthera; species Platanthera zijinensis. The sequence continues at coordinate 104,660,649 of CM077098.1, read as the reverse complement.
ATGGATTTTGACTGGCTCGACGAGACCTACAACTTTCATGTTGAACACTTTTTCTAATTTTGCACGGATTAGCCGGATTTTGGACCCGAAAATATCTGGGCGAAACGTGACTCGTTCCGCCCAGATATTTTCGGGTCCAAAATCCATATAATCCGTGCAAAATTAGGAAAAGTGTTCAACATGAAAGTTGTAGGTCTCGTCGAGCCAGTCAAAATCCATATATTACATGTCCATTTTGGTGCCCAAATGAGAGAGTTCGCACAGTTCACACGGCATTTCTCTTCTCATATGAACGCGGCCCTATATATAATATATATATATACGCGTGACTCAGAAAAACGAAAAAAAGGCCCTTTAAACAGCATTCGACGAGATCTACAACTTTCATGTTGACCACTTTTTCTAAAAATGTTGTTTAGGGGGTCTATTTTCAAAAGGCGCGAAGGGGGGTCCGCGCAAAAAATATAAATCGTAATATTTTACCGGGCGGAACCCCCCTCGCGCCTTTTGAAAATAGACCCCCTAAACAGCATTTTTAGAAAAAGTGGTCAACATGAAAGTTGTAGATCTCGACGAGATCTACAACTTTCATGTTGACCACTTTTTCAAAAAAATACTGTTTAGAAGGACTTTTTTTCGTTTTTCTGAATCACGCGTATTTTAGTCAAAAACGCAGGACGCGTTTTTCCAGTTTTCCGATATATATATATATATATATATATATATATATATATATATATATATATATATATATATATATATATATATATATATATATATATATATATATATATATATATATATATATCACAACTTCATTATCTTTCGTTTCTGTCTGGTGTCTCAGGATGACATAGGGGGAGAGAGAGAGAACCACTTAGTCTTTTAAACTAACAGTGTGTTGTCGCGCCGAAAGTGTTGGAGTAGCAGATGTAGCGGCTCTACCAGTAGGATGACAAGATATAGGGATGATGGTGATGGTACCTGGTAGCTGATGTTCCCACTGCTATCATGAGATGGCAAGAAGACGATTGTCATATAATCCTTTAAATTTGATAAAACTATTGTAGGGCAAGTCTTATCCTGATATTTTTGTTGTATTAGATGTCGTAAATATTTGTATATTCTTGCTGATTATATGTGTGTGGCTATGATACTTCTTGTGAATTTAGTCTTCTGCTTATATTGGTTATGTTATGTGATGATGGTTTGTCGGCAGGGTTGGTGTCATGTAGTAAGGATTAGCCCATGTCCTAGCACTATCGCTGGATGGCTATACTGGGCATAAGATCCTTCTTGGCTATGTTTATTTTTCGGTAAGGGGATCTTACAATGGAGAGCAGATGTCTACCATAGACTGACTCGAACGGTGTGGTATCAGAGCTGGAATGGAAGGGCGTGTTGAAAGAGTACTCGGCCCAGGAGAGCCACTCTGCCCATATGCGTAGGTGATCACACTTAAAGCATCGCAGAGTCCCCAAACAGCGATTCATGACCTCGAACTATCTGTCCACCTGCGGGTGGTACGTTGCACTCATCCAAAGTTGGGTGCCCTGCATCTTGAACAATGCCTACCTGTTGCAACCCATGTTGCATCTTTATTTTACTTTATTTCTAGTATTTTTGTAGTACATGTCTTTGCGCATTTTATATTTTAGTTTTCACGCATATTATATCACGCTTGTTATCTGCGCACTGTCGTGGGCAGATCAACTCCCGGAGAGCCTCCGGTGGCAGCTGATCCATGGGCGAACCACCCCCAATCGCACATTAGAAGGAGATTTCAACCTCAACATTTTCGTACTATGTCTATGGCTTTCTCTACCCCCAGCCCGCTCACTATTGTGGGCTTGTTCCTCCTGATCCTGCCTCCCCGTTCACAATGTTGGGTAATCTTTCACCGGTACTCAAGTCTCCCTTATCTTTAGTATAAAATTTATTATTAGTACTCGATCCTTGAGTTGAAAAATCGGATTTTGCTTTTTTAAGATAACTATTTGTCGTTAATTTCAAAATTGTGCTTGATTTTCTTTTTTGCTAATGCTTGTAGAGCAATTAATCATATTGTTGAATGCGAGTGAGCGATAGACATTTATGTGCATATTTTTAAGCTTGGATGGTTATCGGTTGAAAAGCTCGAGAAAAATCCACTAGCGGCACTCAATTTAATTTAATCTCAAATTTTATCTTTTAACATCAGTTTTAGATTTTGGTATACAACACTACCAAAACGAGCTCAAGAAAAGGGGGTCGTGGTCGCTCACAATGCAGCGAGGAAACCCATGTAGACGTACCACTGTGTTAACGAAAGCTGCGCCCACCACTAGGGTTGTGCATGGATGGCGGAGGGGAATGAAATGAGCATATTTGGATAGGCGATCTACGACCACTAAGACGCAATCCCATGTCTTGAAACGGGGAAGCCTGGAAATAAAGTCTATAGAGATGTCCTCCTAGACTTGGGTCGGAATAGGAAGTGACTGGAGGAGTCCCCCAGGGATGGTGGGCTCGTACTTGGTGTGTTGGCACGACAAACAAACTACGACAAAAGTCTTGATCTGGTGGAACATCCCTAGCCAATAAAACGAAGATGCAAGACGGTGGTACGTCCTGAAGACGTCGGCATGACCTCCCTCTAGGGTCATGTAGAACTCGGTGAGCATGCGAGGAATCAATTGGGACTATGGGAAGAGTAACAAACGGTTGTGGTAGTAGATACGATCGTCCGTAAGACAATATGGCGTGCATGCAGTGGCATCCGCCCGTAAGGCCTCAACAATCGACCGCAGGACGGAGTCAGCAACTCCTACACACTAAAGAAGAGTAGCATCCTACCAAACAGGTCTAGAAATGGCAATCTAGTTCGCAGTCTGCAGATGTTGGGAGATAGCGTCGACTGCACGATTGTAAGAACCGACTCGAAACTCGATCGAAAAGTCGTAGCCCAAAATTTTTGCCACCAAGACTTGCTGAGCTGGAGTCACAATCTTCTAGTGGAGGAGGTAGTGAGGGCTATGATGATTAGTCCAAACTGTGAAGTTGAGGCCCAACAAGTAGGGGGTAGTGTTGCACTGCAAGAACCAAAGCCATCAGCTCGAACTCGTAAGCGAAGCAGGGTCGCACAGTGGTGGCAAACATGCGGCTGAATTAGGCAATGGGCTATCCCACTTGCTTCAATACTGCGCTGACACCCGTGCCAGAAGTTTCAGACTCAACCACGAATGGCTGCAAAAAATCTGTCATAACTAACACGGTAGCGGTGCTCAGAGCCCGCTACAAGTCTAGAAGGCCATGGTCGCCACCGACGTTCACTGAAACTGTCGATCTCTGAATTCTTCAACATGTTGGGGAGTTGTTTAGCAATTTTGCCATAATCTATAATGAACCGGCGATAGTACTCCATGAGACATAGGAACCCACAAACGTCGCGGAGTGATCGAGGTGCGGGGCACTAAAGTACGACCCAAACCTTGTCATGGTCCATAGCCATATCACGTGTGGAAATGGTGTGCCCCAAGTAGCTAATTTCGGTCTGACCGAAAATTCACTTCTTGGGGTTCACATGAAAGGAGTGCTCAAGGAGAGTGGCAAGAGTCGTCCGAATATGATTAAGATGGTCCTGCCAAGATGAATTGTAAACCAGGATGTCATCGAAGAAAACCAAGATATATCTGCACTGGGCTGGTTAGAATAGATGATTCATGGTGGTCTGCAAAGTGGCAGGAGCATTCGTCCAGCTGAACGTCATGACAAGGAACTCATAGAGGTTGTCCTGCATGCGAAAAGCTATCTTGAGAATATCCTCCTCCCTAACCCAAATTTGATGGTAGCATGCACAGAGTAGCTGTCCTAAATGGCTAAATCGATCTTGACAGAGAAGATCCCATCGAATCTGGCTGAGATGCTGAAATATCGCGAGTATCCCGCCGATACAACTGAAACCCTAGGTAAAATTCGCAAAAACACACCCGGGCAAGTGCCCGGGTGTGTCCAAACATGGGTCCGCTCCTGGGTCCCCCCTTGTTAAAATTTCTTGAACCCAATGATGCATTCCTATGATGAGGGACGGACATAGGAAAAAAAATATCTTGCACTCAACGCACATGAGCTAAGTGCATAGAGTGCAATCCACTACATTGCTAGATCTAAACCACTACATTGTTATTTCTTTTTTTTTTTAAGTTATGCACCCCCTATTTATCAATTTCTTGGATCCCTCACTGCCTCTACCTACAATGAAAAAATGCACTCTCCTTGCCCCTCACAAACCCATTTTCACGGCACAAAAATGAGCGGCAAGCGGAGTATAACACTTAAGAAATTGCGAGCGGCCGGAGCGCCGTCACGTCAGGACAATATCGTGATCAGGATAATGTCACACAAGGCACAGGGGCCCCCGTGCACTACCTCAGTTTAGGTACTGTTGCGGTTGATCATAGAGATGCAGCCTCATGCCCGTCACTCGTATATAGAAAACTTTTAAAACTATATATAATTTTAACAAGCAACATCTTTTAATTGGTTCTTGAAGAGAGTTAACAAATGCAACATTTAGAAAATATTCTCAATAATAGATAAGGGAACATTTCTTGAATGTTGGGTTAAATGTGTTGCCTAAAGTTGTCTCTCTATTGCAACAATTAAAAAATGTCCACATTTTTATGTTTAGACAACATTTTATAAATATATCAAAATAAAGTGTTGCTAAAGAGTAAAGCTCCGGTTCATGCAGTCGTAACCGTTTGACCGGAAAAAATAAGTCCCCCAAACGGAGTCTAAAATGTTAGTGTATGTGCAATAATTTAGGGAAATTTTTGACGTAAAGTTTATAACATGATGGCAAGGTTTACATAATAATTAGAAAATTTAAATGATCGCATGAATTTCAATTTTGATCGCATAAATAAAGTTTATAATAGATGTAGGGTTGCAAAACTGATCACAGGAAGCCCAATTTTAAACGCACAAAAATCCACGTGGCAGCATCGCAACAGCCTGAAACACCAAATTTGAAGATGAGCCCAGACCCAAATAATTGTGCCAATTTGCCAACAATTACAATTAAATTAAGCAATAATAACAATTAAATTAAACGGGTGTTAGAAGAAATAAAATCTAAATAATTAATCTATACTAAAAATTAAACTTGGAATGAAATCAAATTTAAGTTAAAGCTAACATAAAAATTAAACATTAAGGCTCCGTTTGGGAGGACTTATTTTCACCAGTCAAGCGGTTGTGACTGCATGAATCGGGACTTAAATTGCATTTAAGTTAAAACCTCCCACCAAACACGGATTTCACACAACAGCCCCCCCCCCCCGTACCATTGTGGCCTCAATACTGTCGTGCGAGGCAAGGCAAGGATGACATCTCATTTGCCCGCACGTGCGCGTGTGTGTGGCCTCAATACTGTCGCGTGAGGCAAGGATAACATCCCATGCGCTCGCAAGTGTGCGCGTGCGTGCGCACGCGTGTATATATAAATATATGTAACCATCAACCATGTGAAGCGTGGAAGTGTTGGCAATTCAACTTTATGTTCCACTACGGGATGGTATAACACCACTACCCATGTTTGGTTGCTTTCAGCCTGTCCACAGAAGAAATAAAGTCCCCCCCAAAATCAATCAAAGGCGATTGGGAACCAGCATCAAAAGATATGACTACTTCTAATTTGGTGTTTTGGTTAACTCTATGATCAGAGCTATTATTTATTTAGGCTTAGTTTGACACGGTGGTTGCGGTCATGAACATGGAGGTTAAATTGTCATTCCTTAACGCTCATTAAAGAAACTTCATCAACTTTTATGTTCAAAAGGATGATGTTTGTTTGGTGATTCTTCACGAATGACGGCTTAACTCATGTGTTTAAGACCGCCACCATCGTGCAAAACGGAGCCTTAGGCTCCGTTTGGGGGGCCTTATTTTCACCGGTCAAGCGGTCGCGACCGCATGAACCGGGACTTAATTAAGTCCCCCCAAATGGAGCCTTAGTCCACAAGTCGGTACATTCGATGACAAACTCAGTTTGAGAAGGGGAGTTGTTTTGGCACGTGGAGCCCGCGTGCCATTTGCGACGGTATGTCGGCTGCTAGCTACTCTCTGCATGTGGCGCACTGGCGCCAATATTTAGGTATGTATTTGCACTTTAAATGTGGTGTGTTACTCGTACAACCATCTGATATGTGATACTCGGGCATGTGCCTGCGCTCGGAGCGCGCGGGGCGTGCACCCGCACGCCGGGCCTGTGCGGGGCGCTCCCCCACGTGTCTTGCTCGCGTGGGGGTGCTTGCGTGTCTGTGAGTCCTTCGATGGAGACTTGTGCGTCGTTGGTTGCGTGTGGGGGGGGGGGGGCCTGCGCGTCCTGCACATGCCCGTTTTTTGCATGCATATCTGCGCCCGACGCGGCGGCATGTGTTATAGCGTACTTGGAGTATTGTTTTTGCAAAACTTGTGCATTTTTTGTCTTTCACGTGCCAAGGTGTTGCTGGCAGGGTAGGCCGATGCGGTTGTGCTCTTCGCTTACTGTAATGTAAGTTGGCATCTGGAGGAATCGGTACAGAATACATGTCGGGCTGGAGATAAAAAATCCCACATAGTGAGGAGCGAGTGCAAAATCCTCTTATGGGTTTGGATGGCGTTGTGCGAGTTATCACTGAGGTCCGGGTTCCGTCTTCCCCTATGCGAGGAGGCGATCAAGTGTTTCAAGCATTACAGAATGTCAGCATCTCAATTCACCCATGTCAGGATGAAGCGCATCACGGGCTTGATCGTCTTCTTCAGAGAGCATGACTCGATATTCTCCTTGGATCTATTCAAAAATTGGTGCGAGGTGCGCATTGATGGAGGTGGTTTCGGCGAGGTGCATAACACAAGTGTTGGCTTGAGTTCGAGGATCAGGTGGATCGTCACCACGAGAATATTTTGTACGGATATGTCAGAAACTCTTGAGGCTTGTCAGAGCAATGAAAGTTGCTTCCTGGACGCTTACGTCGTGTGAGTAGGCGCAAGCGGGAGTTCACGCCAGTGTTGGGGTTTACTGAGCCTCAAACATTGGCAAACCCTTTGTTCCGTATTTCCCAGTTTGTGGAGGAGAAGTGTCTGCTGGGGTGCTAGCTTTCCACCGATCCTGAGCACTCTGCTATGGTGCCACTGAATCATGAAAGGAAAAGAAAACTGATCTTTAAATGTGGCAGTTTGGACTCCGGGACTCGACCATCCTCTTGGCCGAGAGAGTGCTTTGATTAGGCGGCTCTTAGCAGTTCCAGAGTTGACGTTGTGTCTGATGACCCTGATCTTGAGGTTCTGGGCTCCTCAACCCACCAGGTACCTCCTGAGGGGACTCCTGTGTCGCTGACTGCTAAGGCGATGAGCGTGTCTTTTTCTTTGGAGGCGAAAAATAATGCAGTAAGTACAACATTTTACTCTTTTTTGCTTGTTAACTTGCAAGGAATTTGGCTTCTTCCTTTACGCAGATCGGTGTTCAGGCCAACATCGCCCTCACGTGATCGACCACTAGGTGAGCATGTAGGATGAGTACCTTGTGCTTCAGGAGGAACTTCAGGGAGTGAAGAGCTCCCTTTCTGACTCCAGGGGAATGCAAGATCATTACATGTCTCGTTTCCTCCAGATCGAGTCTGAGATGCAAGCAAAGCTGGAGCAGCTGCGCGCGGTCGCATGGGGTGATGACGGCCGGCGGAATGTCGGCCGCGTACTAGCAGTCGTACTGTGTGGCCACGGCCGACCGCTGGCCCTGCGGCCTCGTGTGAATGGGCGCAGGGCGTGGCGGGGTCGGCGGGGGCCGCAGGCCATGCGGTCGCGTGCGGGCGGACACATGGTGCGTCGACGACCGGCGAGACGCTGGCCGCGGGTGCAACGACGGTTGGCGCGTGGACCACGCACAGATCTAGCGTGCGGAAGATCACAGGCGTGGTGGTTTGGGCTGTTTTTTCCCCTAATCCCCACTAAGTTAGTGGGGATCACGAGAATTCCGACTATTTATAACCCGAAATTCCTATAAATTAAGGGAGACTCATCAAATAGGGAAAAAATTCTCCCTCGGCATTCTGTCGTGAAGTGAAGATTGTGAGGGCCGAGTACATTATTCTATGTTCATATACATATAAATAGTACTAAATATGTGATATTCTATAATCTATATAGTTATATGTCATTAATTTCTTTAGATCCGCTAATATATATATATATTTTTAAATGGTTGAAAAAACATTGATTATACAATGGACAATATGGATAAGAGTGAAGCTATGCAGACTTCCACTCAAAAGATCTCCTCTCGCCACGGAGACATCTCTCATGTTCCAACTCCAAAGAAGCTCTACTGCAGAAGCTATGCTCCTTTGTTTCTGTTGCGGACAAATTCGACGTCCCGGTCGGACCGAATAATCTTGGACCGTCTTAGTTCACGGAGCGGTCGAACGCGCACACAGTCGATGAAGATGAACAGTGAAGACAAGTCTTGATTGTTGAAACCGGAAACCGGCCTCTGTGGAGTTCGACCCTTGGGGAAGGGGTGGTCTCGCACTTACTTCGCTCCTGCAGGAGAAACAATGAGGGGGAGAAGAACAAAGGACAGGACCAAGGGCCCGGCTCGGAGGTCCCACCACACACCCGGAAGATCTTAGAGCGCTTTCCCTCCTTAACCAGTTGTCGGGCTAAGGTACCTCAGAGAGCGCTATAAGACTTGAGAACCGAAAGCGTACCCTCTGAAGTACCCCTTGGGTCCTATTTATAGATTATCTCGGATGGTCTGCGAATAACCCGCCTCTGGTGGTCTGAATTTACTAAAGAGCTCCTCGGATTGGCCTGCCAACAGCCAAACCCCGCTGTTCTGGCTGGTTATACACACCTCTTGCCAGGTCACCTCCTGTCATTTGGGGGGAGGTGGGCAGCAGCCGATCCGCCTGGGAGAGGCGGCTGGGGCCGGCTCGCTTGGAAGAGGCGAGCGGGGGGCTGGCCCGCCTGGGAGAGGCGGCTGGGGCCGGCTCGCTTGGAAGAGGCGAGCGGGGGGCTGGCCCGCCTGAGAGAGGCGGCTGGGGCCCGGCCCGCCTAGGAGAGGCGAGAGGGGGGCTGGCCCTCCTGAGAGAGGCGGCTGGGGCCCGGCCCGCCTAGGAGAGGCGAGCGGGGGCTGGCCCGCCTGAGAGAGGCGGCTGGGGCCCGGCCCGCCTAGGAGAGGCGAGCGGGGGGCTCGATCCGCTGGCCTGCTTGGGCCCCTTCGGCGGACACGGGGTTGTACACAATCCCCGATCTTTGCGCGCTTTGCAGAAGCTCGGAAAGAAACGTCCAACCCTCGTGTCCGGCGACGAGCTTGCTGAGCTGGAGGGAATCTTTTGGTGGGACCCACCTTTTAGCTATAAGTAAGCCACCGGGCCTTCGATGACTGGCCCTCTCCTCTTGCTTCCTGCGTGGTTTGAGGCCAGGAGATGCCTGCGTCTGAGGAGATACGTGCTCGGTTGGCAGCCGCTAGGGAGGAGAGTCGGGAGGAGGCCCTCGCGGCCGCCCCGTGGTTGGCGCCCAGATCATCCGGCCCACAGTTTAAGCCGGTAAAGGGAAAGGTTGTCCGCCGTTCCACGCCGAGTGATGACCAGGGCTCCGGCGGCTCCGAGGATGAAACTGGGTACGTGGTTTCGCCCTTCGACCTGTGCTTTCCACTGACTTTTCCCTTTGCAGGAGACGCCCCCTGAAGATGCATTGGAAGGGGGCTCCGGGAACCTCGCGGATCTCTCCGTGGAGATGATCGACCTGGGCGTTAGTCCTCTTTCTCCCGCGCGCAGCCTTCCTGCGACTCCTCCCCCGCTGAGAGTCCAGGGTCTGGGGAAGCCGCTCGTCGCCCCGGGAGGGAAATCATTCCAAGGTCGGCCGGGTTCTTCTCGGCCAGCTGACGACGCGGGAGACGTGCAGACGCCGGGTAACCCCCCTGAAACTAACTCGCTCGCCGCTCGTCTGTTTCTGACCTTGCTTCTGCAGGATATCGCGTCGTTTCTTCTGATGTCGAGATGAGCGAGGGGTACTCGCCTCCCGTGGAGCCGGAAGACATTGCGGACTTCTTGGGCGACCCGCATGATAGCGAGAAGATGAAGGCGCAGGTGGCGCGAATGTTTCAGAAACACACGATGCTGCTCAAAGAGGCCTTCGTGGGGATGGAGAGAGACAGAGTCAGGGCGGAGGAGCGACTCGCTGCTTTGGAGGGGGCAAGGGGCTCGGCTGAGGATGATGAGTCGGCATCTCCGGGCGCGCATATTACGCGAGCAGAGGAGCAGCTGACAAACATTTCGAAACAGGCCGATCAGACCAAGCGGGAGCTGGCGGCGGTTCGAGAGTATCATGACTCTCGCGTGCCGCCTCGAACCGGCTCGCAGAGGCGGGGTAGGTGGAAATGGATTGAGTACTAAGCCACCTGCCTCGCCCGCCCGTGCCCGCAGTTGCTCGCGGGGTCTGAATCGTCTCGATGCGATCCGTCCCAGGTTATCGGAGGCGGATACTATCTAAGAACAATTGCTATAATAATTCAGGGTTCTTCTCGCCCGTTCCAGGGCGCATGCTGTTATTATTATTATTATTATTGTACCTTTATTATTATTCTTATTATTTGCTGGACTCCTGGCTTCAACTTTGGAGAGCCTGCCTAGTAGAGGCGGGTAAGGGTCGGCCCGCCTAGAAGAGGCGAGCGAGGGTCGACCCGCCTAGGAGAGGCGAGCGAGGGCCGGCCCGCCTAGAAGAGGCGAGCGAGGGCCGGCCCGCCTAGAAGAGGCGACCGAGGGTCGGCCCGCCTAGGAGAGGCGGGTGAGGGCCGGCCCGCCTAGAAGAGGCGGGCGGTTCGCTCGTCGCCCCTCGACTGGGCATTCCTCTCAAAATCTGCTCTGTGCGGGAGGAGGGATGACTCGCGGCCGGGAGACTCTCGCGGCCGACCGGCGATTCGACGCGGACCCGGGCGGGGCTCGGGAATCGAAGCGTCGGGGTTGGCCCTGCTGTCAGTTCGCTTTCCCGCCTTTTCCGATTTTTCCCGCTCTTTTCCCGGCCCTATAAATAGGCCCTTATTTATTATTTCATCTACCGCATTCAAGAGCCCTTCCAGCTTTACCTCGCGAGAACTCTCTCTTTTCTCTTTCCTCTCGCTCGACTCGCTTATCAGTTCCGCGAGATGACGGGCGGCAGCGGCGAAGCGGACGGGAGGGGCAAGTGTGCCTGGATCTTCGCCGACCACAGCTTCCCTCCCGCCGTTATCTCGGAGAAGGAGTTCTTGGACACCGTCGGCAACTTCATTCCGCCGGGTTTCGTGGCGAGGCGGCCCGGGAAGGAAGAACGGATCAACGAGCTCTCGGGTGATGAGCTGGCTCTCCCGACGGCCCATTTTGAGGCGGGGCTCCGGCTACCCCTCTGGCCGGAAGTCCGCCAGGTCTTCAAGTATTATGGGGTTGTCCCGGGGCAGTTGACCCCGAACTCGATCGCCGTCGTCGTCGGGTTCGCCTGCTACCTTCGCGAGGAGAGGATTGAGTTCAGCCTTGCGGTCTTCCGCAAGCTGTTCTCCTTCCGCGCGAACAAGGACGGGACCGCGTGCTTCGCGAGCATGCATGCCAAGGTGCGGGAGACGGTCAACAAGAGCCACAACTGGCTCAAGAAGTTCGTCTTCGTCAAGGGCGACTTCGGCAACATTCCTTTCTCGCCGGTGCAACTCGGCGAGGCGAGCTATCGGCCCCCTAGCCTGGGGGGCCATGAGGCGAAACTATATGAGTTCTTCGCCGGGAAGAACTTCGAGGTCGCCTTCCTCCGTCGGAATCTCGATGACCTCGTCCCTGTCCCGCCCGGTGAAGGTAGGCGGCTCGCTCGCCTCTGCTTGAATCGTACTTTTGATTTTTCTAACTCTTGTTTCTGCAAGCGAGCGCGACGTCCCTCTCCGCCCGCCTTACGAGAGCGCGCGGTCCGCATTGAGCGAGCTTGGCCGTGCCTAAGCGGCAGCCTTAGCTCACCGCGAGCTCTCGGCTCCCGCCGGCCAGAAGCGCTCCGGAGGTGAGCTGACTCAGGGCCCTCCCCTTTCTAAGAAGCCGAATAAAATGAGCGGTCAGGCTCCTTCAGCCGGCGACAAGGGCAAGGCCCCCGCGGATCAACCGTCCTCTGCCCCCGCCCCTGCGGTTCCCTCGGCCGTTGATCCCGCCGGCGGGGCGGCAGGGTCGTCGCGGCCGCTCGCGGCGACTCGGCCCGCCGAGAAGCCGGTTCCCCGAGGGCATCCCAACTTTGGCTATGGCGAGGGGCCCACAGACAGATCCGGTGCCCCGTTGCTTCAGTGGGACAAGGAGGCCAACGGCGTCTCGATGTCCTCGCTGCTGCCTAGTTGGGCGGAGCAGGACACCGCCTCCAGGGACGCCTTCAATCTCTCCTTCGGCGTATACGGGCGGGAGGATGCCTCCACCTACGGCGAGGAGGCCACGCGGGTGCTCATCTATGAGAGCGCGCGGGCGCAATTTCAAAGCCTCGCCTTGGCCCACATGGTCGGCCGGCGATGCCTCCGGCTGGACAGGGAAGTCCCTTCGCTCAACAAGTTGATCGACGAGAAGGAGGAGGCCCGCAAGCTCGCCCAGGAGGAGGCGGACGACCTGCGAAAGCGGCTCGAAGCGGCTGACGCCGCCCTCGCGCAATATCAGGGGGGCGCGGTAAGCCATCTGACTCGCACCCGCCTCTATCCCGCGATTCGTCCTAATAAATTTCTTTGCAGGATGCGGCGACCGCCAGCCGACTTGGTACCGAGATCGCCACTCTCCAGCTGGAGAACCAGACCCTGCAGGCGCGGGTGGGTGCGCTCGAGGCTGCTGCCGTCCCGCCGGCATCTTCGAGCGGCTGTCAACTCGTTCATCACAGCGAGTACGACCTGGCGGTTCTGATGCAACATAACGGGGCCGACGCGGTGACGTATCTCTTCAAGACGCTGCAGCGGGCCAGGCTCCTCAAGGACGAGTGTTCTGGCTTGCGGGTGACCGACGTGGTACCGGAGCTGTTCCTCCCAGTACCTAAGTCAGGCGAGTACCACCGCATATGAAGGGCTCGCCGCCTTGAGGCTTTTATCTCCCCCCCCTTTTTTGGACATGTATTTTGTTTATTTTTGTGCGATTGCTCCGCGGGCCGCAATTACAATTTTGTAAAAGAATATATTCACTGCATTTACTTTCTCGATTGTCAATTATTTCCCGCCTCGCAATCGCTACTGTGCATTGTTTGTTGATTCTCTGATTTTCGTTGCTGCGAGCGAGCGAGTGAGACCGCCCGCCCGTTTGAGGTTCGGGACGTAGATCTAGGTTCGAGGGACACTAAAGCTGGCGCGACGCGAGTGGCGAGTCGCGCCTTCCGCTCGGGCTCACCATTTTGACCATATCTTAGAGTGGACTGGGCCCGTCTTCCGTGCGTAAAGACTTCGCGCGGGCCGGCTTCTCGGGGGGGGGGGGGGGGTCTTGGCGCTTCCGTTCCTTTGCCTCTAACTTACCCCGGGGACCCGCCGGACTGTAGGTTGGGGCCGGCGTTGCGGCCTCATAGGGTCATCCTGACCGGCCCGCTCACCCGATTTCTGGCGACGTGAGAGTCTAATCCCTCCACTCGCACACCATGCTTAGGGCTCGCCCCTTTATGCCCCGGGGCGGGCCTTCTTGGCTCGCCGCCTTGCCTGGGCATCTTGGCCGGTCCACTTCGTTCAATCTCTTGCGCCGCGAGAGCCTAACCCCTTCCCTCGCGCGTTGCGCTTAAGGCTCGTCCCTTTATGCGCCGGGACCAACCTTCTTGGCTCGCCGACTCGCCCGGGCATTCCTTGGGGATGGTATCCAATCCCTGGTTGCTCGGCGAGAAGTCGACGGCCCGATCCTGCCCAGGGTCTGGGGTAGACCCCTCCGAGTGACATCCAGCCCTGCCAGCTTGGTGGGAGCCTGGCAGCGGGATCTGCTCGGGGTCTGAGGCAGACTCCTCCGAGTGACATCCAGCCCTGCCAGCTTGGTGAGAGCCTGGCAGCGGGATCTGCTCGGGGTCTGAGGCAGACTCCTCCGAGTGACATCCAGCCCTGCCAGCTTGGTGAGAGCCTGGCAGCGGGATCTGCTCGGGGTTTGAGGCAGACTCCTCCGAGTGACATCCAGCCCTGCCAACTTGGTGGGAGCCTGGCAACGGGATCTGCTCAGGGTCTGAGGCAGACTCCTCCGAGTGATATCCAGCCCTGCCAGCTTGGTGAGAGCCTGGCAGCGGGATCTGTTCGGGGTCTGAGGCAGACTCCTCCGAGTGGCATCCAGCCCTGCCAGCTTGGTGAGAGCCTGGCAGCGGGATCTGCTCGGGGTCTGAGGCAGACTCCTCCGAGTGACATCCAGCCCTGCCAGTTTGGTGAGAGTCTGGCAGCGGGATCTGCTCGGGGTCTGAGGCAGACTCCTCCGAGTGACATCCAGCCCTGCCAGCTCGGTGAGAGCCTGGCAGCGGGATCTGCTCGGGGTCTGAGGCAGACTCCTCCGAGTGACATCCAGCCCTGCCAGCTTGGTGAGAGCCTGGCAGCGGGATCTGCTCGGGGTTTGAGGCAGACTCCTCCGAGTGACATCCAGCCCTGCTAGCTTGGTGAGAGCCTGGCAGCGGGATCTGCTCGGGGTCTGAGGCAGACTCCTCCGAGTGACATCCAGCCCTGCCAGCTTGGTGAGAGCCTGGCAGCGGGATCTGCTCGGGGTCTGAGGCAGTGACATTCATCTCTCCTCGCGGGGGGGGGGGGGGGGAAAGAAACAAGTTTATTGCAAGAAATTCCATTCGAGATTGAGCATGGTTTACATGATTTTAGGGAAAAAAACGCTTCAAGTCGTCTCCACTCCAAGTGAGACTTAGGGTCTCGCCCTCCACATTCCGGAGGCGATACCCCCCCGACTTCAATGCCTCCTGCACGATGAATGGTCCCTCCCAATTGGGGTGGAGCTTTCCCACTGCGGCTGATCTCCCTGCCGCGTCCACCTTCCTCAAGACCAAGTCTCCTTCGGCAAACTGCTTGACTCTGACGTGCTTGTCGAAATACTTGGCCATTCTTCTCTTTATCTCCTCCTGCCTCACGGCTGAAAGGTCCTGCAGTTCCTCGACCATGTCGAGAGAGAGCCGCAGCTCTTCTTCATTATTGGCTCTCCATTCCTCTTTGTGCTCTCCGGCCCCGACTACCCGAGGTGTCCGGACTTCAAACTCCACCGGAAGTACTGCCTCGCACCCGTGGGAGAGTTTGAAAGGCGTCTCCCCTGTTGCTGTGTTGGGTGTGGTTCGGAGGGCCCAGAGAACCGAGGGGAGTTGCTCCACCCAGCTTCCTCTCAAGTTCTCCACCTTTTTCTTGAGGAGGTTCACGATAATCTTATTTGCCGCTTCCACTTGCCCATTGCTTCGGGGGTGATGAACTGAGGCAAATCTGAGATCGATCCCGAGCTGCTCGCAGAAGCTGGTGAACTCGGCACTGGCAAATTGAGGGCCATTGTCCGTGACGATGGCCTGGGGCAACCCATGGCGACAGATGATCTCCCCCCACACAAAGTTTCTGACGACCTGGGAGGTCACCTTGGCCAGCGCCTTAACTTCTAGCCACTTGGAGAAGTAATCAATCATCACGAGCAGGAACCTCCTCTGGCCGCTGGCTTGGGGAAAGGGCCCGACCAAGTCCATTCCCCAGATGGCGAATGGCCAGGGAGCGGTGATACTCCTGAGGCGCTGGGCTGGTTGTAGCTGGAGGGGAGCGAATAGCTGGCACTTATGACATTCTTTTGTGAATTTTGCCGCGTCGAGACCCAGAGTCGGCCAGAAGTATCCCTGCCTGACGATCCGGCCTTCTAAGGTTCGACTTCCGGAGTGACTCCCACACTCCCCGGAGTGGACCTCTTCTAAAATCTTCGGGACCTCCCTCTCGCCCACACAACGCGCCAGCATCCCTGAGAGAGTTTTCCGGTATAACTGGCCGTCTCGCATGAGGTAGTATGCCGATTTGTACTTGAGTTTCTTTCCGTCCATCCCCTTGGGATACTCCCCGATGGTCAGGAAAGTGACGAATGGGTCCATCCAGGAGGGGTGCTGTTCCACCTCCATCAGCTCCCCCTCCTCGATGGATGGGCGAAAGAGGTCTGTGATGGTACCCCCCGCCCGGGGTCCATGCTTTGCCAGCTGATCCACCTGCTCGTTATCCTCCCGAGGCACGTGCCGGATGGAGAAAGTCTGGAAGGTGCCGATGACTCCCTTTACCTTCGCCAAGTAACGCTGCAGGGTGGATTCCCTTGCCTCGAATTCCCCGTTGATCTGGGAGGCCACCACTAGGGAGTCAGTGAGGACCTCCACATCATGCACCCCCAGTTCCCTGGCTAGGCGTAGACCCGCAATCACGGCTTCATACTCAGCCTGATTGTTGGTGATGGGAAAATGCACCACCACGGTTTGCTCGATCCTCGCCCCCTGGGGGCTTTCCAAGATGACCCCAGCCCCCAGGGAGTGTCTCCCCGACGCACCATCCACCATGACCTTCCAGGGGACCGGGCGAGTGAGTTCCTCCTCCGCCACCTCGACCACATAGTCAGCCAGGAAATCGGCCATGGCTTGGGCCTTGATCGAGAGGCGAGGTACGAAGGAGATGTCGAACTCGCTCAGCTCCACCGACCACTTGGCCAACCTGCCGGAATGCTCCACCCCCTCGAAGATGTTGCGGAGAGGGTGGTCAGTCACCACTCGGATCGAGTGTGCCTGGAAATAGGGCCGGAGCCTCCGGGCCGAGATGATGAGAGCGAAGGCCAGCTTCTCTAGGATGGGGTACCGAAGCTCGGCCTTCCTCAAGACCCGACTTACATAGTAAACCGGGAGTTGTCTTTTCCCTTCTTCCCGAACTAAAACGGAGCTTAGGGCCTCGGCCCCAGCCCCTAAGTACAGGAACAAGTCCTCCCCCTCCTTTGGCCCTTGGAGCAGGGGGGCCTGAGTCAACTGCTTCTTTAGGGCCTGGAATGCCTCCTCGCACTCCGAGGTCCACTCAAATTTCTGGCCTCCTCTCAAGCTTTTAAAGAACGGAGAGCACTTCTCCCCGGCTCGGGAGAGGAACCTGCTTAGTCCTGCCAGCCTCCCAGTCAATCGCTGCACTTCCTTCGCATTCCGCGGAGACTCCAACTCTAGGATTGCCCTCACCTTGTCGGGGTTGGGCTCTACGCCGGCAGGGGTGAGGAGATGCCCCAGGAATTTTCCTCTGCCTGACCCGAAGGTGCATTTGAGGGGGTTCAGCCTCATCTTGCACCCGCGGAGAGTGGCAAAGGTCTCTTCTAGGTCCCGGAGGTGGGAGTCGAGGTCCGGACTCTTGACCATGAGATCGTCTACATATACTTCCAGGTTCCTTCCCTTTTGCCCTTGAAAGACCCTGTCCATCATTCTCTGGTAGGTCGCCCCTGCATTTTTCAGCCCGAAGGGCATCATTTTATAACAATAGCACTCATCTCCTGTGATGAATGATACGTCTTTGACGTCGGGAGGGTGCATCCTGATTTGGTGATAACCTGAAAAGGCATCCAGAAAACTCATCAAAGGGAAACCGACGGCTGAGTCAACCAGCGCGTCGATCCGAGGCAAGGGGTAACAATCTTTAGGACATGATTTATTAAGAAGAGAAAAATCGATACACATCCTCCACCGGTCGTCTCCTTTTTTAACCATTACAACATTGGAGACCCAGCCGGGGTATTGGATTTCGGATACAAAGCCGGCCTTGAGGAGCTTTGCTACCTCCTCCCTGATGGGCTCGGCGAGCTTGTCCGCAACGGGCCTCTTCTTTTGTCGGATGGGGGGAGCCTTCGGGTCTAGGTTGAGGCGGTGGCAGGCGATGTTGGAATCGATCCCGGGCATCTCCGCGGCACTCCATGCGAAGATGTCCACATTCTTCTGGACGCACTCCAGCATCCTGCCTTGAGCCTCCGGGGTCAATCCTCCGCTGATGCGGATCTTCTCCACCCTGCCTCCGGTGGTTAGAACCTCCATCTCCGCCACCTCCTCTGCCGCCTCCAGACGGGACCGCGCCTCCCACTCTTCAGCCTCCCCCTCATCGAAGGCGAGGACCTCCTCCTCAGCTTCTGTCACGGCCGTCGCCTCGGCCGGCTCTTGAATCTCTTCCGCGACCTTCTCCTGGGCGCAGCTCTCCTCCACCTCCATCTCATCCCCGCCGGCTTCCGGCTCCACCTCCTTCAGCCTCCGCCCCATCTCCTCGGCTCCCTCCAACCAAGAGATGGAGTTCACCGCCGTGACATAGCACTCCCTCGCTTCTTTGGGATCTCCGCGGACCCGGACCTGGACCTCATCGACGTTAAATTTTAAGCACTGGTGGAAGGATGAGGGGACGCAGCGGAAGGCGCTGATGAGAGGCCTCCCGAAGATGGCGCTGTAGCTGCTGGCGGCGTCCACGATGACGAACTTGCAGTTGCGGGACTGCCCCCCCAGAACAACATGGAGTCCCACTCCTCCCTCAACCTCCTTCCTCTTCCCTGAGAAGCCAAACAGAGGTCCGTCCGAGGCCAACACCCTTCGGGCCTCCACCTTCATTGCGTCGAACGCCTTCTTGAAGATGACGTTGACCGAGCTCCCGTTGTCGACGAGGATCCGGGGGACGGTGAAGTCCTCGACGGCTGTCTGGATGACCAGCGCATCGCAGAAGGGGTCCTCGTGACCCGGCATATCCTCCCTGGAAAAGGTGATTTTCTCGTCCGGGGGCGGGGACTGGGACGTGGAGCCAACGCTCCTGCGGTACATAGTGTGGAGGCTCGACTTGCGGGAAGCCTCGATCCCAGCCCCCCCGTGGATCGCTCCGATCCTTCCTCGGGAGCCCACATCCACCCGATCTTCGCACCGACCCTCCTCCGCCCGAGGCCGGATCTCCTCAATCCGCACTTCCGGACGCTGTTGTTGTTGCTGCTGCTCCCGGTTGCCCCTCATCTCGAGGAACTCCGGACACGTGGCTGTGGCGTGCCCCTCCTCCTGATGGAAGTCGCAGTAAGGCAACTCCACCCTCACCTCCCTTCTCCTTCTCCGTATCGCTCTTCTCCTCTCCCCCAGTGCTATGGCCATAGCCTGCTCCTGGTCGGGAAGGGCCGGCCTCTGGCCCTGCATCCCGCCTGGAGGGTAAAACTGGCCCTGTCCTCCTTGACGGTAGTCCCCTCCACGGAACCCTCTCCTTGCCCCGGGCTCCTGCCACTCAGGTCTCCACCCCAGCTGGAAGTTCGGCTCATGTCGCCCCTGCCTGGGCTGCTGCTGATGCTGCTGCGGCGGCGGCTGTTCCCTCTGCCGGGGCTCAGCCCTTCTCTCTTCCTGCCCTCGGCCACCCCTTGGCCTCTCTTCCTCCACGGCCCACCTGGCCAACCTTCGGGCAAACTCCGGATGCGCCGCCTCCATATCGGCCTCCCGAGCTGCCCTCTCCAGGAGCGCCTCAAAAGATACTGGGGGGGGGGGACCTCTTGAGTTCCATTGCAAAGAACCCGGATTGGAGACCCAGGGTGAAGGCCACCATCATGGTGTGCCCTGGCATCTCCTGCACTTGGGACAACTCCTCTTGGAATCTATCCAGGTAACTCCCCAGGGTCTCTCCCACCCTCTGCTTGACACGGAACAAGGACTCCACCTCCTTCTTCCTCTTCTTGGAAGTGGTGAACCTCAACATGAACCCCCGACGCAGGTCCTCGAAGCAGTAGATGGACCCGGTCGGGAGCTGGTGGAACCATTCTCTCGCCTTCTCTCGGAGGGTGATGGCGAAGAGTCGGCACTTGAAGCCGTCTGACATCTGTCGAATAGAGACCATGTCCTCAAACCACTGGATGTGGTGGACGGGGTCTCCCTTCCCGGAGTAGTAGGTCATCTCCGGCTCACGAAACCCCTCTGGGACTGGGGCGGAGGAGACGAACTCGCTGAAGGGGCTTCCTCCCTCAGCGGGGCGAGGGGGGAACTCTCTCCCCGCCGTCTCGCCAAAATGGTATTCTGCGGCCGAGCCGGGGAACAGAACTCGCCCCTGGAACTCGCGCTCGCCTCTCTCGGCGGGTTCCTTCCCCGGTTGCCTGAGCGGCGCGTCGTCGCCGAGTGCGGGAGCGGCGACTACTGGAACTACCGGTGTCGCGCTCTCCGCTCGCATGCCGAGGGCGGTCCTAACGAGCCCGAGGATCTCCTCCCTAAGTTACGCCGACACGCTCGCCGCTGGGGGTGGGGGAGGGGGTGGCGAGCTGCCCCTGCCTGATCCTTGTCCTTCTTCTCCAGTCATCGAGCCTGCTGAAGATTTTCCTTGCTGACCACGCTCCACGCTCACCGCACCAAAATGTTGAAACCGGAAACCGGCCTCTGTGGAGTTCGACCCTTGGGGAAGGGGTGGTCTCGCACTTACTTCGCTCCTGCAGGAGAAACAATGAGGGGGAGAAGAACAAAGGACAGGACCAAGGGCCCGGCTCGGAGGTCCCACCACACACCCGGAAGATCTTAGAGCGCTTCCCCTCCTTAACCAGTTGTCGGGCTAAGGTACCTCAGAGAGCGCTATAAGACTTGAGAACCGAAAGCGTACCCTCTGAAGTACCCCTTGGGTCCTATTTATAGATTATCTCGGATGGTCTGCGAATAACCCGCCTCTGGTGGTCTGAATTTACTAAAGAGCCCCTCGGATTGGCCTGCCAACAGCCAAACCCCGCTGTTCTGGCTGGTTATACGCACCTCTTGCCAGGTCACCTCCTGTCATTTGGGGGGAGGTGGGCAGCAGCCGATCCGCCTGGGAGAGGCGGCTGGGGCCGGCTCGCTTGGAAGAGGCGAGCGGGGGGCTGGCCCGCCTGGGAGAGGCGGCTGGGGCCGGCTCGCTTGGAAGAGGCGAGCGGGGGGCTGGCCCGCCTGAGAGAGGCGGCTGGGGCCCGGCCCGCCTAGGAGAGGCAAGAGGGGGGCTGGCCCTCCTGAGAGAGGCGGCTGGGGCCCGGCCCGCCTAGGAGAGGCGAGCGGGGGCTGGCCCGCCTGAGAGAGGCGGCTGGGGCCCGGCCCGCCTAGGAGAGGCGAGCGGGGGGCTCGATCCGCTGGCCTGCTTGGGCCCCTTTGGCGGACACGGGGTTGTACATTGATGACGTGGAAAAACCCCTGAAATGGGTAAAAAACCACGTGACCGGGTCTGTGTCGGTCAAATTCCACTAGCTTTTGGTGATTACAGTATGCTTGGTGAATCGGGGCGACAGACCGCTCCCGTTATAACTTGGGGGATAAGAGAGAGAGATTGTAGTCTCCTGCGGGCAACAGGCTGCACCGCGGGAGTGACTTGGACAAATGAATGTGTGGAATGCTCCTGACACGCATGCTCAGGGCGGCGCGCACTTGCTCGCTCCCAATATCCTGTTCTTTCGATTTCCTCGGGGTCTTGGGCGTCCTCTTGCTGTCAATGCGTTGGTGGGGTGCCTATAGCCGCTGGTGGATGCTGGTGGCCGCTGGTGGCCGCCAGTGGCTGTTGGTGATTGGCGGTGGTTCACGGCGAGCGGAGGCTGACTTGGTGGAGGAGGCGGGAGAGCTCTCACCTGAGGAAGAAGGAGAAGAACCAGGGAGGAGAAAAAGTGAAGTGATGAGGAGCCCATGGGGGTCCTTTTATAGCCTCCAGGGAAAGATCATGACGGTCCCCACCACTAAAGTGGTGGGATAGTGGGTGGTTATCCCCTTGATCGGACGGCGAGGAGGGGCTTCCCCGGATCGGACGGTGGGGAGACCTCCCACGGCGGCGGGCCGTCACAGCGACGGCTGTGTCCGGGCGGCCGGCGGCGGGGGCGGTCGGCCGCGGTTTGGCCTCCCGTGGCTAGGACGGCCGTGCCTAGGCCGGCGGCGGTCGAGCCGGCGGCTCGCCGCAGTTGGGCGCAGCCGTGGCTTCGACCGGTCACGGCCGGCCGTGCCTAGGCCGGCGGCGGCCGAGCCGGCGGCTCGTCGCGGTCGGGCCTGGCCATGCCTCAGCCGGCCGCGACCGAGCCGGCGGCACGCCGTGTCCGGGCGCCACCGCGGCTTGGTCGGTAACGTCCGGCCGTGGCATGGCCGGCCATGGCCGGCCGTGGCCAGGCCGGCCACGCCCTGGCCGGCCGTTGCCGAGTCGGCGGCGTGCCGCGGCCAAGCTCGGGCATGGCCGGCCGCGGCCGTGGCCGGGTAGGCAGTTCGTCGTGGCCGCCTCGATGGTGAGGCCGACCGCGGCGAGGGCCGGGGGCCGTCCGTCGCCAGCGGTTTGGCCGTCGGCGGTGGTTCTCCCGTTGATGTTGGCGGTCTCCCCCATGAGGGGCGGGAGTGGGCCCTGTTGAAGCCAAATTTGACCTCAACGAAAGTCCAGAACAGGGGTGCAGCCAGCGCCTACTTCTCTCAAGCCCTGCCCCTCGACCGGTAGCTAACGACCTAGGACTGACCCAAAGCCTCAGCAGGGAGGTCCCACCTCACACCCGGAAGATCTCTGAGAGCTTCCCCTCCAAAGCCAAAAGCTGGGCTAGGAGCTCCTCAAAAAGCACTGGAGATCTAGAGAAAAAATGAGAATCTGCTTTCCAAGGAGCCCTTATGGGTCTATTTATAGCCTGTTGCTGATCTGAAGTTACTGAAGTACCCCTGACTGGTCTGTCAATAGCCAAATCCCGCTGTCTGAAAAGTGTTAAATGCAGCCCCTGAGGGTATAAGGGTAATTTAACCCGGGGGCAATTAAGACATTTTACCCTGACCCCGGGCCCCACTCGGCAAGAGCTCTGTGCCGAGAACCCTCTCGCCTTCCTTTGGCTGGAGCTAAAATGAAGTGTCAACCATCTCACGTTGGGCCTGCCCCCGTCTTCTCGACAGCTTCATCCTTCTCGCCGACTCTGCTGAGAGCGGATCCTAGCTGACTGGGAGTGAATGTTCTCGCCCTTCTCCCGGTGAGAAATCTTCTAACCTCGATGTTGTCGCTAGACAACGTTGGGTGAATGGAGCCCACTCAACGCCCTTGCGGCTGACCGCGGCGTTGAGTGAGTGAAGCTCACTCAACGCCCTTGCTGCTGACCGTGGCGTTGAGTGAGTGAAGCTCACTCAACGCCCTTTCCGCTGGATGCGGCGTTGAGTGAGTGAAGCTCACTCAACGCCCTTGCTGCTGACCGCGGCGTTGAGTGAGTGAAGCTCACTCAACGCCCTTTCCGCTGGATGTGACGTTGAGTGAGTGAAGCCCATTCAGCGCCCTGCCTTCTCGCCTGCTCCTAAGCGGGAGCTCCCCCGGCGCGAGAGTTCTTATGGCCTTCAGGCCCGAGCTGACTTATAGCTGGTCCAACCCCAACCATTGTGCCTCTGGGTCCCACCCAGCGAATATGGGGTTGTACACAATCCCCGCTCTTTTGAGCTAGCTCTGCGCTCGAAAAGACACGTCCAACCCAGCAATATTCGCTTGGCACGTGTCACTTCAAAAGAGAATCTTTTGGGGGGTCATGTCACGGCTATATATATGTGCGGATAGGCGGCCGTAAATCTGCCCCTGATCGCTGCTGTCTTCCTGAGAGCTCACGCAACCTCACGATGCGCCCCAAACAAGTTGGTAAGCCACTCTCGCAGAATCTTCAGAACCGCATAAAGGCGGCGCAAGCTCAGGCCCTTGCTAACAGCGCCCTAGTGGCTCCTTGGCTGGTGAGAGAGGCGCCTGCCGTGGAGCCTCCACCGCCGCCGCAAGAGAAGAAGAAGAAGAAGAAGAAAGCCCCTCGGGACCCCCACGCGGGAGCACCGGGCCTCTCCAATTCCATCCCCAAGCCGCACGGCCGATCCCCTTCTGCTGCAGAAGGTATGTCTTGCCGGCTAGCGGGTTACTGTTCTTAAGAATTGGCCACTGAACCTTCCTTGGAAGGTGGTCCCGGAAGGTGGTGCTGGGATTCCGCCGGTGCCCCCGGATCCACTGACGTCTCGCCCGCCTGAGGATCAGCCGCGGGATCCAAGAAGAGCTCCCGCCGATGGTTCGGGACCTCCAGGTAGCCCCTCCTTTTTCGTCTGCTTTTCTTTTGGTCATTCTAACCCTTGGGCGGGACTCTCGCAGCGCCTGCTTCCGCCTGCCCGGGTCTTACCTTGCAGGAGACTGTCGCAGAGATTGCCCCCCGTGACGATCCGGCAATCAATCCTCACCCTTCCGTGGGTGACGCGCCTGCCGACCCCTCCCTGACGCCGGAGGTGGACCGTTCCGAGAGGGAGCACAATCCTCCCCAGACCTCGGGCCCTGCGGAGATTACGGCGCGTGAGACCTTCCGTCCGGGCCGTGGAAAGCCCCTCCATCTTTTGTTTGGGAGGGATGCCGAGGGAGAACCCGAGCCCTCTCGCCTTCCCCCGGCCGACGACCCTCGCCACGGTACTGGTATGCCACACCGTTGCTGCCTTTATCCTGTTCTCGCACTGACCGCCCGATTGTCTTCTCAGGAGACCCGGACCTGCGATCGGGAGCTGAATAGGACGAGGACGACAGCAGGGATCGAGAGGAGGATGGCGACAGCTCTCCCTTCCCCTCCTCTCCTACTAGGACAGAGCTCACGGCTTCCGCTCCCACCCCGAGGTATAGGGCTAAGTCCTCCCCTTCTTTTGGACTCTGGAGTAGGGGAGCCTGGGAGAGCTGCCTCTTCAACCCTTGGAAGGCTTCCTCAAACTCGGCTGTCCACTCGAATCTCTGGTTACCTCTTAACACTTTGAAGAACGATGAACACTTGTCGCCAGACCGAGACAGGAACCTGCTTAATCCTGCCAGCTTGCCTGCCAAGCGCTGGACCTCCTTGGCATTGCAAAGTGATTCCAGGTCTAGGATGACCCTTACCTTGTCCGGGTTAGGTTCCACCCCCGCCGGGGTCAAGAGATGTCCGAGGAACTTCCCGCGGTTGGCCCCAAAGACACACTTCAAGGGGTTCAGCCTCATCTTGAACCTTCGGAGGGTGGCGAAGGTCTCTTCGAGGTCCCGCAGGTGTGAGCTCACACACTTGCTTTTCACCATCAAGTCATCGACATAGACTTCCAAGTTTCTCCCCCTCTGCCCCTAGAAGACTCGATCCATCATGCGCTGGTAGGTGGCCCCTGCATTTTTCAGTCCAAAGGGCATCATCTTATAGCTGAAGCATCCTTCCCTAGTGATGAAGGAGACGTCTTTGACGTCGGGGGGGGGGGGGGGGTGCATGCGAATCTGGTGATAACCTGAAAAAGCATCAAGAAAACTCATAACAGAAAAACCGACGGCTGAGTCAACCAGCGCGTCGATTCGAGGCAGAGGATAGCAATCCTTGGGGCACGATTTATTTAATAAAGAGAAGTCAATACACATGCGCCACTTCCCTCCCCCTTTCTTAACCATTACCATGTCAGAGATCTAGCCTGGGTACTGGACCTCCGAGATGAAGCCTGCTTCCAAGAGATTTCTGACCTCCTCGCGGATGGGCTCCTCCAGCTTAGTGGCGATGGCCCTCATCTTTTGGCGTATGGGGCGAGTCCGGGGGTCCAGGTTCAGGCGATGACAGGCTACATCCGCTTCAATTCCCGGCATGTCCGCCGCGCTCCAAGCGAAGATGTCTACGTTACTCTGGATGCAAGCTCTCATCCGCTCCTGGTCCTCGAGGCTCAGGCCCCCGCTGATCCGTACCCTCTGCACCTGCCCTGCCTTGGTGGAGACCTCCATCTCCACCACTTCCTCAGCCGGCTCTAACCGCGACTGCTCCCAGTCGTCCCTTACTTCTTCCTCAAACTCCAACTCTTCCCCTCCTACAGCATCCATCGCTTCCTTCGGCTTCTCCTCTTGGAGCTGATGAATCTCCACGCCCCTCGGGGCCTCCTGCCCAACTCTCGCAACCTGGCCCTCTTCTTCATCCATCCTTTCCTCCAGACCCTCTTGGTCAACTCCAACAGCTAGCTCCTCTATCTCCATCGCCTCCTCCAGGCTCTCTTCCTGTTGTGGCTCAACTTCCTCATTCCTCTGGGCCTCCTTCTCAGCTTCTCCTACCACTTGCTCCTCCACCTCCGGGCTCACCTTCTCCTGCTCTGCTAGCTCCCTCTCCAGCTCTTCTGCCTCCGCCATCCAAGACACAACGTTAACCGCCGTCACATAACATTGCCTCGCCGCCTTTGGGTCCCCCCTGATCCTGATCTGCACCCCTCCGTTGTTGAACTTGAGACACTGGTGAAACGAGGAGGGGACACAGCGAAAGGCGCTGATGAGGGGACGCCCAAAGATGACATTGTAACTGCTTGGGGCGTCCACTATCACGAACCTATAGTTTCGTGACACACCCCCCAACTTTACGTGCAGTCCTACTCCCCCTTCTACTTCCTTCCTCTCTCTAGAAAACCCGAACAACGGTCCATCTGAGACTAGGACCTTCTTCCCTTCGACCTTCATCTCATCAAAAGCTTTCTTGAAGATGACGTTCACCGAGCTCCCATTGTCTACAAGTATCCCTGAAACTGTAAAGTTCTCCACCGCTGTCTGGATCACCAGAGCATCGCAGAAAGGGTCCTCGTAGTCCGGCATATCCGCGGACGAAAAGATGATTTTTTTCTTCCGGAGGGGGGGCTAGGGAGGTCGAGGCGACCCCTCTGCGGAACATGGTCTGCAAGCTTCCCTTTCGGGTTGCCTCGATCCCTACCCCTCCGTGGATCACTCCGATCCCTCCTCGGGTCCCCACGTCTACCTGGTCCTCGCATCTATCTTCCTCCCCTCCACGCTGCACTTCCTCAATCCTTACCGCCGGGTCCTGTCCCCCCATTCTTCTGGCTTTCCGCATCTCCAAGAACTCCGGGAAGGTGGCCATCGCGTGACCTTCCTCATGATGGAAGTCACAAAAGGGTAACGCCACCTTGCCCCCCCTTCCTTCTCCTCCTCTTCTCCCAGCTCCCCGGATTCTTCTTCCTCCCCCTCTTCCTCTACCGACCTCCATCGCTTCTTGCGGTGGTGGGAAGTGACCTCTCGGCCCCTGTCTCCATGCCTGCTGGTCAAACCTTCTCGGTTCCCGAAGATTATCTCTTCCCTGTACACCTCCTCCTTGGCCCTGGGGGCGACCCTCCTGAGGCCTCCAACCCAAACGATTGTTCGGCTCCCGGGCTCCCCATCCCTGCTGCTGCCCCTGCCCTCGGGGCTCTTCTCTCCTTCTCTCTTCCCTCTGCTCCCTCTGCTTTCCTGCTGCTGGTTCTTTATCATCCTCTGCCAACCTGGCCAACTTCCTGGCGAACGTCGGGTTCGCCCTTTCGAAGTCTATCTCCTTCGCCGCCCTCTCCATAAGCTCTTCAAACGAGAGGGGGGAACTCTCTTAAGCTCCATGCTAAAGAAACCTGGTCTCAGCCCCAGGGTAAAAGCGAGCATCAGCGCGTACCCCGGGACCTCCTGGACTAGGAGAATCTCTTCCTGAAACCGGTCAATGTAATGACCCAACGTCTCGTCTTGCTTCTGCCTCACCGCGAACAGGCACTCCGCCTCCTTCTTCCTCTTCTTCGACGTTGAGAACCTCAACAGAAACCCCCTGCGCAGATCTTCGAAACTATAGATTGAGCTTGCTGGTAACTGGTGGAACCAGTCCCTAGCCTTCTCTTTCAGTTTGATGGCAAACAACCGACACTTGAAGGCATCAGACATCTATCTAATCGACACCACATCCTCGAACCATTGTACGTGGTGCACCGGGTCATCCTTTCCCGAGTAGTAGGACATGCCCGGCTCCCGGAACCCCTCTGGAACCGAGGATGAGACGATGAGCTCGCTAAATGGGGTCTCGCCCCCTACTTGGCGAGAAGGCACGTCTCGCGACCTCGGCTGGCTGGAACGATCCGCGAGACCGGGCCCAGGGAACAGCTCCCGCACCGCCGCTTCCCTCTCGCCAACTTCTGCCGGAACCTCCTTTCCGGGGCGCTGGCCTGGGAAGAGTTCCCGCGCGGCCACGTCTCTCTCGCCAACTTCTGCCGGAACCTCCTTTCCGGGGCGCTGCCCCGGGGCGTTCTCGCCAAGAAGCGGAACCGCCTCCACCGGAACCTGAGGCGTCTCCCACTCACTCCTTGCCGAGAAGGCTAGGCTGATGTTCTGCAGGACTTCTCGCCTAAAGTCTTCCAACATCTCCCTCGTCGCTTCCTCCCCCGGGGTGGGGATACCCCCCGAGCCAGATCCTTCACCTTCACCTCCAGTCATGGGAACAAACTCAAGGCTTTCTTGCACCGGCTGCCTTCCACGCTCACCGCACCAGAACTGTTGAAGCCAAATTTGACCTCAACGAAAGTCCAAAACAGAGGTGCAGCCAGCGCCTACTTCTATCAAGCCCTGCCCCTCGACCGGTAGCTAACGACCTAGGACTGACCCAAAGCCTCAGCAGGGAGATCCCACCTCACACCCGGAAGATCTCTGAGAGCTTCCCCTCCAAAGCCAAAAGCTGGGCTAGGAGCTCCTCAGAAAGCACTGGAGATCTAGAGAAAAAATGAGAGTCTGCTTTCCAAGAAGCCCTTATGGGTCTATTTATAGCCTGTTGCTGATCTGAAGTTACTGAAGTACCCCTGACTGGTCTGCCAATAGCCAAATCCCGCTGTCTGAAAAGTGTTAAATGCAGCCCCTGAGGGTATAAGGGTAATTTAACCCGGGGGCAATTAAGACATTTTACCCTGACCCCGGGCCCCACTCGGCGAGAGCTCTGTGCCGAGAACCCTCTCGCCTTCCTTTGGCGGGAGCTAAAATGAAGTGTCAACCGTCTCACACTGGGCCTGCCCCCGTCTTCTCGACAGCTTCATCCTTCTCGCCGACTCTGCCGAGAGCGGATCCTGGCTGACTGGGAGTGAATGTTCTCGCCCTTCTCCCGGTGAGAAATCTTCTAACCTCAATGCTGTCGCTGGACGGCATTGGGTGAATGGAGCTCACTCAACGCCCTTTCCGCTGGATGCAGCGTTGAGTGAGTGAAGCCCACTCAGCGCCCTGCCTTCTCGTCTGCTCCTAAGCGGGAGCTCCCCCGGCGCGAGAGCTCTTATGGCCTTCAGGCCCGAGCTGACTTATGGCTGGTCCAACCCTAACTGTTGTGCCTCTGGGTCCCACCCAGCGAATATGGGGTTGTACAGGCCCCGCTTCCCCCCATAATTCTCATCATGAGAGATCATGGGGGATTGGGTCCACCCATGATCCTCTTTGAGTGGAGATCATGGGGGGCTTGATTTTTCTATAAATGATGGTGTAACCCATCAGTTCCATAATTTCACCCTTCTAAATGTAGGATTAGACTCCCCTTTGTAAATTTTGATGGGAGATTTCTCTCTCTTTAATTAGGATTTTTTTGGCTACGGGTAGTGTTTTTAGAGGAAGGAGCGTGAGCTGCAATCTCGTCATTGGATCAATCCTGCTCGCAGTCCGATGTAGCGTGTACCTCGCCCATTTTTTCACCATTTATTGCTGGTGGTCAGATCTAAAATCAAGCAGTCATCGCAACTCGCGCTCCTTCCTCTGAGAATGCTACCCGTAGCCAAATATTTTCCCTTTAATTAATATACCATGTAACTGTAGCGAAGAAAAAAATGTTATTACAGCATGGGCCTTTCCAAGGCAGAACAAAACCAACCAATGAAATTCAGAAAATCATATTCGCTATATCAGGTTCTTTCTCCTTCCAAAATGAATAGCAAAGTTTCCCGATCTCATAGCTCTCATTGGAATTCCTCGGATCATCCCCACATTCCATAGAAAGCGAAGGACAAATATAAATGCTCTGCTTGTGTCACACAAATTGTCCTTTTTGATGATTGAACAAAATTTGCTCCTCCTCCAATCGGCCGGGAGGACCTGGCAGGCTGGTTGGGGGAAGGGGGGCCTCTAGAGTTGAGGTGGTCGGCGATCGTGGGTGGAACTGTTCACATACACACTTGAGCACGTGCCCGGTCCAAATTTCAGATATGTATTTGGGTCCAACCCAAATACATTTAGGTCCAATTTGAGCACCCTTAAAACAAGAATGAAATAATCGAATGAGCAAAACTGTCGAGAAAACGAAAAAACATAGTGCGGCACTGCGGCTCGCCGAATCCAGTGTATTTACACTTCTATAGTGATATTAGACATGCAACATAGCAAGGACCCCTTCCCTAATCTGCACTCGACCTTCCCCTACTCGATTGTTTGTCTCGCGCATCGGGCGTCGCTCTACCGATTCCTCGACGGACGACGGTCCCGGACTGCCATATCTTGCATCCCTCCCGAGTCTTGACTCTTGCATTTTGAGTTCTAGCCTTCTTGCACTACCAAAAGCTGTCCCTCTTTACTCTTTCCATTCTCTAGTTTAGAGTTTTTTTCTTCAACCTGGGTGGGAGATGGAAAACAAAATGATGAGCTGATCCTATTTCTGTCATTTGTGGATGGACTATGCAACGCCTTCTTTTATTTTATTTTATATTCAATGTTTCAAGAATAATCTCGAGCTCAAGTAGAACTTGTTAGCGTATATTTGGACAATTAACGGGTTCGGATGCATAACGGGTCATGTCGGATACAAAGATATCCAATACCCGTAGAATCTCCTTAAGTTTGCCTATTTATACTCACCTAGGGATAACAAGTAAGGAATTCCACTTTGATCACCACTCGGATGCTTCCAGCAACAATAACATCACGTTGCTCGTGCATCCCGTAACCGCCTCTCTCGTTGTTGTTTTTCGGTCGCTGAAATCGAAAAAAAGATCGTGGCTGCTGCAATCGGGCAGTTACCAGCATTTCGCCGCCTGAGAGAACAGCCGCCTGGTTCGCACTGGAGGATTTCGCTCCAGTTTTTGCATGAAACTGCTCCCGTCGCTCAAAGAACCGTCCCGTAACCGCTCGATTCGCGCCTACAGGAAACCATCCCGTAACCGCTCGATTCGCGCCTACAGAAACCATCCCGTCGCTGTTCTCCAGTTCCACGCCGGCGGATCGATTTTTTGGTTGGTGATCGGGAAGAGGAAGAGGGATCCAGATCGGGAAAAGGAGAAACGCCGCTCCTGTTTTCTACTGTGTGATTTCGGCCAGATCGAAGGAGAGGAGGCCTTCCCCGTCAGCTGCTGTCTCGTTCCCAGCGCCAGATCGCACAAGAAAAGGAAAAAGTCTGTTGGCGCACGGTAGGGAAGAAAAGCAAAAAGGCCGTTGTCGCCTCTGCCACCGAGATCGTGAAGTGAAAGCTTCCAAAAAGCCCGTCCTGTGTGAATCGTCCCGTCGGTTTCTCTGAGGAGGAAATCAGGATCAGAATTTTTTATTTGCTGCTGGTTTTTGCCGCCAAGTCCAAAGAACTGCGCCGTTGTTGTTGATCGGAAGGAGAAACAGGGATAGGAAATTCCCGTCGCTGTAGCCGATCGGGAAAAAACAGCAAGAAAAGCTCTTGGCGATCATTTCGGCTTCAGCTTTCTGAAGGAGCAAATCAGTTCAGAAATTCTAGTTCTATTGTTGTTTTTCAAATCAGTTTCTCTAAGTGGTGTTTTTGCATGCCATTTTTTCAGTTTTAGTAGGATTTTCACATTTTGCTGGAATCCTTGCTATTGCAGAGGAATTCAAGTCTTTGGTGATCGTGTTCAATCGAAGAGGGGGAGCAAACTTTTTTTTTTGGAAAGACAAGATGATGAAGGAGAACAATTTCACATCTTCGGTTCTCATGGTCAAACTGGAGAAATTTACGGCGACTGAATTCAATGATTAGAAGCTGAATACACAGTTCGGGATGAAGTACCTGAACGTGTTCTATACCGTTCAGTCTGATCGTGCTGAAGTTTCTGGGACTGATGACGAAGCTCAGTGGGTCCACGATGAGGACTTCTGCCGCGACTATCTACTTAACTGCTTGTCCTCCAGCCTGACAAAGACGTACATCAAGATGAAGACTGCCAATGAAATCTGGGAGGCACTGGAGGAGCACTTCAGGCAAGAGGAGGATCTGTCCAAGGCGCACCTGGTGGACAAATTCCATTCCTTCATGTTCGATGAGTAGAAGGCGATTCTCCCCCAGGTATCAGATTTTAAAGCTTTAGTAGATTCTTTACATAGTGAGAATATCTCCCAGCCAGACAGCTTTGTTGCTGGCACGATCATTTATAAGCTATCATCTACGTGGTACAATTTTAAAACTGAAATGTACCGCAAGAAGATTTTGGTTGGTCTTAATGACCTCAAGCGATTTATTCGCATTGAGGATGAAAATAGGACTCGATATGCTTTAGAAACTGTTAGCAAGCAGAAGGTTGCGGCTAACATGGTCCTCAGTTCTAAACGCGCGTCAAACCCTAAAAAGACCAAACCCTCTCATGTTAGCTCCCAAGTTGCAGGCCCTAACAAACGCACTAAAAAGTTCAATGGCAAGTGTTTTATTTACAACAAGTGGGGGCACAACGCATCTGATTGCAGACTCCATAAACAGAAAAGAACCAAAGCACCACAGGATGGCAACCAAGCCAATATAGTTAGCCTCGTTGAGTCTTCCAATTTTGTTGCGATGGTCGGAAATGCTAAGGCCAACACGGAGTGGTACTTAGATTCGGGGGCGACGTGCCACGTTTGCAACAATGCTGATCTTATGACAGAGCTCACTACTGTGAAAGAGTCTGTCATAATTGCGAATGATGAGACAGTTGACGTCTTGAAGGTGGGGAATGCAACGCTGCTGCTATCCTCAAGTAAGACTTTAACTTTAAAAATGTTAAATTTATTCCTTCATTAACTGCTAACTTAGTGTCTATAAGTTTATTATGTGATGTTGGTATGTCTTTTACCTTTTATAGTGATAGAGTAACACTGTCAGTTAACTCACACTATTTTGGATGTATATACGTCCAAAATAGGATGTATCGACTAAGTCTAGCAAACGAGTTAGTTCAACAAATTCAAACAAACTTAGTTAGCCCTAAGACTCTACATGAGAGACTAAGATAAAAGAACTATAGGAAAATATTTCAAATAGCTAGAACTCACCAGATCACATTAGACACTAAATCATCGCCTGAGAAATGTAACGTGTGTGCTCAGACTAAGATCACTAGAAAACCTTTTAGTGCGGTTACTAGGAGCACAACACACCTAAAGCTTATACATTTTGATATATGTGACTTTAAAAGTTTTGTCACCAGAGAAGGACGGAAGCATATGATCACATTTATAGATGACTGCTCTAAGTTCTATCACATCTATCTTCTTACAACTAAAGATGAAGCATTTGAAAAATTTTGTCTTTTCAAAACCAGGGTATCATAGCAGAAACCACTCTCTTTTCAAAACCAGGGAATGCAAACAAACTAGACATGAAAATAAAGAGGTTTATCAGTGATAAATGAGGAGAATACGTGTCCAGTGAGTTCAGATGTTTTCTTGCCTCTCAAGGTATCATAGCAGAAACCACTACTTCTTACTCACCCCAATCGAATTGTATAACCGAAAGAAAGAATAGAACGTTAATAGAGATGTTGAATTCTATGCTCCTCACTACTGGCATGTCTAGTGCTTATTGGGGAGAAGCAGTTTTAACTATAAACCATATTCTGAACAAAGTCTCTCATGCTAAGTTAGATGTTACACCCTACGAGCTTTGATTTAAGAGACCCCCGTCTATAGTTAGACTTAAGATCTGGGGCTGCATAGCCTATGTCAGGGTCTCTGACCCTAGACGGTCTAAACTTGAACCTAAGACCAACACGTGTGTCTACTTAGGTTGTGCTGAAGATAGTGCTGCAGATAGATTCTTAGACTTGTCTAATAATATAATTATTGAATCTAGGGTGTTGTGTTCTTTGAAGATAAGTTCCTTAAGGATAAGAATCTGACAATCCTAGGTATGCAAATAATTATTATTGAGGAAGAACCTGAATCAGTACTGAGCACCTCCTATTTAGTCATGGTAGACAATAGTGCCCTAAAGTCTAGAAGAACTTCGGCGAGAGAGCGAACTCCCAGAACCTTTAGTAGTGACTTTGTCACTTACCACGTTGAGGTTGATCCATCCACCTATAAGGACACGATGAGATCAAAGGATTTCCTACTCTGAAAAGAAGTCATTGATAAAAAATAACTCAAACAATCTTTCTCCATGTTTAAGTAGGTGTCTGCCTGAGCGTCCGCAGTTATCCTGCTGACATGGCATCATGACGCGCATTTTCCCTTACTCTGATATGTTTTTATATGCGGTGAAAATACGGGTTGTGACAGTTGGTATCAGAGGGAGGTTGCTTGACAATTGGTCGGACAACCTCCCCTTGTTAGTGTTAGTGGTTTAGTGACATTTCATACACACACCGATGTGTCATCAGTACGTCTTAGCCGAAGCATAGTCACTACACTCATAGCATGATAAGAAGTATACGGAGCATATTATGTAGTATGAGATGCATAATATGTGTTTGTATATGGATCCACCATAGATGGTAACATGTGACGGTTATGTAGTATGGGATGCATAACCTCACCACATGAATGCCCATTAGAATGTTTTCCTTTCTCGTTGCATGCGATGTTATATAGTATGGGATGCATAACATTTCATATGAACGCCGCTCATGCATGCATTAAGGCCTTTCTAGAATGCATAGTACTATATACATTGCATATCATCGCATAAGCACGCGTGCTAAGTTAAGGTTTACATGATGACACATGTACACACATGATTTTAAATGAAAATAAAGAATACATGCATTCATATCATATGCACAGAAGTTAAGTAGGATGATAGGATATCATCCTGAGTAGGACATATCATCATCATATAATCCTAGAGCAAGTTGCAGCGTAAGCAAGTGTCTTTTTAGTATGATCTGAACTAGTTTTGTTTGCCCTAGTCGTAATCTAGGAGGTTGATTGAGTGTTTGTTTTATTTTTAGAAATGCCGCCAAAGCGTATTGCGACGAGGTCGACACCCCAGTCGGAGGGTGAGTCGTCAGGTGCGCAGAGTGATGCGTTGATCGAGAGTTTGCGCCAGAGCAATAAGGCTCTGTCAAGGCAAGTAATTGCGATGCAATCGCAAATTCAGACCTTGTTGTCTGCCGCTCCCACGCAACAACCCATAGTGCAAGATCCTGCCGTGGATCAAGCCATACCTGGGGCCCCTGCTCCTTTCGTTCCCCCGGTGACGCTACCACAAGAGATGAATTTCATCTCGCATTTCCAGCGATTGAGACCTCCTACTTATGACGGGAGTGCTGACTTCATGATTTTAGATGATTGGATCATCTCCATCGAGGAGATGTTTTCATACTCCGGAATCCTTGAAACCCAGAAGGTTATGATTGCAGCCTATTAGTTAAAAGGACTAGCAAAGAATTGGTGGATTCGTGAAAAGGAGAGTCTGAAGGAAGGCTGCTCCTGGGACTCTTTTAAGAAGATGCTGCTGAAAAAGTTTCTGCCCTCGGTCGAGCAGGACCGTCTTATGAATAACTTCCTACATCTGAAGCAGAGACAGCTCACGGTGAGCGAGTATGAGATTGAGTTTAGCAAACTGAGTAGGTTTGTTCCTAACTTGGTAGCTTCTGAGGAGGGTAGAGTGAAACGTTTCTTGGGATGACTAAGAAGTGAAGTCCAGCAGTTGGCAAGCGCTTACCGAGCTGAAAGTTATGCTGAAGCAGTGGAATCCGTGCTGAAAGTGGAGGCGATTGAAAACGCTAAGAACCGTGGTGCTGTGGCAAGGAAAGAGAAAAGGAAAGGTGTTGAGGATGGTAGCTCCAGGGCGTTTGTCCCTTCTTCGAAAAAGAAAAATAAGGAAGTGTGTAGCTTCTGTGGTTGTCCTGGCCACCCTTACGAAAGGTGTTTCAAGAGGACTGCCACCCTGAAGTAGCAGCAGGTGCACGCCATCCAAGATGCACCCAAGGTAGAGCTTGTGTGCTCGTTCTATGCAAGGAAGGGTCACGATGTGAGTCGTTGCTGGATGAAGGTAAGGACATGCTTCCAGTACGGGCAGAAGGGACACCAGAAGTCTTCGTGCCCCTAGGCTCAGTCCCCACTGCAGCCTGCCCCACTTCGAGCTCTACCGCCGCCACCAACCCTGGATAAAGGAAAAGGAAAGCTGAACGTGATGACCAACGAGGAAGCTCAAACCTCTACGCAAGTGATATCAGGTTAGCTCAAGTTTATAATATCCTTATTATTTATCGTTGTTGCCCTAGTTGTCGTTCGTTTAGTTATGTAGGTTACGGTTTTAGGGGAGTTTAAGGTGTGAAATAGGTGGGTGCGCGTTCTTTTCGATTCGGGTGCCACCCATTCCTTTATGGCCCGGAGATTTGTTGATAAACATCGCCTGAATGTGGATCAATTAGGAGACTCCTTCAATGTCAAGCTTCCATCCGGTGATTCGGTGATATCTAGCCAAGGAGTTCTGAGATGCCCTATTTATCTTGGCAATTTTCTGGCCTTTGATGATTTGATGATTTTAGATCTGGCTGATTTCGACGTGATTTTGGGCATGGACTGACTGTCCAAGTATGATGCAGTCATCCAGTGCAAAGCTAAGCGACTGGATTTCAGGATGGACGACGGCCAACCTATGAGCGTCTATGGATCTCAGGACAGAGTTTCCCTTATCATTTCTGCGGTACGTGCTTGTCGTGCTATAGAGTCTGGTTGCGAGGCATTTTTAGTTTCTATTTTTGCTCTGGAAACAGCTTTTATTACACCACGTCTTGAGGATATCTCGGTGGTGCGAGAGTTTCTAGATGTCTTTCCTAATAGTATTCCAAGACTTCCTCCTGAAAGGGAGATAGAGTTTGTGATAAATCTCGAGCCAGGTACTCGTCCTATTGCCAAGGCACCGTACTGTATGGCTCCGCGTGAGTTGGATGAGTTGCGTACTCAACTCGATGAGTTGCTGAGTTGTGGTTTTATTAGACCAAGTTCTTCTTCACGAGGTGCTCCTGTTTTGTTCGTAAAGAAGAAAGATGGATCGATGAGGCTTTGCATCGATTATAGAGAATTGAACAAGGTAACCATTAAGAATAGATATCCTCTGCCAAGGATTGATGATCTGTTCGATCAGTTGCGTGGTAGCTCGGTATTTTCAAAGATAGATCTTCGCTCAGGCTACCACCAGTTGAGGATTCGCGAGGCAGATATTCCTCGAACCGCTTTCTGTTCGCGGCATGGACATTATGAGTTTTTGGTAACGTCATTCGGTTTAACCAACGCACCCTCTGCTTTCATGGATTTGATGAATAGAGTGTTTAAAGATTTCTTGGACCGATTTGTTATTGTGTTCATAGATGATGTCTTGGTGTATTCCCGCAATGTTGAGGAGCATACTCAGCATTTGCGTTTGGTTTTGTCGACCCTAAGGGAGCATAAGCTATATGCAAAGTTGAGCAAATGTGAGTTCTGGCTACCTCAAGTGTCCTTTCTGGGTCATGTGGTAAGCAAGGACAGTATTTCCGTAGACCCGGCCAAGATTTCCGCTGTGATGGAATGGGAAAGACCTTTTACACCTAAGGAGATTAGGAGCTTCTTAGGCTTGGCTGGCTATTATAGAAGATTTGTGGAAGTATTTTCGGTATTGTCTGCTCCTCTAACTAGACTTACTCAGAAGAACACTGCATTCATTTGGACTGATAAATGTGAAGAGGCTTTCCAAAAGTTGAAGAAGAGACTGTGTACTGCCCCAATTTTAACCTTACATACTGAAGGAGTTGAGTATGATGTGTATGTCGATGCATCACACGTCGGACTTGGTTGTGTTTTAATGCAAGATGGTAAGGTGATCGCGTATGGATCGAGACAACTAAGGATTCACGAGAGAAATTATCCTACGCACGATTTGGAGTTTGCTGCCGTAATTTATGCGCTGAAACTGTGGCGACACTTATTGTATGGCGCGCTGTGCAAGATCTATACGGACCATAAGAGTTTGAAGTACGTCTTCACTCAGAAGAAACTAAATCTGCGCCAGCGTCGGTGGTTAGAATATGTGGCGGATTATGAAGTGGAAATTCTTTATCATCCAGGTAAGGCTAATGTAGTAGTCGATGCTTTGAGTAGAAAGACCGCTAAATTTTTTAATCTATCGGTACAGTCCTTGGTAGAAGAATTCTTGTTGATGGATATTGAGGTTGGGAGTGGTACTGTTCCTGCTAGTTTGGAAGCAGAAGAACCTTCTTGGATTACCCTTACTCGAGCACACCAGATGGATGATCATGATTTGTCGCACCTCCAAAATAGAGCTGAAAAAGGAGAGTTACCTGATTTCTCTTTGGACGAGTTAGGTACTTTGAAATATCGGAGTAGATTTTGTATTCCTGTCATTGGTGACATTCGGGCTAAGATTTGTAAAGAAGCTCATGGTTCCAGTGTTTCTTAACATCCTGGTTCCACCAAGATGTATAAAGATCTAAAGCAAATTGTTTGGTGGTTAGGAATGAAGAATGACATAGCAAGGTTTGTGTCAGAGTGTTATACGTGTCAGCGTGTCAAGGCTGATCATAGAAGACCTGGTGGTAAATTGACACTGCTTGATATTCCAAGTTGGAAATGGGAGAGTATTTCAATGGATTTTATCACCGGTCTACCAAAATCTCCCCATGGGCATGACTCTGTTTGGGTAATAGTCGATAGATTGACAAAGTGTGCTCACTTTGTTCCGTTTAAGATTGGATATTCGATGAAGAAGATAGCTGAGCTGTATCTTGATGAGGTCATCAGATGACATGGAGTGCCTGTCAGCATCGTATCAGATCGAGACTCGAGATTTACGTCTCGTTTTTGGAAGAGTTTACAAGAGGGGTTGGGTACCGATTTAAGGTATTCCACCGCCTATCATCCTCAGACAAATGGGCAAACAGAAAGAGTAAATCAGATCGTGGAGAACATGATTAGATGTTATATTTTAGACCACGGTGGAGCGTGGGATGAGCGTCTGAGCCTAATGGAGTTTGCTTACAATAATAGTTATCAAGAGAGTCTGCAGATGGCCCCGTTTGAGGCCTTATATGGGAGGCGTTGTAGAACTCCTTTGTTTTGGGCTGAAGTTGGTGAGAGGCCGTTGTTAGGTCTGGAAACCCTTGAGGAGATGGAGTGTGCTGTGACACATATTCGAGAAAAAGCTCCGTATAGCTCAAGAGCGCTATGAGAAGTATGCCAATCAACGAAGGGTTGATCTGGAGTTTACCGTTGGAGACTTGGTTTTTTTGAAGGTTTCTCCGATGTCTGGCGTTAAAAGGTTTGGAAGGAACCACAAGTTAGACCCCCGGTATGTGGGACCTTTCCAGATTCTTGAACGCATCGAAGTGTCAGCTTATAGGCTAGATTTGCCTGTGACCTTTCCTGGTGTCCATGATGTGTTCCATGTGAGCCAGTTGCGGAAGTGTGTTCGTAATGAGCGTCAAGTCCTCGACTCGATGCCCCAGATTCAGCCCAACCTTACGTATGTGGAAGAACCTATTCGTATTCTGGATTCTCAAGAGCGTGTGTTGCGAAGAAAGACCATCCCCATGGTCAAAATTCTTTGGAGAAATCAAGACGTCGAGAGCGCGACGTGGGAATTGGAATCAGCGATGAGAGAATCTCATTCGCACCTCTTCTCTTAGTTTCGGGTATGTTGTTATGTTTACAGTTATGTTGATTTATCGTCTTGATGTGGTTTTAGAGTTGTTTTAAGTTTCGAGACGAAACTCGAAACTTCCTTTTAGGGGGAGTGACTGTAACGCCCCCGATTTTCCGATGATTTTATTTAAATGGGAAACGTCATATTTACGATGTCATGACGTTACTTTTAACGTCGAGTTGACGGCGCAATGCCATTAAGGCATTTTCGTGTCCGTGCTGTCGAGTCAGCCGAATTCTTGTTGTAATTTGGAAATTCTTGCATTTTGAAATTTTGAACCTTCTTGTCAAGTTTCGTCGCAATCCGAACATTTTTGGAGTCTCGGCGCGTAATTTAATATCTCGAGAATGTTACGTCGGATTCTAAGGTTGTCTACGCTGCTAATTCGTAGAGTCAGTGATTATTCCAAAATATTAGTCAAATAAGAAATTTTGTGATTTGTCCAGCTTGTACTCGAGAAGCCCTGCTCTAGTTCTCGAGAAGTTTATCCATGTTTTCGAGAAGTCCGTCCTAATTCTCGAGAAGTCTGTCCTAGTTCTCGAGAAGTCTTATGTGGTTCTCGAGAAGTCCTTTGCTGTTCTCGAGAAATTCTTTGTGTTCTCGAGAAGTCCCTTGCTGTTCTCGAGAAGTCCTTTGCTGTTCTCGAGAGGTCTGTTTCATCCTGTGTTCAAGCGTCGTTTTGCGTGTCAAAACGGCATCGTATCAAAAAATGGTAAACATGAAATATGTTTGTCTCGACGATATATACAGCTTTCATGTTGACTACTTTTTGATTTGAAGCCATCCTAGACTCCTATTTTCCATTTTTCTGAAACTACTCGTAAATAAACTACATTATTGATTTCTACCAAAGAACCCTTGTAGTTCTCGAGAACTATTGTTTATTCTCGAGAACTATGGCCTTATTCTCGAGAAATTCATGATCCTCTCGAGAAATGTTGTTTTGTTCTCGAGAACTATGAGTTGTTCTCGAGAACTTTGCTCTATTTCTCGAGAAGCCCCTTCCCTCTCGAGTAATCCTGTATAGTCTGCGTTAGGACGCATTTTGGAGGGTCAAAAAGGCACTGTATGGAAAAACGGTCAACATTAAATTTATTTGTTTCGACCAGATCTACAACTTTCATGTTGACCACTTTTTGATTTGGAGCCATCTTGGACTTCTATTTTTAATTCTCCCGAGACTGCTCGCAGGTAGCCTGTTTGATTGCATCTCTCCAAGTCCTAAGCCTTTGTTCTCGAGAACTAATGTATTTTTCGAGAGCCTTAGCCCCTCCATCTCGAGAAATGATGTTCCTCTCAAGAACTATGACTTTTGTTCTCGAGAACTAAGGTATTTCTCGAGAGCCAACCTCTCCCTCTCGAAAAGTCTGCTTCCTCTCGAGTAGTTCTGTACCGTCTGTGTTCGGACACCGTTGTGAGGGTTAAAACGATGTCGTACGAAAAAATGGTTTACATGAAATTTGTTTGACTCAACGAGATCTACAACTTTCATGCTGAGCACTTTTCTATTTGGAGCCATCTTAGACCTCTATTTTTGGTTTCCCCGTAGCCACTCATAAATCACACGATTCATTTAGACAAAAAAATTTATAAGTACTTTTACACACACACACACATCTTTATATATAAGGGAATATACATATTTGGAAGCACACCATATATTAAATTTTGACCATTGGATCATGAGAGAGGGCATGAAGGAGGGAGATTTGGGAGAGAGAGAAAGTGGAGGGAGAGGGAGAGAGAGGTGGCGGGAGAGAGAAGGAAAGAGAAGGGGAGTGATAAAGAAAGTGAGAATGAGAGATATATTAATTTTTATACATTAAAATTTGCAAAATTTTATAAAATAAAAATAGGAATAGTAATTCATATTTTTTTGGGGTCATTTTAAGTACTCATATGTATATGTTTTGGAAAAAAAAAAATCGGGTGCGTGCGCAACCCGATATAGGCATGCAGCCCGCAGCGACGCATCGATCACGGGCGAAGCCCGTGCACAAGCGGGCGAAGCCCGCCTGATGCGGCCGAAGGCCGCCCGAGAGCATCGAGCACGGGCGTAGCCCGTGCGAAGATGCTCGTATATATATATATATATATATATATATATATATATATATATATATATATATATATATATATTCTTAAACTTAGGTTGTATAGAACTTCTTTTCCGATTCTTTTCTTCCCGAACCAGAGCGGCGTGAGCGTGAGAGAGAAAATACTTCGTGAACCTTTCGGTGGCCGCCGACGGTGCTCCGGTGCTCGAAATCTTCATCCGAATATAGATCCGGAAAGCTCTCACCGAGAGCTACGCTATCGTGGTAATTTTTTTCCCCTTTCCTTGAGTTTTCTCGTTAGGTTTTTTTCGGCCCTAACTCCCTTTCCGGACATTTTTGTTTAGATTTCAATTTCTCCCGTGTTCTTTTGCCCCGATCAACGACGCAGAGCGATTCAGAGAACTTTTCCGGTAAAAGCAAGACAAGTGATGGTTTCCCCTCGTTTCTCCTTATCGGCTTGATGGTAACGACTATGTTTTTCATGTTCCTTAAATTTTTTATGCTTATTCTTCAAAATTATTGTTATAATTAGCCTTCTCAATTCACATGAGGTTGTAACGTTTTGTCATGATGAACTCGATTTTTGTTCGGATATATTTGGTCATTCTTGAATTGTCTTATTGATGACTTTAAACGCCTTGGAATTCGTTATCGAATGGATTAAAGTTATTTAGGATTGTAAATCGTTCTTAAGAGTTGAACAACCATGTCATGTATCTAGTAATGTCAAGTAGAATCCGACGAGCCAAATCTCGAGATATGTAGTGTTTTCTTGATGGTTTCTTGATTTCGGGAGTTAGTGGATGATTCCACCTCCGCAGTGTTTGTTTCCTTAATTAGTGTCCTGTGGAAGCCTACCAGTGTTTTCTTGGGTGGTGTGTCCAAGAGTGACCACCTCGCCCGTGTGTTTGGGTAGTGAGTCCAAGAGTGACCACCTCGCCCGTGTGTTTGGGTAGTGAGTCCAAGAGTGACCACCTAGCCCGTGTTTCTGAGTAGTCTGTCCACGAGTGACTACCTCACCCGTGTTTTTGGGTAGAGTCAACCACAGGTGCCTAATAAGGGTTTGTATTTCTTCCTTATGAATGGTTCATGTTGTCACCTTATATCCTCGGGCGTCTGGTATACTATTGTTGTACGTGATAAATCACGTAAGAGTTCTTCTTCCCGATGATAATTTGTACCTCTTTTTGTGCTTTATTTCAGTACTGTTGGTCTTGGGTTGGTACCTCTTGATCTTTGTTTATTTTGACATATTTATTCTCTGCCACCATTTGTACTTTCTTGCTGATGTGTTCTATTTTTTTTGAAATATCTCAGGTTCAGAGCAGTAGCAGGTAGCAGAGCTAGTTTGTGTGTTTTTGGGCGGTAGTGTTGGCCGTGGTTGTTACCCCGTCTCAACGAGGTAGATTGTTGTTTTTTTTGTGTACTGGTTCAGACTTACTATGCTGTGAGTGGGTTCGTGTCAGTTGTTGGCGCCCACAGTTGGTTGTTTGTTTGATACTTGCTAGTTGCTTATTTCACTTTATGTGGATGTGAATTACTTGCTCTCTGGGAGGATTTATGCTAGGAATGCATGTTAGGTATTTTTAATAATAAAATCTATTACTATTACTTCATGCACTGCATAATTTAAAAGCTCTAACTTGTTATATTTAGCGACCGTAAAAGCTATCCTCACTACTATTATAAATTTAGAGTCATGCATGACATGAGTTGTCCCTTGGGGACGTTATACTCATGTAAGATGTTGGAGTCAATTTAAATAAGTAGTTTTCTGCAGCGTATAATTATATTTGATTTGTGGACTAAATGAGCCACTAAGCCGAGAGATACGGCTAACTATTGCACTTAACTGAATTTTCCTTAAAAATAACTCAAACAATCTTTCTCCATGTTTAAGTAGGTGTCTGTCTGAGCGTCCGCAGTTATTCCCTGCTGACGTGGCATCATGACGCGCATTTTTCCTTACTCTAATATGTTTTTATATGCGGTGAAAATGCGGGTTGTGACAATGATCCTAGTGCTTTGGCGCTGGGGTGACACGCGTTTGCTTGCAGGAGTCGCCTTCTTCCTCGGGTTCGCTCCGGGACTTGGACGTTTTTTTGCTGGCGACGGGCTGGTGGTGCGCTGGTGGCTGCTGGTGGCCGTTGGTGGTTCGCCGCAGCTGGTGGTGCGCGGGCGGCTGCTGGTGGCCGCTGGTCGCCGCAGGTGGTTCGCGGCGGCTGGAGACTGACTCGGGGGAAGAGGCCGGAGAGCTATCACCTGAGGAAGAAGATGATCCGGAGCAGAGAAAGGTGAAGAATGAGGAGGCCCTGGGACTCCTTTTATAGCCTCCGGGGGAGGATCATGGCGGGGCCCACCACTAACGTAGTGGGTTAGTGGGTGGTTACCATCCCGATCGGACGGCGAGGAGAGCCTCTCCCCGATTGGACGATGGGGATGTCGTCCACGACGATGGAGGTGGCTGGCGGCGGGGGAGGCCGGCCTGGCGACCGGCGGCGGCGGTCGGCCTGGCGTCCGGCGGCGGTCGGCCTGCCATGGCCTTGTCGCGGCGAGGCCGGCCGCGGCGTGCCGCGGCGAGGCCGACCGTAGCGTGTCGCGGCGAGGCCGGCCGCGACATACCGCAGCTAGGCCGCCGGCGGCCGGTCGGCCTGGCGTTGCCAAGTCGCGACTTGCCATGGTGGGGCGGTCGGTCCGACCACAGCGGGGCCAGCGGGAGGGGCCGGATGCCGGCGGCTAAGCCGGCCGACGGCGGTTTTCCTCCATGGGGAGAGGGACTGGGCCCCACCCTCCATGATTTCCTCATCCTGAGAGTTCATGGGGGAAGTGGCCAACCCATGATCCCACTTTGGGGAGAGATCATGG
Organism: Platanthera zijinensis; assembly: GCA_039513925.1. Classification (NCBI taxonomy): domain Eukaryota; kingdom Viridiplantae; phylum Streptophyta; class Magnoliopsida; order Asparagales; family Orchidaceae; genus Platanthera; species Platanthera zijinensis. The sequence goes on along the minus strand of CM077098.1, from coordinate 104,616,239 downwards.
GGGGGGGGGTGCTTTCTTCTATAAATGAAGGTGGAACCCATCAATTGCCACCCAAATCCTTACTATCCGAGAGCAAAGTGAGCGAGAGAGGAAGGATTTCCCCTGCTATCCTGTTGCCATGACGGTTTCTGGCGAGAAGGCTGAGACGGCGGCAGACAGCGCTTTCAAGGTATTCGGAGGAAGATTTGACGGACGGCAACGCCAAGTCCGGACGCACGAAGGTTGGGCATGCACAGGGCGCTCGCGCGTGTGGGCCGCGAGCTCAGGCCGCGCGCGCGCAGGCTGGCCGCACGTAGGCTGGCCACGCGCGCCGGCCGCGCGCGTACTGGATGTGTGTGCGCGCGCGCAGGCCGTATGCTCGTGCGCGCTGCCCGGTTGTGCGTGCCCTTGCCATGCATATGCTTGCGCGAGCGTCCTGTTTCGCGCATTTTCTTTTTTTGCGCGCCATTTGGGCTGTGTGCGCTTGGACATGCGGCTCCAAGTCTTTATTTTTGGGCTAACCTTTTACTTTTTGCTTTGCGTAGGTTTCGAAGCGCTCTTCTGGCCCGATGCGCCTGCGCTCTTCTTTGACCGATGATGGTGTCGATATCTGGAGGACGAAGTATGGGCTTCCTGCTGATTTGGAAGTGAGGATCTCGCGTCCCGAGGAGCGGGTTCAGAATCCTCGTCGTGGTTGGTTGACGATCTGCGAAGTCTCCCTGAGGTCCAGCTTCTGTTTTCCGCCCTGCGAGGAGGTGATTGAGATCTTGAAGTTTTGTGGAGTGCCTATCTCTCAGTTTGTTCCAGCTGGAGTTGCTCGAATCATGAGCTTGGTCGCCTTCTTCCACGAGCATGGGGTCCGGTTTTCTTTAGACCAGTTCCGAGATTGGTGTGACGTTCGTTCTGATGGTGGCGAGCGGATGGAGGTACGCAGCAACAAGGTTTGGTTCGAGTTTGAAGCTCGCAAAGAACATCGCCATGGCAGCACTTTGTTTGGATATGTCAAGAATTCATGGGGTCTTCTTGAGGTGTGGGATACGCTTTACGATCGCTGCCGTCGTGTAAGGGGGAAGGAGCGGGATTTTTCCCCGGTGCTGGGATTTTCTGAGCCTCGCAAGCTGGCCAACCGTCTTTTCAAAATTTATGTTTATGTGGAGGAGAAGCGGTTGGTGCGATGTGGTATCTCGGCAGACATAGCTCGACCAGCGGAGACTTCTCAAGGAGGGAGTCGTAAGAGGAAAGCGGTGACAGTTCCGTCTGGCGACCTTGATGTGGTGGTGGCAGCGGTAACTTCTGATACTTGTCATGATTCGACTCCTGAGGTGTAGATACTTGCTTCCCCAATTCCTCAGGTGTCTGCTGGTACAGTGGCTCCGCGGATTTCTTCTTCCTTGAGGGCGATGAGCGATGCGGTAAGGGTTTGACTTGTTCCTAATGCCTTTTCCCTTGCTTTTTCTTGCTGTTAAAGGCTAACTTCGATTTCTTCTTTTTTCGGATAGAGACCCAGGCGCAGATTGCAGTGGCCTGGAATGATCATTACGTGAGTCTGAAAGATGAGTATCTTAATCTTCAGGATAAGCTTCGGTCGACGATGAGTTCGCTTGCCTCCTTGAAGGAGGCACACGACTGGGACATTGCGCGGCTCCGCCGGATTGGTTCGGAGCTGAAGTCCGAGCCAGAGGATGCACGCGTGGCTTTGGAAGTGGAGAAGACTTTGGTGGAGAGGACCACCCAGATGTTGAAGCATTCGAAGGAGGAGACTTCAGGCTTGAGAACTCAGTTAAAAGCGGCGCGGGAGGAGGTCTTAGGCCTTGAGACTCAGCTTCGAGCGGCGAAGGCGCAGGTGGAGATGTTGTCCTCTGATGACCACGCGTCAGAGTTAAAGGCTGCAGGGCTTGCGGAGTACTTGGAGTCATTGGACTACATGCGAGACCGTAGCCTGATCGCGGAGGAGGTTTATTGTCGATATCTGGTCTAAGGAGGTGGAGCCTCAGATGGATGACATACGCGAGTTGGCGCTCCGATGCGGTGTTTCGAAGGCTTTTCGCTTTGTTAGCAAGAGCCTTGGATGCGACACATCCTGTTTCAGCTTTGCAGAAGTTTCTAAGGATGAGAGCTCCGACTCAGATGCCGAGGACGAGTAGTGGCACGTATATACTTGTTGTTGTACGTTTATGCTTTGTTGTTCAGTTGGGCATATTGTATTTTGCCCTTTGTTTAGTATTGGCTGTTGTTGCCTTTAGACACTGATTGTCCTTGTATCATTTTGTTATGACATTGTTGTTGTTTTTTATGTCATCTTGGCTGCTTATCTGCTCCGGTTTGCTGCTTAATTTGCATAGCTTGGGTCCGCGACTTAGATTGAGCGAGGGATGCTCGCAACTTAGTTTGTGCGAGAGATACTCGCGGCTTAGCTTGCGCGAGGGATGCATGCGGCTTGATTTGCACGAGGGATGCTCACGACTTTGCTTGCGTGAGGGATGCTCGCGGCTTAATTTGCACGAGGGATGCTCGCGGCTTTTTCGTGAGGGGGGCAGGTCCCCACGGTGTTGCACGAGGGTTGCTCGCGGCTTACTTTGCACGAGGGATGCTCGCGGCTTCTTCGTGAAGGGGCCAGGCCCCCACGGTGTTGCACAAGGGTTGCTCGCGGCTTACTTTGCACGAGGGATGCTCGCGACTTCTTTGAGAGGGGGGCAGACCCCCACTGTATTGCACGAGGGTTTCTCGCAGCTTACTTTGCACGAGGGATGCTCGCGGTTTCTTCGTGAGGGGGGCAGGCCCCCACGGTATTGCACGAGGGTTGCTCGCGGCTTACTTTGCACAAGGGTTGCTCGCGGCTTACTTTGCACGAGGGTTGCTCGTGGCTTCTTCGTGAGCAGGGCAGGCCCCCACGGTGTTGCATGAGGGTTACTCACGGCTTACTTTGTACGAGGGATGCTCGCGGCTTCTTCGTGAGGGGGCAGGCCCCCACGGTGTTGCACGAGGGTTGCTCGCGGCTTACTTTGCACGAGGGATGCTCGCGGCTTACTTTGCACGAGGGATGCTCGCGGCTTCTTCGTGAGGGGGGCAGGCCCCCACGGTGTTGCACGTGGGTTGCTCGCGGCTTACTTTACACGAGGGATGCTCGCGGCTTCTTCTTGAGGGGGGCAGACCCCCACGGTGTTGCACGAGTGTTTTTGCGATGCCTGGCGATTGTTTGGAGTGGCGGTGGAGAACGTATGCGTTCGATCTGGTTGCGTTACCTAGTCCGGCAAGACCATTTCTTGATTAGGCGCTGCTAAAGCAAATAATGAAATGGTAATCTTTGCTAGCTCGGGCTTGTAATTTTTACAATAGTAAATAAACAAATTAGCAAAAAAAGAGGCTGCTTAAGGATAGAAGTAGAGGGAGCGGGATTGGAAGATATCCAGGAGTGATTGTTGGAGTATTACTGTGTAGTCAGAATCAGCTTGGATGACGACAAACTGTATGTTGTAGGATGTCTGCTGATGTGTTTCTTCAAGAGTGTTTGGGAGAGTGATGATGTTGATGACTGGTACTGGGTTGTTCCCCAAAACATGCGCGCTGGCAGACGTTAGCTTGAGGTTGCCAGTGGTCAGCTTAAGTTGAAGTAGTGTTGATAAAAACAGCACATTGACGGTGATCTCCGCATCCACCAAAACTTGGTTCAGCTCGGTAGATGGCTTGCCGATTCTGATTGTTGTAGATATCATACTCTGACTAGGGGGTGATCTCTTTCTCGATAGGAACTGGTCAACTGCCCCTAGACTGGTCAGTTGCTGGATTTCTTCCTTCAGTCGATTGCATTCATTGGTGTTGTGGCCATGACCCTGGTGATACTCGCAGTATTTTGATGAATCTCCCCGGCCGGGGGCGAGCGGCCTTGGCCTGCCCAAGGCCGGATGGTCACAAATTGCTTTTAAGATCCTGCCCTGAGGGGAGTTGAGTGTTGTAGACTGACGTAACTCTCGTCCTTTGCAGGCCCTTGCGTGCTGATTGTGGTTTCTCGTGTGCTCGGTGCGCGCATCGCTCTTTAGTTTCCTTTTCTGGACTCTACTTGGACCTGACTTTTCTGGTGAGGACTTCTTGACTGTCTTGAACCTTTCGATGATGAGAGTTGCGAGTTCAATGTAGCTGTCTGTCTATTCTTCTTGTAGAGAATGAAACCAAGCTCGAGCCTCCCCTTTTAATGTCGTCGGAAATGTCTGGACCATGAGCTGATCTGAAGCGTTGTGAGCATGCATGATAACTTCGAAATACTCCATGTGTGTTAGGGGGTCGCCTGTTCCGCTGAAACTACGGGTTTCAAGGCCACCTTCTGAACTTGGAGTTGCCCGGGAGTTAGGTGAGCTATTGTTGGGTAGATATTCATTTAATTTTCGCTTGATGGCAGAGGTATCGGTACCCATCATGTTTCCAGCGCTTTTTTCGTAATGAGGACAGGTGAGGTGATGATCGTACATTTCTTGAAGTGAGGGAGCGAGTGCGGGGAAGCTACTTGAGCTCGAGAATTCTTTCTCTATGTCGTATTCCCTGAGCAGGCAATGCCTGGCTGAAGCAGAGAGTTCTTTCGATGGCGGCAAATCAGCTTGCTTGAATGGTTGAGGAGCTCTTGGCCGGTGGAATGTTGGATCATTCTGCATCGTGTGTATCTGGTCAGTGCGGGTAATATTCATAGGGAAGTATTCTTGAGGCGGACGTTGCCCCCCAGTCCCTTGAGGGTTATACTGACGGGGCACAGCTTGATGCCATTCTTCCTGTCCCCGAAAAGTTTGTCCCTTTCTTTGCGGAAATCCTTGCGTCGGGCCATGATTTGGCAGAGGCGGGGGAATGGCCGGTGTTATTGGCAGCGAGGGAGCAGGTGGTGCTCCTAGGCTTCAGAACATGGTGAGCACTTCGGTCTGTAGCCCTTCCATCTGGAGAACAGGCTCATCCAGGGTGGTGACGGGAGCGGAAGTGACTTTAGCTGTTAGCGGCACGTTCATCAAAGAGTGGGAGTGTGCTGGTTCGTTGTGTCCGCCAAGGGCGGAGCCTTCAATGGAACGGGTGCTTCTCTTTGCCATTAAGGCTGAATTTGGAAGGGGCGATGCTTGTGATCATGTACTTCGAAGGATGTTGGGGAAACCATTTCCCACAGACGGCGGCAAACTGTTGCGGACTAACTCAATGCCCCGGTCGGGCCGATTGTTCTTGGACCTCCTTAGGTCTCGGAGCGGTCAAGCGCGCACACAGTCAATGAAAAAGCGAAGTTGACACAGGGTGTGATGACGTGGAAAAACCCCTTAAATGGGTAAACAACCACGTAACCGGGTCTGTGCCGGTCAAATTCTACTAGCTTCTGCTGATTACAATGATTTTGGGGAATCGTGGCGACAGGCCGCACCCGTTACAGCTTGGGGGGAGAGAGAGACTATGACTCCCTGCGGGCAACAGGCTGCGCCGCGGGAGTGATTTGTATGTTGAAATGCGAGGGATGATCCTAGTGCTTTGGCGCTGGGGTGACACACGTTTGCTTGCAGGAGTCTCCTTCTTCCTCGGGTTCGCTCCGGGACTTGGACGTTTTTCTGTTAGCGACGGGCTAGTGGTGCTCTGGTGGCTGATGGTGGTCGATGGTGGTTCGCCGCGGCTGGTGGTGCACGGGCGGCTGGTGGTGGCCGCTGGTGACCGCTGGTCGCCGCTAGTGGTTCGCGGTGGCTGGAGGCTAACTCGGGGGAGGAGGCCGGAGAGCTATCACCTGAGAAAGAAGATGATCCGGAGCAGAGAAAGGTGAAGAATGAGGAGACCCCAGGGCTCCTTTTATAGCCTCCGGGGGGAGGATCATGGCGGGCCCCACCACTAACGTAGTGTGTAAGTGGGTGGTTACCCTCCTGATCGGACGGCGAGGATAGCCTCTCCCCGATCGAACGATGGGGAGGCCGTCCACGACGACGAAGGTGGCTGGCCGAGTGGCCGGCGATGGGGGCGGCCCGAGGCGGCGGCCTGTCGTGGCCTAGCCGCGGCGAGGCCACCGACGGCCGGTCGTCCTGGCGTGGCCAAGTCGCGGCTCGCCATGGCGGGGCGGCCGGTTCGACCGCGGCGGGGCCGGCGGGAGGCCGGATGCCAGCGACGGTTAGGCCAGCCGGCGGCGGGTTTTTTCCATGTGGAGAGGGAGTGGGCCCCACCCCCATGATTTCCTCATCATGAGAGTTCATGGGGAGAGTGGCCAACCCATGATCCCACTTTGAGGGGAGATCATGGGGGGGGGGGGGGGCTTTCTTCTATAAATGATGGTGAAACCTATCAAAATATATATATATATATGTATATATATATATATATATATATATATATATATAAGTGCGGGTGTACGGGCGTACGAGCAAGGGGCAAGGAGGCTTTAAATCGAAAAGTGATCAACATGAAAGTTGTAGATCTCGGCGTTCCGAACAACTTTTATGTTGATCACTTTTTGATTTGGAGCCTCCTTGACCTTCAATTTGTGACCCGAAAATCGGGGGGGGGGGCGAGACTGCTACAGTAAGCCTCCGAATTTCTGATTTTCGGGTCCCAAATCGAAGATCAAAGAAGCTTCAAATCAAAAAGTGATCAACATGAAAGTTGTTCGGGTCGCCGAGATATACAACTTTTATGTTGATCACTTTTCGATTTGGAGCCTCCTTGACCCCCAAAATCTTTTGCTCGTACGCCCGCATATTAGATAGCCCGCATATTATATCTCCCATATATATATACTCATATTATATCTCCCCTATATATATATATATATATACACACACACTATTATACGAAAACTACTCTTTGGTGAAACATTGCCTGATGTCCCTATATTGCCTTTATAGTCTTATTCATAATTACATAATTATACCAAACTTTATATTAGTATATTATAAAGACAATATCCTTTTAGGTAATTACACAACTTTACAATATTAAAATATAAAAAATAAAAATACTAGATACCCTAAACCTATTGTCTCTAGCTAGGAATGACAAGAGAAAGATTAATGTTTTAACGTTAAAGTATAATTTGTTTTACAAAATAAAAATTGTATTCTTGATTTATATTTTCTTACGGTCATTTTGACTACTCATATATATATGTTGCGGGAGCGGGCGGAGCCCGCCGGGAGCGGGCGCAGCCCGCCGGGAGCCGGTCCGGTGCTGTCGCGCGTGGCCATAGGGGCTGGTACTATCCACGACAAATGTCACCGCCCGCGGCAAATGTCGCCGCCCACGGCAAATGTCGCCGCCCACGGCAAATGTCGCCGCCCACGACAAATGTCGTCCCAACGACAAATGTCGCACTACCGGCGAATGTCGCATCCCGCCGAATGTCGCATCCCGGCCGAATGTCGCATCCCGCCGAATGTCGCACCCTGCGGATTGTCGCACCCCCCGCCAAATGCCCCAGGGCCGAAGGCCCGTGCCTGTCACTTATATATATAGGGTGACTTAGGCTCTATTTGTGAAGAGTATAGGGTGACTTAGGCTCTATTTGTTTGGGCGTTTCGTTGCTCCATTTTGGGCAAACACCGCCGGAAGGAGGGTAAACAAATGAACCTCCGGCGGCGTTTGCTCCGTTTCCACCCGTCCGCCTGGAGAAATGCCCCAAAAAGCTCCATTTGGAGCAGTCACCTCCCCCCTCCATTTCGAACACTCCGTTTCCACCCGCCAGATCGACCCGCCACCGACTAACCAAATGAAGCCTTAATAAAAGATGTGATCCAAAAGAAATACATACAATGCAAGTTAATTTGGGTAGAAGATAACCCGTGCTGCCATAGCTTCATTTCATAAAATATTTGGCAACAAAAAAGTAGACTGAATTCAATTTTCTTAGTGTTCATACATTGACACTTAGAAGCCTTTATTATGGGATCCGGATCCCCTGGAGTTCGTACGGAGAATTCTCGGGTGGAGTTCGATCCAACGCGCGAGAACGATTAATCTCGCCAATCCTATGACGAGATGAATCCAGACGCTAAAAGACAAAAATAAACAGTAAAAATAATTAAAAATGTGAAAAAACGGAAATTCTCTTGCCCGTTGGATTTCAATCCAACGCGCGAGATTGATCGAACTCCACCCTGAAGTTGTCCGTACGAACTCCAGAGATCCAAATCCTTTATTATGTAGACTTATTTCATGACAAAAACATTACTAAAATATTGTAACTTGCACAAATATAAAATGATTTTTCTCCTTCAACTGCACTTTTTTATTTTTCCGAGACTGTTTTCTTCTCTTGCGATTTTATCCTCTATATACCTTCCGTGATTTCTTTGCGGATTTTTGATGCTCATTCTTCTTAATCATGTCGCACTCTTGGCCCATTCTTTTATCTTTTTTTTTTCAAATTTGTGAATTTTGTAATTTTTATCATTAATTTTTAATTTAAACAAATTTTAATTTTTGTATTTTTTATTTTTTTCTTCTAATTTTTATAAGTAATGGTGTTAACTTATAATTTGTGTTTTTTGAGTATTAATACAACTTGTTTCCTTTTCCATTATGCCACTGATTTTTTATTTTTTTATTTATGAAATAATTTATAATTAAAATTTAAAATAAAAAATAAATACATAAAGCCCCGCCAGGCCTGGCAGGTCTCCATTTGAAGAGAGAGCCCGAGCCCGACTAAAGTCAGGCCCACTCCTAGGTGACAGAAGCCCGGACCTGCCGGGCTTTTTTGCAATTTTGGGCTGGTTAGAAAACTTTTACTTTAAAAAATCACTTTTTTCACACGATTATAAGGCTAATTATTATTATTATTCGCATTTTACTGTTTTATTTTAGCTTTCACTGTAATCAAAGTTTTGGAATTGAAATTTGAGATTAAATTCATGCATTTTGCTTGACTTGTTGCTGATCAAAAAAATAGTTGACAGAAATTGAGTACGAAAAAGAAGTTGCATGTGAAATATGAAGTTAGTAGTAAAACTATCCTTGTAAAATATAGTGTGCAAAGCTATTCAAAAAGGAGACTTCAAAAACTGTTGCATAAAAATGGAGTTTCTATAATATTTTGTTACAAATTGTTATAGTGACTTTTAGTATATTATTTAAAATTTGAAAGTTGCTACAAAATTGAGACGAATCGAAATTAATTACAATTGATTCGACGCAATTTGAGTCGTTTCAATTTGAATCGAATCATAATTCGAGTTAATTTTGAACAATCCTGAATCGATAAAAATGTGATCCGAATTAATTCAAATTGATTAAAAATATTGTATATTTATTAATATATTATTATTTTAAAATTAAAAAAAATTAAAATTTAAACCTAAATAAAAAAATAAAGAAACCCAGATACCAGTTCAACGGAGTTCGGACTAAGATACAGCAGTTCGAATTACTGGACCCGACGTCGACCGCTCTAGACCGAGATATTCTGAGTCTGGAGCCGACCCCACAAGTTGATAATTGTTTGCTTACACTCAGACCATTGAGTCGCGTCGGGGAGGTCCCGCCACACACCCAGAAGCACTGCTCGTGACTTCCCCTCCTGAAGTCAAACTAAGGGTCTGTTTGGGACAGCTCTACATAAAAAGCTCTATCCCAACATCAACTTTTCCATCCGCCAGAGCTGTCCCAAACAGAACCTGAGTTTGACACCTTGGATGACATGAAGCAGGAACTTGCAAAATCGAGAGCTCTAGAAGGCCGGGTCTGTCTCTCCAAGGTACATTTAAGATCTATTTATAAGCAAACTTTTATCAGGGGTAAAACAATCTTCTTATGGCCTGCACATAGCAGTCTCCGCCTTTTTGTTTATGTTATTGGCACCCCTAATTGGCCCGCTGATAACAGAATCCTACTGTTTGAGCAGGCTATAAGCAGACTGCTAGTCTGCGAACAGCTAAAATCACGACCTGAGATTTCCTCATTTTGGGCGAGTTCTCGAGCTGGAACGGTTGTGAACTTGCCTGGCCCAGTCTCACCTAGGGTGAAGTCACTAAGGCTCGCAGCTACTTTGAGCTCGTTGCTTCATCCGACTCGCAATTCCTTTGCTCTAGTGCCTGCGTTTTAGCTCACCGCTCTTCTGAATTCGCAGTTACGCTGAGTTCGATGTCGTACTGGGCACACAGCTCTCCTACGCGCGCATCTAAGGCGAGCTCACTGCTCCTTTAGACTCGCACGGTCGCACCTGCGCGGTACTCGCTAATGTGCTAGGCTCGCAACACTCCTACACTCGCTGGCCTTTTGGGGCCGCGCCTTTGTTGAGCTCGCATCTGCTCTTGAGCTTGCCGCCCTTTCGAACTCGAAACTGCTATGGACTCGTCTAATCCGGGCTGGCAATGTCTAATCCGCCTCTCATGGGAGTTACAAAATGGGGTATATTAATCCTCATAACTCTCAATTAAATCTCATAAACTTAAATGAGGTATAATCATCGCGCCTTTTCATATGGTATGGGTGAGACCGGTTTCACGACTGAAGTTACGGGACGATCTGGCTCACATATCACATGTTTCAACCGTTCGCGCGACTAAATTAACCCATACTCGTAGGAGTCCGAATAGACTCTAATTTTTGCGTACGACTCTATCGGAACGTCTCGATGAATTAAGTCAGAAAAATCACTCGAACTCGTATCGATATCAGAAAAATCTTAAGTTAATTTATTGAAATCTTACAAGCAAAATAAAAACATGTGGTTTTGTTTATCAAAACTCTCCTAACAATAATAAAAACAAATGCCAACAAAATTTAACAAGCATTATGATGCTAACATAAGCTAAAAAATCTGCTGAACTGGAAGACTTTTCTCACCTTCAATGAATTTGTTCAGGAGCGGCTGGATCTATGTATAAGGGAGCTTCACGCCCCCGGATCTGTGTGGTGATGACGGTGACACAAAGGACTTGGAGGTTGGACGAGCCGTCGCGATGACGACAGAAAACCAGGACAACGAAGATGTTGGCGAACTGTGACCGATCCAGAAGGCGAGCACTGACAGATCCAAAAGGCCTTATCTGTTGGATATACAACCGGCCGTAGGATTTTGATTTCAACGGCCGGATTTTGGCCGTATCTGCAAGATATACAACCGGATGTACGAGCGAATCACATACATCCATACACGAACAAAAAAAAACGCCATGTCTGACGCTAGATGCACAGCTCTCTACACTTGAAAATGAGGTATTCGTAAGGTTCAGCTTTGACCTAAGCGTTGTTTTTAAAAAAACGGTGTTTCTAAAATCGTGCCTCCAAACGCTAGTAAAATAAAAAACATCAGTTTGACCCTACCGCATCAGAGTCCACCAACTCAAACAAATATAGGGGGTCTATTTGGGATGCCTTTTTCGCTTCATTTCGTTTAAACCGGAGCTGTACAGTATTTCACATAGCTGTTTGGTTGGAGCCATTTAAACCGGCCGGTTGAAAAGGGCAAAATCCCGTCGTTTTGATGCTGGAGGAAGGAGCACCAGTGCGCCCCGTCCGCAACCCCGCCGTTCTGATTTTCCTCTCCTCTTTCGTGGGAAACTAGCGCGCCCAGGTTTCCAGCCGATCTTCCCGACGGTGAGTTCCGGCCTCCTCCAGAGCCGATCTTCTTCCCTAGCGGTATCTCCAACGCCGATCTTCCCGGCAGTGAGTTTCGGCCTCCTCCAGAGCTCTAGTTACGATCTTCCGGCCCGGCCGGTGAGCTCCATCTCCAGTTCCAATCGTCATTTTCCGGTTCAGATCTTCCCGTTCGGTCACCTTCCCGTTGGTGTTTGTGATGGGATAGCCAATAATTGCAAGAGAAATCACGAACACAGACAATGCCAATTTATAATATTATTTATAAATCAATTACAATGAAGAAACAAGTGAAGAAATAACCGTCCGGTGAAACGCACGCGGATGCGCCGGACACGCACGATCCGCAGGAAATGGAAGATCTGGGACTGCAATCCGACTAACGGACGCACAAGGTTCACCGAACCTTCAACGTCAACTTCCGACGTTCAACCGCAACTACCGCCACCACCGGAGAGAAACTCCAAGTTCGGACCCGGACCTTGCCACGAACGTGTAGCCCGTCCTCAACGCAAACTTTTCCTCTCCACAGCCTCCACAAACAGCCGGGTTAAAACAGCCCCGTCTCTGCCTTCCTTCCACGGCAACGGCCGACTGGACTCGGACGGCGACGGCGGGCTGCCCTCCTCTTCTCGTCAGCGACGGCAAACACCGGCGGCTGCCTTCCTCCAGCCGCGACTCCGGCAAGAGATCCCAAGGCAGCAGCCTCCTGCACCAAACCGAGAGAGAGAGCGGTTGCTGTTGCGGTTAGAGAGCGGGTGGCGGGCTGCGATTTTTAATGCAGGGAGGGGGGTTGCGGTTACCATTCATGGGAGAGAGACAGAAAGGAATATAATAATGAGTATATTATATTATCATTACCACCTCCCAATTAAAACCACCGGGCCACATTCCAAATTAAAATCTGTTTAATTTGGACAGATTTGAAAACAGTTTTTATTTAGATAGCTTTCAAGACAGCACAAAAAGGGTTGCAATCTCGAATACTGCGTTGCAACCTGTTTTCTGCTCCTAATGCGCCTGGTCCATTTGAACAGGGTATGAGCCAACCCAACAAACACCACCTTGGCTCATATCCTGGTTCCGCCACCACTTGCACGAAGCATCATCTGCACTGGACACCAACTGCGCGAAGCAACCGTTCTGCATGAAACACTAGTCTGCACGAAGCACCACCTCAAGAACTTGAGGCGTCAGCCGACCTGCTCCAGTCGACTCATCCCTGCTCGGGCTCAACCCCTGAATGTCAACGCAACTGGATCGCTGAATCTGACTCGCCTAGTCAGACTACCAGAAGGGCGATCCCCTGCACCACCTCAACCATCCACACCATCGGCCGCAGAAATCATGGGCGCACCACCTCACATCGTGGTCCCCATCAGCCGGTACAGACTACCGCGCTGCATAGCTCGCATGAGCACGGTGCGCCCTCGCCTCACCGTCAGAACTCCACCTCTCGATGCAAACCTGCACCCACTGGTGTCTAATCTGCCTAACGAAATCAGATTCTCGTGTAACTTCGGTACCAGGTGTACCTGCTCAAGTCTACGCACAGCTCCACCATGCATCCGCAAGTTCACCGTCTCAATCCCTGTGACCTCACATGCCGAGCCATCACCCAGAAAGACCGACCCAGACGTCACCTCCAGTGAACTGAACATTGCCGCATCTGAGCAAATGTGCTGCGAGGCACCAGATTCCAAAATCCAGCTATCAGAGTTACTCTGACTCTCAGTGACGCAATAAAATCCGTCATCTCCTTCCAGGTTGAGTGTCACCATGCCCGCATCTTGGACATCCTTCGAAGTTCCAGAACTTCCTGCATGCTGCGGACAATTTCTCCTAATGTGACCAACCTGTCTGCAGTGGCAACACGTCACTGCCTTCTTCGACGCCGACCGAGCTCGTGCACTGCTCGATCCTCTGTTAAAACTCCTCCCACGTTCATGCGCTACCAAGATCTGGTCACCCCTAGGAGTGGGGTCCTTTAACATCTGACTGGATAACAGCGCCGACGTGACTTCTTCCAGCCCCACCGTATCCTTCCCATACAGGAGCGTAGTCACCATGTGCTTGTATGACGCTGTGAGCGAGGTAAGAAGCAAGAGGGCTTTGTCTTCTTCCTCTACCTTCGAGCTAACCACATACAATTGGCTCAGGAGACCGTTGAACACATTGAAGTGTTCCTGCAGGTTGCCACCTTCCTGCATCTTCAGCGCATAGAGGCGCTGCTTCAGCAACAATCTTGTCGTCACGGATTTTGCCAAGTACAATCGCTCAAGCTTTTCCCAAAGCCCGACTGCTGTCTCTTCAGTCCCGATGTTGAAGAGCACCTGGTTAGCAACACACATCCTGATTGTGCTCGTGGCCTTTTCATCAAGATCCTTCCATTCCTCATCTTTCACTGCCATGGATAATTTGTCGCGCCCCCGCAAGACTTGAATCAAATCTTGTTGAACCAACATATCCTTGACTCGAATCTGCCATAGGCTGAAATTCCCACTACCATCGAACTTTTCCACTGAAAATCTGTCCAAAACTGCGTTCTTTCATGCCATGACTGTCCTGACAAACTAGAAGACCTGATTTGTTCAAAGGTCGGATCTGAAAGAGTGGGAAGAGGACCTAGTCGTTCACCACCGCAGTCAAACCCTTCATAGAACGTCCAATCACGGCCGTCTACCGAACCTGCCTCTGATACCACTTGATGGGATAGCCAATAATTGCAGGAGAAATCACGAACACAGAGAATGCCAATTTATAATATAATTTATAAATCAATTACAATGAAGAAATAAGTGAAGAAATAACCGTCCGGGGAAACGCACGCGGATGCGCCGGACATGCACGATCCGCAGGAAATGGAAGATCTGGGACTGCAATCCGACTAACGGACGCACAAGGTTCACCGAACCTTCAACGTCAACTTCCGACGTTCAACCGCAACCACCGCCACCACCGGAGAGAAACTCCAAGTTCGGACCCGGACCTTGCCACGAACGTGTAGCCCATCCTCAACGCAAACTTTTCCTCTCCACAGCCTCCACAAACAGCCGGGTTAAAACAACCCCGTCTCCGCCTTCCTTCCACGGCAACGGCCGACTGGACTCGGACGGCGACGGCGGGCTGCCCTCCTCTTCACGTTAGCGACGGCAAACACCGGCGGCTGCCTTCCTCCAGCCGCGACTCCGGCAAGAGATCCCAAGGCAGCAGCCTCCTGCACCAAGCCGAGAGAGAGAGAGAGAGCGGTTGCTGTTGCGGTTAGAGAGCGGGTGGCGGGCTGCGATTTTTAATGCAGAGAGGGGGGTTGCGGTTACCATTCATGGGAGAGAGAGAAAGAAATATAATAATGAGTATATTATATTCCCATTACCACCTCCCAATTAAAACCACCGGGCCACATTCCAAATTAAAACATGTTTAATTTGGACAGATTTGAAAATAGTTTAATTTTGACAGCTTTCAAGACAGCACAAAAAGGGTTGCAATCTCAAATACTGCGTTACAACCTGTTTTCTGCTCCTAATGCGCCTGGTCCATTTGAACCGGGTATGAGCCAACCCAACAGTTTGGTCATTTCCGAGCGTATTTCCCAGATCTTACGGTTTTAGGGTTTAACATATTTTTTCAGCTTTGGTATATTTCCCAATTCAGTTTTTTTAGAGTATTTCATTACAGTCCCCACCACCTTCCCATCTCCAGATTTTTTGCAGGTTTTCTGAACACATTTTCTACATATACTCCTATTCCGAGTGTATTTCCCGTCGGTTTTTCAATTTTTTGCAGATTTTTTCAATTTTAAGAAATGTATGTAGTTGGTTTGTGTGTTTGAGCAGATTTTTTCAGTAATTCAGAATTTTAGGATGTGGATATTACTTGTGTAAACAGATTTTAACACGATGGTTAAAATTAAAGAAAGAGGAATTGCAATAATTTGGGTGTTAGTGAAGTGATGTTGTTCTGTGATTTATGTATGATAGAGATTGTGCTAGGTAATAGACCGACGACACACCTGTCTAAGGAGGGTTGTAAAAATGTAACTGCTAAGTTTTAGAAACGGACCCAAAAATTGTATGTATGCACCGATGCACGCAGTTTAAAAATAAATGAGATTAATTGAAAAAAGATTGGAAATTGTGGAAAGAACTTCAGCATGAGGTAACGAGGATAGGGTGGATTCAACAAGGAGAACAATTGATGAATAAGACGAATAGTGAAAAGAGAGACTCGAGGTGAAAATACAGTTTTGAAAATATAGTTTAGAATCTCAGTTTTGAACTGCTCCTTTTTCAAACGACACCCAAACACAAACTCAGTTTGGAAAATACAGTTTAGAATCTTTCTTTCGAACTGCTCCCGTTTAAAACGGCATCGCTATCCCAAACAGAGCCATAACCTCAATTGAAAATGACTTCCAATTCTAATTTCAGGTCTGCAATTTCGTCCAAACGAACAAACCGTAGATCCCTTATTTTAGGCTCGGTTTGGCACAACGTTCGGGCTCCGATACGTTTCTAGGCAACGACGTCGCAGGAGCTCCCCTGTTTGAGCATAAAATGCATAAATTTTTTAGGTGAGATCGAGAGCATTCAAGAACGACGGTTCATGACCACTGCTTTCACGACCGCCACCATCGCACTAAACGAAGCCATAACCTCCATTGAAAATGATTTTCAATTGTAATTTCAAGTCTGCACGTTCAAACGAACAAACCGTTCAAGCTCCGATGCATTTGC
This sequence comes from Platanthera zijinensis, assembly GCA_039513925.1. Taxonomy (NCBI): domain Eukaryota; kingdom Viridiplantae; phylum Streptophyta; class Magnoliopsida; order Asparagales; family Orchidaceae; genus Platanthera; species Platanthera zijinensis. Next base: position 104,599,995 of record CM077098.1, on the reverse strand, counting down.
AAGCAACGCCGCCATCGGGAGTTCGTCTGTTTGATTTTCCGCATTCCTGATCTCTGTTGGAAGGAATTTTTTTTTTCATGCGTCCAACACACACAGGCTGCTTGGGTCGAATGACATCTAAGCTAGATCGAGGTTGTTTTTTTTGAACTTTTTTTTAAAAGACGCTTTTAATTTTAGTCCTTTAATCAAGAGTGAAGTGCAATAGGTGGTGCGCACACAGTGTGTGCGGCTGTGTGCGCACACAGTGTGTGCGGCTGTGTGCGCACGCACTAGCAAACTTCTCCTCCCTTCAAGAGGAAAAATTGCAGGTACGTCGGAGTCGTCAGACGTACAAGAGCATGGTGCGTCATAAATTTTTTAAAAATGTTTTTTTTAGAATAAGTTAATTGTTTTTTATTAGAAAAAGTTACAAAATATTAATTAATTTTTTTCAAAAACATTTAAAAATATTTTAAAAAATAAGCTCGGGCAGGATCACCGCATTCAGGATAGTCCTGCACAAAAAGACCACCGGTCCGGTCCAGGACCGACCGGTCTTTTGACCGACTGGTCTCGAACCGGTCCCGCTCAAACTAGTCCCGGTCCGGGACCGGTTTTCCTCTTTTTGAGGAGGACTGGTTAGGACAGGCGGACCGGTCCTAACCGGTCACAGACCGATATTTTTTATTGGTACTCTGCTATTCTGAATCGATTACAGTCTTCTTTTTTATTAGATTTTATATGAATGCTTTCTAAAATTAAGTTTTGGCTCTAATCTCATCTAGATTGATGAAAATGAAGAGAATTATAGTCCAAAACTTATGAATACGAGTGCATAACCGGTCTAATTAATGGACTTTTACCGGTCTTTTACGGGACCAGTCTTTTACCAGTCCGGGACCAATCTTTGATGGAGAAGGGGGGACCTCTAGGGACCCCTGGGACCGGTCCTAACCAGTCCAATTTTTGTGTGCACCATTTGGGATTGTTTGTAGACCTTTTTTGAAAATTTATAAATATAAATGAGTAAAAGATTTATCCGGATGACTAATTTTCAGGGGAAAGTCTGGGGGTAGGTTGGTAGTTGGTGAAGAGAATGCAGCGACTCGTTCGCTCACGTGAGAAACAATAAAACAGAGGGATAAACTCATAACCCATTAATAGAGAGAGAGAGAGAGAGACAGAGAGAGAGAGAGAGAGAGAGGCGAAATCAAAACTTTCCTTCTACTTCTCAGCTCATCTTCCTTCTTCCACAGTATACTTCTAATCGGCCTACAGAGCTTACAAGCAGCGTTGATGGAAACGGCAACCGCGGTGCTTCTTGGGGCCACCTCGGCTCTCCCGGCAGTATCGCCGGTGTCGCTCTGGCGGGGGAGAATAGGATCCCGCGCCGGCCGGAAAGGATGGACGGCTGTGTCCTTGCTCGAAAAAGGTGTCGGACCTGGGAGCGGAAGTAATGGGAAGAAGGTTGGTGTGCCCAACTCGAACTACGTCGTGCCGCTCGACATGGCAGCGGCGGGTCTAACGCGCCCCCTCAACGAGATACTGCGCGATCTTAACAAGAGGGTTCCGGACAAGATCATCAACCCCGGGAACAACTCCATTCCCTGGTTCGCCATTCTTACCTCGCCGTCTTTTGCTAATTTGCTTAATCGGCGTCTTGTTTTTGTGGATCGGGCTTGATTCCTTGTGGATTGATTGAGGGTTGTGGAAATTTTACTGTCATTTGATTGAGATAGGATGGGTGAAGTTGAATATATGGTGCGATGGTAGTGGATCGCATAAGCGAACTCACGCTTCCATCTGAAGAAGAAGAAGAGGCGATGATTAATAGAACTTCTGTATCCCAGTTCTTTAGCAGAGCTGCTATTTGTCTACACGACGAATATGTACAGTCAAGTTTAGAAAAAAATCAAATCCGAAGAAAAACTTGGTGGTCTTTAACAAGACGATTCTCGTGCATTTGAATCACAAGTAGCATTGTTTCGTTTTTCTGAACCATACTGTTGATGCTTCATGATTTCTAGCATTGGAAGACTTTGTCCATTGATTCACCCAGAGTTCGATCAGAAGCTGAGGAAGAAGATTGTTTCGTTTTTCTTCGGTCTGTGAGCGTTGTTCCTAGATCTAGATCCAAGCTTATCCTGCTTCTTATCAAGATAGTTATTACTTCAATTCTTTCCTTTTCTAAAAAAAGGGGGCATTTTTGGTCATGCATGCAGTTTTTTTTACATTTGATTGAATTGATTATAATTAAGATGATTCAACAGCTATGGACTGCACAAGGGTGCGATAGAATTTAAAAATTTAAGACATCATTAAGCAAATCATGGAAGTTGAGGAATAATGCATGGCTTATCAGATTTAAGGCATGCTGGAAAGTCAACTTTCATGATATTCTCTAAGACCACTGTCTTGTAAGTGAACAAATTCTTGGTGTTCTCAACGTATATGGAGCATGGCGCGCGGGATGCATCCGCACCATCCATAAAAAAACGCAACTTGATGAACGGCGCAGATTGCGCACCATGCTACATATATGTTGAGTGCACCAAAAATTTGTTCCTTATAAGTAGAGAATCTTGGGGAATGATCTTGCGGAAATTGGAGCTTTTCTTATTTACATAGTTATGAAGACCGAATTCATTGCGATTCTGATACAATTGACAAATTACTAGCTGAAAGTATGCATTGCTAGCATTTTGTGTAGGGTCAAATTTATAAACTATATAGTGACATATGCAATTCTTATCTAACCTATTTTTTTCCTACATTGCTGCCATGCTCCAATTTCCCCAGCCTGATGCAATGATGTGGGTACTTTTTTCTACATGGTGTAGCTCAAAGTATTTTCTAAACATTGTCACTAGAAAATTGAAATTTGTCGTTTCAACATATTCTGAAAATGAATCACAAAAAATATTATATTAGACTTGCAAATCATCAAGTTTCTCGTGCAAATTATTCCTTTTGCTGCTATCAATTAGAGTATACACATTTCTTCCTTTAGCTTTGCTTCCCGGTCTCTCTTCAATCACTCAATGAGTTTTGAACATAGAGTCTTCGTGCATTATGTTACATAATGTGAGAATTTACAAGGGAGTAAAAATTTACCAAACTGCCTTTGGGAATTTAATTCAAAATATAAATTCCTCCTTTTCCACACTCTCCCTAAAGCCGGGTGTTGCGGTCTAACTCGACGCCCCGGCCGGACCAGATTTAATTGAACCGCCTTAGCCCGCGGAGCGGTCGAGCGCGCACACAGTCAATTTGTAGTAGAAAGTAACACAAGGAGTTTTGACGTGGAAAAACCTCTTAAATGGGTAAAAAATCACGTGACCGGTTCGGTGCCGGTCAAAATCCACTAGCTGCTTGAGATTACAAGGTGTTTGGAGAATCGAGGGCGGCAGACCGCTCCTCGTTACAATTTGGGAGGTGAGAATGAGGCTTGCACTTCCCGGGGGCAACAGGCTGCGCCACGGAAATGACTTGAACGGTGGAATCCGCAGGTGACTTTGGAGTTTCGAGGATGGAGTGCGTTGCTTGGAGGCCACGAGCGTCTCTCTCTTTCTCCTTGTAGTCCGGAGACTTAGGCATTTTCTGGTTGGTGGTTCGGTGGCGACCCGCGGTGGCAGGATAATCTTCCAAGGGTGGAGACCGGCAGAGCTCTGGTGTGAGGAAGAAGAAGGCTGCAAGCAAAAAGGTGAGAAATGAGGAGCCCCTGGGGGTCATTTTATAGCCTCCAGGGGAAGGTCATGGTGGGCCCCCCCACTAACTAGGTGGGTTAGTGGGTGGTTACCCACGGATCGGACGGCTACGGAGGCCCCATCACAATTGGATGGTGGAGGCTCGGGCGGCGTGCACCCGCTGGCGGTGGTCGGCGGGAGGCAGCCGGCAGGAGGCGGCCGACGGCGGGAAGCGGCCGGCGATGGACGGCCGGCGGGCGGTGGTGGCCGGCGGGCGGGCGGCGGTGGCCGGCGGTGGCCGGCGGTGGCCGGCGGTGGTTGGCGTCGAGTGGCGGTAGTTTCCTCCTTTTGTGATGAGAGAGGAATTAGTGGAGAGATAAAAAGGGAAGTGGGCCCTCCCACTCTCCTCCTATCACGATGAGGATCATGGGGAGTGGGTTGACTAGTCAACCCCATGATCCCCTCATTTGGAACAGCTATGCGCCCCCAAATGCTTTAAAAATGGGTTAGTCCCCATCAATTGCCCCTCAAATCCTTGTTGTTGAGGAACCAAGTGAAGAAAACAACTTAGGATTTTTTTTCTCATCTCCCTCCTCCTTGCCCCCATGACTTTTTTCGGAGAGAAGGCAGAAACGACGAAGAGCGGCGCTTCGAAGGAATGCACATGAGTTTCATGAAGGGAGAGATGCCCGGTGACGGCGTCGAGCGGCGTCAAGAGCGGTGTCCGCCTCCGCGGAACCGAGGCGCGCGACCGGGGTTACAGCCCTAGCATCGCGCATGCGCTTAAAGGGAAGGCGGCGGGCAGCGCGCATGGCCGACCTCGGGTGCAGGTGCTGGCGCACCTGGCCGCGCATCGGCCAGCGCGCGACTGCCCGCGCACGGGGCCGCGCGACCGCTCGCGCACGGGGTGGCGCGACTGCCCGCGCACGGGGGCGCGCGACTGCCCGCGCACGGGGGAGCGCGAGACCCTACGCGCGGGCGCGCGCGCGCGAGACCCTCCGCGCGGATGCGTGCGCGACCATGTGCGCGAGCGCGCGCGCGATACCCTGCGCGCGAGACCCCGCGCGCGGGCGTGCGGGTGCGCGCGCGCGAGACCCTGCGCGCGGGTGCGCGCGCGCGCGCGCGCGAGACCCTGCGCGCGGGTGCGCGCGCGCGAGACCCTGCGCGCGGGTGCGCGCGCGAGACCCTGCGCGCGGGTGCGCGCGCGCGCGGACCCTGCGCGCGGGTGCGCGCGCGCGCGACCATGCTGTTGCGGGTGCGCGCGCGCGACCCTGCGCGCGACCCGGCGGGCGGGTGCGCGCGCGCGACCCCGCGCGCGTCTGACCTTGCGCGTGGATGGGCGCGCCGTACGTGAGCTGTACATTTGGACTTTGCGCCGTACGTGTGCACGAGGTATGATGTGCACGATATATAATGTGTACGTTGGATAGTGAGTGATGTGTGCGTAATGTACGCTGCATATGCGATGTGCGCAAGGTGTAACATGCATGACGCACTAAGCGCCCAAGGGAAGAGATCGCTGAGATGTGGAGTTTCTGTTGCCCCCCGAGTGTACCACTACCACCGAGTACTTCTTGTACAAGGTCGGAAGGGGAAACTTGCTGCGGCGAGGTTCCCGGATGCAGAGACGGTGCTTCCAGAATGGTACCCTAGTTGACAAAGTTCATGTTGTTTCGCGTAAGTTTGACGTGTAATGTTGTTTTGCGCGAGACTGACTTGCGGCCTTTGCCCGCACGAGACTGACTCGTGACTTTGTTTGCACGGCTCCTGTCCGCGGCTTTGTCGCGAAAGGGGGCAGACCCCTGCAAGGTTGCACGATGAGTAACGTCGGAGAATGTAAATACTCAATCCGACCGTCGTAGGTGCTCAATTCGGGCGCTGGAGAACGTAAGTGCTCAATCCGGGTGCAATCGCGAGGGGGGTAGGCCCTGACGATGGCACGAAGAGTGACGTCGGAGAATGTAAGTACTCAATCCGACTGCCGGAGAACGTAGGTGCTCAATCCGGGCTGGAGAACGTAAGTGCTCAATCCGGGTGCAATTACGAGGGCGGCAGGCCCTTGCGTTGGCATGAAGAGTGACGTCGAAGAATGTAAGTACTCAATCCGACTGCCGGAGAACGTAGGTGCTCAATCCGGGTGCAATCGCGAGGCGGGTAGGCCCTGGCGATGGCACGAAGAATGACGTCGGAGAATGTAAGTACTCAATCCGACTGCCGGAGAACGTAGGTGCTCAATCCGGGCTGGAGAATGTAAGTGCTCAATCCGGGTGCAATCGCGAGGGAGGCAGGCCCTGGCGTTGGCATGAAGAGTGACATCGGAGAATGTAAGTACTCAATCCGGCCGTCGGAGAATGTAGGTGCTCAATCCGGACGCCGGAGAACGTAGGCGCTCAATCCGGGTGCCGTAGAACGTAAGTTCTCAATCCGGGTGCAATCGCGAGGGGGTAGGCCCTGACGATGGCATAAAGAGTGACGTCGGAGAATGTAAGTACTCAATCCGACTGTCGGAGAACGTAGGTGCTCAATCCGGGTACCGGAGAACGTAAGTGCTCAATCCGGGTACCGGAGAACGTAAGTGCTCAATCCGGTTGCAATCGCGAGGGGGGCAGGCCCTGCCGATGACACGACGTTGAGGGGCAAAGTTGGTGAAGAACCTGCTTGTTCGGTTTGTAAGCACAGCTTTACCTTAAAACAAATATGATATTGTACTTAGAAATAAACATGGTTTGTGCGAGTCTGAGCTCGTGACTTTTATTGTTCTAAAGTGACGAAAACAAGATGAAAAATGCAGACGATAAACAACATTAATAAAAGATAAAAATGCAGAGGGATGGATGCGACGCAAATTCCAAGCTGCAGGTGTGCTGTAGAGGGTCATCCTGCGTCGGGGAGAGCGCGCATTCTAGGTATCCATTGCCGGGGATCCGACAATGGTCTCTATGTTGCCCTCCATCTACCTTCCTCCACCGTTTCCTTGTGCTGGGATCTGTGTTTGTCCTTGCAAAAATCTCCCGAGGAGCCCCTGGCGGACAAGACGTTCAATTTCATCTTTTAGCCCGGCACACTCTTCGGTGTTGTGACCCGTTACGCAGTGGAACTCGCAGTATCTTGTCTGGTCAGCCTTGGGGTTTGGCCGCGGTGCTCTTGGTCGTTGGAATGCCGGATCATTTTGAATTGCATACATCACATTAGTGCGGGTGGTATTCAGAGGGGTGTATTCCTGAAGTGGATGTTGCCCCCCATTCCTGGGAAGGTCACGTTGACAGCTATCGCGATTCGCGACGACGCTCACTTCGACGTCGTTCTTCTTGTCTTGTGAGAGTTGGTTCCTCTTCTTTCTTCCTTTTCTGTCTTTCTTCAAACTGCTGGCGTTGCGCTTCAATAGCCTCGTCGGCTGCTATCTGGGCCTCGACCCGGTGAACGAGATCTGGATAACTGGGCACGATCTCTCTCATGAGTGCTGAATAGAAGCCGCTGGGGCGGAGTCCGCCAAGGAAGACGCCTCTGAGAAGTTCGGGGTCGACGCCCAGAATTTGACGTGCCTCGGAGGTGAAGCGGCGAAAGAAATCCTTGAGGGATTCTCCTTCATTTTGTCGAATACCTGAAAGGTGTGAGGGATCGCGAACATTCTCCGATTTGCGATAAACTGGTCGGCAAACTGCCTGGTCAGCTCTGCGAAGTTGGTAATGGTGCCAGTTCTCAGGGAATGAAACCATGTATGGGCCTGTCCTTTGAGTGTTGCTGGGAACACTTGGCAGAGCAACTGGTCTAGAGCGTTGTAAATCCTCATGATGGTGGTGAAGTGGTTGATGTGTTCCAGTGGATCATCGGTCCCGTCAAACGTCTCGATGTTTGGAAGCTTGAATCCATGTGGAATGGTATGATCGAGGATTTGCGCCGTCAAGGGGGAGCCTTGGCAGAGCGGTCGGTGAGCATGAAAGTCTTTTCTTCCGGCCTGGCGGTATTCTTCGGCTATAACTTCCCGAATTTCCTCCCGAGTAAACCTTTCGAGAGGAGGGGGCGAACGTCGTTGGCGGGATGGTGATGAAGATGATCTGCTCTTACTCCTCTTTGAGCTGAGTGAGTGGAGCTGGCGGTGTCAGAATAATCCTCGGGCTCTTCTTGGACCCTTTCCGGGCTTGGTTGCAGCGGAGGATTTGCTGTGGCCGGCGGCATCGGGGGAGCAGGAGGTGCTCCCATGTTTCGGAGTAATGCAAGCATTTCAGTTTGTTGTTCTTCCATTTGGCGGACGCGCCCCTCCAGGGAGGTGACGGGGGCGAAAGCTACTTCGGCAGTCAGTGGCACGTCCACTAGTGAGTGGGATCGTGCTGGTTCAATGTGTCCGCCAAGTTCTGATCTTTCAGTGGTGCCGGTACTTCTCTTCGCCATTGAATCTGAGCTTTGGAAGCGGTAAAGATGAGGGACTTATCTTCTGAAGGATGTTGAGAATTTTCCCACAGACGACGCCAAACTGTTGCGGTCTAACTCGACGCCCCGGCCGGACCAGATTTAATTGGACCGTCTTAGCCCGCGGAGCGGTCGAGCGCGCACACAGTCAATTTGCAGTAGAAAGTAACACAAGGAGTTTTGACGTGGAAAACCCCCTTAAATGGGTAAAAAACCACGTGATCGGTTCGGTGTCGGTCAAAATCCACTAGCTGCTTGAGATTACAAGGTGTTTGGAGAATCGAGGGCGACAGACCGCTCCTCGTTACAATTTGGGAGGTGAGAATGAGGCTTGCACTTCCCGGGGGCAACAGACTACGCCACGGAAATGACTTGAACGGTGGAATCCGCGGGTGACTTTGGAGTTTGGAGGATGGAGTGCGTCGTTTGGAGGCCACGGACGTCTCTCTCTTTCTCCTTCTAGTCCGGAGACTTAGGCATTTTTTGGTTGGTGGTTCGGTGGCGACCCGCGCTGGCAGGATAATCTTCCAAGGGAAGAGACCGACAGAGCTCTGGCGCGAGGAAGAAGAAGGCTGCAAGCAAAAAGGTGAGAAATGAGGAGGAAACCACCGCCACTCGACGCCAACCATCGCCGGCCACCGCCGGCCGCCGGCCAACCACTAACTAGGTGGGTTAGTGGGTGGTTACCCACGGATCGGACGGCTATGGATGCCCCATCACAATTGGACGGTGGAGGCTCGGGCGGCGTGCACCCGGCCGGCGGTGGTCGGCGGGAGGCGGCCTGCGGCCGGTGGCGGGAGGCGGCGGGAAGCGGCCTGCGGCCGACCGGTGGCGGCGGGAGGCGGCCGGCCGGCGGCGGGAGGCGGCCGGCAGTGGCCGGCGGCCGGCGATGGTTGGCCGGCGGCCGGCGGTGGTTGGCGTCGAGTGGCGGTGGTTTCCTCCTTTTGTGATGGGAGAGGAATTAGTGGAGAGATAAAAGGGGAAGTGGGCCCTCCCACTCTCCTCCTATCATGATGGGGATCATGAGGAGTGGGTTGACTAGTCAACCCCATGATCCCCTCATTTGGAACTGTTATACGCCCCCCAAATGCTTTAAAAATTGGTTAATCCCCATCACCGGGTAAAAGATATCTTTCATAGCCTGCTTGCCAACTAGGTTCTCAGATTGATGCTCATGCAACATCTTGGTAAGAATGTTTGCAACTTGATGAGTTGTGGGAATGTGTAAAATACAAATTATATTATTGTCAATCTTCTCCTTATCGAATGTGTCAACTCCAACATGTTTTTTTTTCTTGAAGAACATGATTATGAGCAATAGACGCCACAATTTTGTATCGCTGCAGACTTTTACAAGCGAAGGTGTGAAGATCTTAAATTCTTCAAATAACCCTTTTATCCGGATCAATTTACAAATCCAAGATTCAGCCGAGCAAAACTCAACTCAACATTGATCTTAGGTACAACATTTTACTTCTTTCTCCTACAAGTGACCAGATTACCTTAAACAATTGTACAATTGTTAGAAGTGAACCTTCTATCCATTATACTTCTAATATAACCAACGTTAGTATTAACCTCAATTTGCAAGGCTCCTAAATCAACCCTCTTGTAGATATCGAAAGACGGTCCAAAATGCTTTACTCCTGGTCGGGTGCATAAACTGACTCACCACACTAACATAAAATTCTATATTAGGATGAGTATGTGATAGATAAATAAGTTTACTTACAAGTCTTTGGTTCTTCTTTCTATCTATCATGCTGTTGGCATGACAGACTGCAACTTCAGGTTTAGCTCTATGGGAGTTTCAGTTGGCTTGCGACCTAATATTCCAATTGCAATGAGCAAGTCCAAGACATTCTTTCACTTATTGGGAAGATTCAGTCATTTGGTCTTGCAGACTACATAATAAAGAAGTACTTCAGAGTCCCTTAAATTTATGATCTCAAACTCTTGTGAATGTCTTTTTTTAAGTTCTTCAATTTTAGTACCAATTATTGGTAGTCATAATCGTGTCATTCATGTATACAATCATATGAGAAGTTTACTTATTTTTAAGTGTTTGAAGGGCATACTGTGATTGCATAATTCTGAACATAACCATAGCTTTTTATATTTTTCCTAAATCTTTCAAACCTTGTTAGTCCGTGTATAAATATTTTGTTAATCCGTGTACCTTGTTAGTCCCAAGGATCTTCTTAAACAATTTCTCCAGTTATCTGTTTATTAATTTCACCTTGATGACAAAACTCGGAACTTGCATCTGAGTACTACGGCACGCCACGACCGACTCACGTGTATTCCCGCAGGAGGCGGTGAACCACCGCCCGGACGAAAGATTGGAGTCTGTAGTCACGTCCGGATGTTCGAGTCGAGTCAATTTCATATTTGACGTTTTTTATTCTGAGATGTATTTAGCCCCCGATTGGTCCAAACAATCCTAGCCGTCCGATCGGGGTGGTTTTAATTCTTGTTGTACTGTTGCAGTTAGTAGGTTGTTTTATTTTTAGGGATTTAAATGGAGGCCGGCGATTCCTGTGGGGTATGGTGAGTTTTGGGAAAATCCTGAAACCGCTCGATCTCTGCCGGTGTGACGCTGAAGCCTTCGCTACTCCTTTCGGTGCGACGTCGGGAAGACATCCTCTAGTGTAACTCCAGGTAAACCACAACTAGCCCCCTTCCATCCGCTACCACGACCGTTCCGCCGATTCCGCCACTGCCGCTTGCCCATACCTGCAAAATCGCTGTAGCCCTTCTTCCTCCTTCCCCGTCCAGTCACCCCCACCCTATCCACAACCATCTGCAAGATTCCCCCACCAACATAGCCTCCTCCACTGCTGTCATTTTTCTCACCGTAACCAGCCGCCGTTCTTCTCCCGTCTGCCAATTCTTTCCTGTTGACTTCAGCCACTTCCATTTCTCAAGTCTATACTCCCTGTTAACCCCTTCTCCTCCCGTGACCAAATGTCCAAGCATAACCTTTAATTCTTTCACCCAATATCATTCCCGAGAGTCCGCCCACATCCCTATTTGAGTCAACATCATAGTCCAGGTTCCCTATCCGCTATTCAGATATTGCGGCCACCTCAGAGGCCCTCTTACAACCGTCGTGCCGCCATCTACATATGTGAATTGTGGTAAAGTTATTTCCTTTATTATTGTTTATTCTTGTACTCATATTGTGGTGAATTTTAATTTCATTTTTCTACTAGTTCATACGTTGTGCGATTTGCAGGACTTATTCCGCTTGTGCTTAAAATTATTGCGACTCGTTCGTTTGCAAAATTAATATTTTTTTGTTCTCCTTTAATTAATTAATTGTGACGGTATGTGTCCCTGCTGATAATCATATAATAATTAATTACTTGCTGCAATTTTGGAGCGGACCATTTTGCATTTGGCATTCTAGCTCATTGCATTTAGGGTTGCTTTAGAAATCCCTTTCGAGTCGACCTACCACTGCATCAGAGTTCTATGTAAGAAAAGGGTCCAACACATTTTATCTTTTAAACTTGCATGCCGAGATAGTTCCATGGAGAGAGAGAGAGTTTGCCGCATTCTCCGAATATCTATCTCGAGGTCTTCTTGTTGAGAACCCATTGTCTACTGAGCTTCTTACTTTTTAGCACACTCCAAAATCCTGAGGCTTGCGCCAAAGTTTTGGAAACTTGCATTATTTGTTATTTTTAGCTATTATGAACCCCACTTTGTAATATAAATAAGAACACTACATAAATTGTTGATGACAATTTGAAACTCTAAATCTTTGTGTGGCTGCTAGACAATATTGTGCATGTGAACCGTTGGTTCTTGGCAATTGTGTTTTCCTACGTTGCATGAGTGTTATACTGCATATTGGCTAAGCAAAACTTGTCTTCAGAGTTTCTCTTGTATGTTTTATTTTTGGTATTGTTTCATGATGCCACAATTTTCACAATTGATCATGCTAGTTGTTTGATAATGCCTGCCTCAAGCAAGAGACTCCTTTTAAGATTGATAATGACTGTCTCCTTAAATGATTGTTCATGGTTGTGTTTGAATAGCTCATCATATATGGCCTACTATTAGTTTCTCTTGGTATAAGTATAGTTTCAGTTACACCTCAGCTCAACTTGTGCTATTTTTTTTTTTGTTCTTAGGTACCATGCAAACAGAATGCTGAGCTTTTATGCACCAGGTATGCATCTCAGCCTATATACATGAAGTGAATCATGCTGTTGCTTTTCTTCATATATCCTCTGGGGCATTAATCTCTCCTGTAATCATCTTTTCTATGAAAATTCATCATAGCTGTTAGAAAAGCCCAATTAAGGGCCCATGTTTTTCTCTCTTTTCTCTCTTCATGTATTAGTCCCACATCTTGTATTTAGGATTTCTCTTCTCATTCTTCTCCTATATAAGTGTATTCATACTTGTAAGTTGTAACTATTCATTCAAGAAGTATATACAAGCTTTGAGGCCTTTCTTTACATGGTATCAGAGGGAAACCGGTCTCCTCCTATGGTATCCGGCCTACCCGGTTTCTTCTCCTAACCGCCACCAGTCTCTTCTCCTAACCGGCTGTCCGCGCGGTCTCTTCTTCCCGCGGACTTCTGCGGCTTGTTCTTTTCTATCTGCTTCCCCCCACCCCTCACCTCTCTTTCTTTCGTGGCCTCCACCTCCTCCCTCCCTCTCCTCTTTTTATACTCCTCTCTCACGTGGGTCCACCTTTCTCTCCCCTTCTCTTCCCGGCGGACTCTTTCTATCTGTTGCGGCCTCTCCCTGCTTACTGATCGCTGCTCGCGGCGACCTGCCTCTCCTGCTCACCGCGCGGTCTCTCTATCCGCTGTGGTCTCTCCCTGCTCGCTGATCGCTGCTCGCAGCGACCTGCCTCTCCTGCTCGTCGCGCGGTCTCTCTCTCTCCGCTACAGCTTCTCCCTTCTCGCTGCCCGCTGCCCGCAACTACCTGCCTCCCCTGCTCACCGCGCGACCTCTTTCTATTCGCTGCGGTCTTCCCTGCTCGCTGATCGCGGCTCGCAGCAACTTGCCTCTTCTGCCCGCTGCGACCCGCTTCTCGCTTCTCGCTGCGGCCTCGCCTATCCGCTGCTGTCCTTCCTACTCGCTACTCGCCTACGGCCTGCCTGGTCGCTTGCGATCTCCCTCTGCTTAGTCGCATTTTGGTCGCGATCTCCTGGTCGCTGGCGTGTCCGCCGAGACCGTGCGACTACCTTTTTCTTGTCCCCCGGCCTTTCTCTACTACCCGCGCGGCAATCCTCTTCTAACCTTCCGGCCTCTTCTGCTGGCCGTGCATGGCTTCCGATACTTCTGCTGTTACTTCTGCTCCGCCAGCCCGTGCGGCTGCCTCGACTTCCGACCTTCGTGACGAATTACGGATTACGACTTTCTCCCTCACTGGAAAAAGGAACTTTGTTGAATGAGTTCACTCGGTTCGCCATGTTCTGCAGACGAAGGGTCTTCTTCACCACTTGACCCGGGCTCCTCCGACTGCTCCCTCCGATGACTGGCTTCGCGACGATGGTCGGGTCCAGTCCTGGCTTCTCAACTCCATGGACACCGAGCCCTACCGAATGGCCATGTATCATGACACGTCCAAGACCATGTGGGAGGAGCTTCATTCATTTTACTCAGGGCATGACAGCCTACAACACCTATATGATATCATTTCTGATCTTCAGAATCTTGCCCCCGGTGCTCCTGGCGATATGCTTTCCTTTGTGGCTAAAGCAAAGAGTTTGGCCGAGGCTTGGATTCAACATCAGCCTCCTACGACTGATCTCACCATTCAACAGAACCAGAAAGAAGCTGTCGTCATCGCCATGATGATGTCTCGTGTTCCTCCCCACCTGCATAGTGTTCGAGCACAGATCCTATCGTCCTCCACAACTCCGTCCCTGTTCGATGTATACTCCATGCTGCTAAAGGTCACGCCTCCTTCCGAGGCTCCTTATGATTTTGCTCCAGCTCTTCTTCAGCAGCCTCTCCTTCCGAACCCTCCTACTCGTGGATGGGCGACCATCGTCTCGGGGACGAGGACGTGGTGGTCGTTCTTCTATGAAATGCACTTACTGTGGTCGCGATAATCATCTCGAAGCTGCTTGTTACCGCAAGCACGGCCTGCCTCCTCACCTTACTGCCTCTGCTGCTCCTGCTACTACTGGGCCTTCTGCCCCCGATCTGGCTTCCACTACCCGCCAAGATATTGATGAGCTTCGCACCCAACTCCAACAGCTTCAAGGTGCCCTCAGCCGCTCCTCCGGCTCCGTCACGTCTTTTTCTGCGGAAGGTATAACATGTCTCTCTCATAGTCCCTGTTGGATCGTTGATTCTGGGGCCACTCACCATATTACCTCCCAGAAGCCCACCAAGTACCAACGAACGCCTCATCCCCTTTGCATCACTGTGGCCAACGATGATACCCTTCCTGTCTCTGGCACCGCTGCTCTTCAGCTTACTCTGACTCTCTCTCTTTTCTCGGTTCTTCATGTTCCGGGATCCCCTTCCAATTTACTTTATGTTAGTCGTCTTACCCACGACCTTGATTGTTGCATCACATTTTCACCTTCTTCTTTCCTTATGCAGTATTGTTGCACCCGGAGTACCATTGGTAAGGGGCAGCTGTTGAACGGGCTTTATATCTTGGACATCCCACCTACTATTCTATCTGCTATCTCCACAGTTGATTGGCATCGCCGCCTTGGGCATGTCCCCCTACCGATTGTCAAGCGGACTCTTCCTGATGTACCTCTGCAGGAGTTCTCTTGTTAATCCTGTATCTACGGCAAACAACATCGCTCTTCCTTTCCCCCTGCATGTACCAGGAGTAGTACTCCTCTCTCTTTAGTACACTCTTATGTATGAGGTCCTTATCGTGTCCCCAATATTTTTGGTTATCGTTATTTTGTCACGTTTATTGATGACTACTCGCGTACTACATGGCTTTATTTACTACATGATCGTACTGAACTTACTTCTGTGTTTCGTGCTTTTGTGACTGAGATGTGTACGCAGTTCACCACCCCCCTCCAAGTCATCCGCACCGATAATGCTCGCGAATATACCGGGCGTGCCTTCTCTACTCTTTGCACCGAGTTCGGTATCATCCATCAAACTTCATATGCCTATACCCCTCAGCAAAACGGGGTCGCAGAACGGAAAAATCGTCATCTTCTCGATGTTGTCCGCTCCCTTATGTTCCAAATGCAGGTTCCGATCGAATATTGGAATTTTGCTGTCTCCACAGCCTGTCATCTCATTAACCGCCTCCCCTCATCTGTGCTAAATTTTGCCTCACCGCTCCAACTTCTCTATCCCTCCAACAACCCCACCTCTCTCACACCCCGGGTCTTCGGGTGTGTGTGCTATGTCCACCATCTTGGCCCTCCTTCCGACAAACTTGCTCCTCGGGCCGCCAAGTATATGTTTGTTGGCTACTCTCGGACTCAAAAGGGATATGTCTGCTACTCTCCTTCTGATGGTAGGTTGGTTGTCTCTACAGATGTCACCTTCTGCGAACACCAGCCCTTCCACTTACCTTGCCCCACCTCGTCTTCTGCTCCTCCACCTCTTCCCCGGCCTGCCGTACCAGTCACGCCATTGTCTCTACCATCTTCTTCCTCCTCTCACCCAGCTCTTCCTCGGGTTCCTCCACCACTTATCCGGGTCTACTCTCGACGTCCATCCAAGGATACTCCCGTGAACCGGCTCCCCGCTACCAGCGATACCTCGGCTACGGCAGATCCGGCTCCCATCTCTACAACTCATCCCTTGGCCAACTACGTCTCTCTCCATCGGCTGACACCACCTCTCTACGCATTTGCCACCTCTCTTTCCTCTATCTCTATTCCTAACTCTGTGCAGGAGGCGCTTACACATCCAGGGTGGCGGGCAGCCATGGACGATGAAATGCAGACTCTCTGGGCTAACCAGACCTGGGATCTGGTTCCTTTTCCTACTGACCATACCTCTGTGAGCTGCAAATGGGTCTTTGTTGTAAAACATGCGGCGGATGGTACTGTTGACCGTCTGAAGGCATGCCTCGTGGCCCGGGGCTTTACTTAGCAACATGGCCTTGATTATGAGGAAACTTTCTCTCCAGTGGCCAAATTGAACACGGTCCGCGTTCTTCTTTCCTTGGTTGTTCATCGTCACTGGCCGCTTTATCAGCTGGATATTAAGAATGTCTTCCTCAACGGCGATCTGCGGGAGACAGTTTATATGCACCAACCTCCCGGGTTTGATACCACGGAGGAGTCTCTGGTCTGTCATCTTCGAAAATCTATTTATGGTCTCAAACAGTCTCCACGTGCATGGTTTGAAAAATTCAGTAAGGTTGTCTGTGCTATTGGCTTCACTCGGAGCTCGGCTGATTTTTCTCTCTTCACTCGACACTGGTCAACCGGGACTGTGATTCTTCTGGTCTACGTTGACGATATCCTGATTACTGGCAACGACACGGTGGGAATACAACAGCTCAAGGAACAGTTAAACTCCGCTTTTCAAACCAAAGATCTGGGCAACCTTCGGTATTTTCTCGGGCTTGAGGTTGCACGACGCTCTGATGGTCTTGTATTATCCCAAAGAAAGTACTATATGGACCTTCTTCATGATGTCGGTTACTCTGGGGGCAAACCTGCAGAGACTCCTATGGATGCTAATCACAAACTATCGTCCCACAGTTCTGACTCCGACGAACTGATTACAAATCCGGAATATTACAGATGCTTGGTTGAGAAGCTGATCTACCTTACGGTAACTCGACCTGATATCTCCTTTGTCGTAAGAGTTGTGAGTCGGTTCATGCATTCTCCTCGGACATCACAACTTCAAGCTGTCGAGCTCATTCTTCGATATCTCAAGATCGCCCCCGGACAAGGACTTGTGTACAAGCCATCCACATCTCTATCACTTGTCGCTTACTCTGACGCTGACTACGCAGGATCTATAGATGATAGGCGCTCCACTACGGGGTTCTGCACTTTCTTTGATGGTCATCTCATAACACGGCGTAGCAAGAAACAATCCGTGGTTGCACGCTCTTCTGCTGGACTGCTGAAGCCGAGTACTGAGCTATGACTGCGGTTGCTTCTGAGCTAACCTGGCTTGAGAGTCTTCTGGGAGACTTGGGTGTTCGTCTCTCATCACCGGCTACCTTATTTTGTGACAGTCAGGCAGCAATACATGTTGCCAAGAATCCGGTGTTTCACGAACGCACAAAGCATACCGAAGTTGACTGTCACTTTATCCGGGAAAAGGTACAGTCAAAGAAGATAGATTTGGAGCATGTTCCTGCTAAAGACCAAGTTGCGGATATCCTGACAAAAGCTCTCTCCGGGCCTCTATACTATCAGTTTTTATCCAAGCTTGGTGCCTACGACTTGTACGCTCCAGCTTGCGGGGGAGTGTTAGAAAAGCTCAATTAAGGGCTCATGTTTTTCTCTCTTTTCTCTCTCCATGTATTAGTCCCACATCTTGTATTTAGGATTTCTCTTCTCATTCTTCTCCTATATAAGTGTATTCATACTTGTAACTATTCATTCAAGAAGTATATACAAGCTTTGAGGCCTTTCTTTACAATAACATATAGTTTTTCTTCTAGTTTGTATTTTACATTTCCAGTGATGTAGCTTCAACGGCAAATGTCAGGCCATTAGGCTGCTCCTTTTGTTTCTTCACTCTCTGCATTTTGTAGTTGGGTGTGTATACATAGTTATTACCATATTTGCAGTTGGAATAATTAATGTAGCACATGCAGGAGACAGGATAAATCGAATGTGCATGGATGAAAATTGTTGGAGAAGTTTTTTTGCGTAGCGTAGGTTTATCATCTCAGTGGGAACATTCATACAGCTGCTCCAAATAGTTGGGATAATGTCATTGATGATGATGACATATTAACAATTATAAACATCCAAATCATAGTTAAATACATCTTTGTAATTCTAATTCTGAATTTCATAGCTGAAAGCTCAACAAAAAATGTGGTATGAATAGTGGAATGCATCAAAATTGTTGTTTGAATGATGTTTGGTCGATTTACCGGCTTATTGCCATGGTTTTCCATATGAGCGGGTGGGGAGTCCTTTTATTTTCCCTTTCAAGTCTGATAGGTGACCGACTGGATGGTTAATATTTTTAATTGGGTTAATTACTGGGATCCCCCTAGGAATCTAGGAATTTGTATACTTACAAGGACCTCCCCTATAATTTTTAAAATTACCAAAAACCTCCCCTCCTATTTTACATTAACTACCCCTCTGTAGTAGTGCACTCATAGTGTATGTTCACTTAGTTGGGTGTCTTGTAATATTGCAAACTCATAGAGAAGATCCATGTAATTATGCATAGTCCTTGGGGAGGTCCCGGTAATTAACTCTTTTTAATTTTATAGATTTCTTGTTTGTTTCACAATCTTCTTCATTGTTAAATTTTCTTCAAGCTCTACTTTGTTTTGCATGTGAGCTTCCTGATCACATGAAAGAACCTATATTTATTTGTGCAAGGCTGGTGCGGTGAAGTACGTGATGTTATCTTCTCAGAGAGCGGAGGCGTGACTGTGGTGTATCGTGTTACTATACGAGGATCAGATGGCGAGGTAAAGTTGAATTTTGCTAGTTTCAATTTTCCATTCCCTTTTCTATTAATAAAATGGCCCAATTTTTGTCTACATTTATTACCTCATTTGAAAATTGTGACTACGTAAGCTATGATGTTAGGGGCAACAAAATTTAGAACCGAAAATTTCTTTGAAATGGAGACATTGGGAGCTTTGTCTGTGCTCCACTTTCTTTGATATATAGTTAACATGAATACGACCTCATTCACATCTGTCCATAATAGAAACATTAATTTGAAACTTATCTTCATAGTGAACTTTCTCTGTGTTGGATACTGTTAGAAAAGACCCATGTTTAGGCCCATGTATAGGCCTATTTAGTGTAGATTCTACTAGTCTTGTATTAGTCCCACACCATGTAAATGGGACTCATCTCTCTCTCTTTCTCCTTATATATATGTACTTATACATTGTTTTTATACATTGAAGAAGTATATACAAGATTTCAACATTTTCTCTACGTGGTATCAGAGCTTGCGGCCCTCCTTGGGAGGTCTCTGATTTTTTAACCGCCTCCCCCTGGACGGTCTCTTCCTTCCTTCCCGTGGACTCGACGAGCTCCCTCTTTGGCAGATAGTAATTGAGTAACCACACGACACTCCTTGCGGTTTAGTGTCCGCACCTCTCTGCGGTCACTACTGCTTCTCTTGTGTAATTTACTCCTTCTAACTGCAAGTTTCTCTGTTGCTACTTCTCGTGGAACCACCCTTCTCCCCTTCTTTTCCTCTTCTCCTTTTATAATCTCTCTGGTCTGCTCCGTGGATCCCACCTCCTCTCTTACCGCGCGGCTTTCTCCTCTAGTCACTACGGACCTTCTAGCCTCCCCGCGACCTGTTGCTTCCCTCTTTGGCTTGTTGCTTGCCGCGTGATCTGCTTGTGCCGACTTAATCTTGTCGCACGCGTTGTCCCGTGTTTTCTTCTTCTCGACGTGTTTGCACGGTTTGATCTTATCGCACGACCTGTTGCTTCCCTCTTTGGCGTGTCTTCTAGTGTTCGCCGCGAACTCCTGTCCTCCTGCTGACTTCCTTAACCGCGGCGGTCTTCTCTTTTAACCGCGTTGTCTTCCTTAGCCGTGCGGTCTTCCTTTTTTAATTGCGCGGTCTTCTCGTGTCATCGTGGACTCCTGACTCCCACTGACTTCCTTAGCCGCCACGGTTTTCTCTTGTAACCGCATTGTCTTCCTTAGACGTGCGGTCTTCTCTTTTAACAACGTGGTCTTAGCAGTTTGATCTTCTCGACCGGTTTTCCTCATCCGTGATTTATTTCTCTTGCCACGGTCTTCTCTTTCTGATTGTACTGCGTTCACGAAAAAGTGCCTCATTGGCTCGCGTATAGTGCTTCATTCATTTCATATGTTCACGCTGCTCGCTGAAGCTTGCTTTCTCTCAGCTTTTGAGGGTATTGATTAATCTTCAAGGTCAGCTTTTTCGATAGGCTTTCTCAAAAGGAAAGGGCCCTTATGGGTCCCCTTTTGGTCGCATAGCGATGCTTCGCTCACGCCTTCGCCGCCACGCGCTTCACTCACGCTCGCCTTCGCTTCCACAAGCAGTGCTTTGTTTCCTGCCCAAATCAAAATTTTGGGCTTCTTGCTGAATCTATATTCATCGAAAGAGAGATCCATCTATCCAAATATCTCAAAACAAATCATTCAACGTTTGCGTTTGATTCAAAGAACTGCGCTGAGCCCCCTGCTTATGAAACAACTCTGATGCAATGGATTGCAAAGGGCCCGTAGTACCCGAAGCACTAGAGTGATCCGTTGGCCGGGAAGGTGCCTAGAAGTGCCTATTACTACACCACACTACATTTGGCTTGACGATGGAAAAGATACTTTTATCATCTATATAATGAAACAAAGGAAAAAGAATTGAACTTGAAAGAGTTTAGTAAATCAGAGGAGTATACGAATATAACGTTTTATCGTAAAATTAAAGTATCGGAGGTAAAAGATGCTCTAAATAAGATGAAAAATGGAAAGACGGTCGAGGCAGAAGATATGCCCATCGAAGTATGGAAATGTCTAGGAAATGAAGGAATTTTGTGACTTACATATTTTTTCAATAAAATACTGAAGTCAAAGAGGATGTCAGACCAATGAAGAGAAAGTATCTTGGTACATTTGTATAAGAATAAAGGAGATATAGAAAATTGTGTTAATTACAGAGAAATTAAATTGATGAGTCATACCATGAAACTATGAGACGAGTAATAGAAAGAAGATTAAGGCGGGAGACTAACATCTCGTAGAATCAATTTAGATTCATGGCAGGGAGGTCGACCATGGAAGCTATGCATCTCTTGAGGAGACTCATTGACAACTATCGAGAAAGAAAACAAGATTTGCATATGCTGCCTATTGATCTTGAGAAGGCTTATGATAGAGTTCCAAGAGAGATCTTATGGAGAGTCTTAGAAAAAAAGGTGTAAATGTATCATATATTGACATAATCAAAGATATGTATACAAATTCAGTGACAAGAGTGAGGACATCTAGAGGATTAACACAGGAATTCCCTATAACTGTTGGATTATATCAAAGTTCAACTTTAAGCCCTTATCTCTTTACCCTTATCGTAGATGAGCTCACCAGATATATCTAACAAGCAATACCTTGGTGTTTATTGTTTGCGGATGATATCATTTTGGTTGATGACGAGGGTGTAAACGCAAAACTTGATCCTTTGCGAGATACTTTAGAAAAGAAGGGTTTTAGGTTGAGCAGGGCAATGACAGAGTATATGGAGCTTAAATTTAGTAGTACAAGAAGGACAAATGAATTCGTTATTAAGTTGGGTGATCAAGATATTTCCCATAGTGAGTGTTTTAAATATCTTGGATCGATAGTTCAAAAAGATGGAGGTATTGATAAAGATGTGACACATAGAATCCAAGCGGGTTGGTTGAAGTGGAGAGGCGTGTTAGGGATCTTATGTGATCGTAAAGTACCACTAAAACTTAAGGGCAAGTTTTACCGTACTGCAATTAGACCCGCGATGCTCTATGGTTCTGATTGTTTGTCAGTGAATTGTGTACATGAGCAAAAAATGGGAGTTGCGGAGATGAGAATGCTTAGGTGGATGTGTGGACACACGAGATTGGATAAAATTAGGAATGAAAATATCAGAGATAAGACAGGTGTTGCACCAATTTCAGAGAAGATGCGAGAAGCTCGTCTAAGATGGTTTGGACACGTACAAAGGAGACCATTAGAGGCACCTGTTAGGCGTTGTGAGAGTCTAGTCACTAGGCATGTTAGACGAGGGAGGGGTAGACCAATCAAGACTTGGAATGAAACTATAAAGAAAGACATGATGTACTTAGGCATTAGTGAGATTATGACAAAAGATAGGGCACATTGACGACATGGGATTCATATAGCTGACCCCACTATAGTGGGATAAAGGCTTGAGTGTTGTTGTTGTTGTGTTGTTCTCTTCTCTCCCTTCTTGGGCCTCCTCGCTCCCTCTTCAAGGTTCTTCTCTCCTCACCCCTCCCTTCTAGGGTTCGTCTTCTCTCATCTCCTACATCATTTCTAGGGTTAACACCCTTGTATACTCCACCCGCCGCTCTCAGACAAACCACCCAAATAAGAACGTAAGAAACTTGGTATCAGAGGGTCTTTCTTCCCTACGGCGCCGCGCTACTCGCCGACCCCGCCACCGACACTATGCGCTACCTTGTTCTGGCGGGAAATCAAGATGCCAAATGATCCGTCCATCCATGTGGAGTTCGAGCTTGCGGTCAAGCTTGATGTCAAGGACAGATGGAGTGTTACAGATCCACTGTCAGTTATCTTGTATTGTTATTATTTTTTATATGTTGAGTCGTGTTGTATCGAGTCCTGTCGTAGCGTTTAAATGTTTTAATATCTGTTGTATGTTGTGTTATTTACGGTTATGCCATTGACGCCTATATTAGGGTCCTTGGGGTCATGTAATCATTGTGAAATAAATTAATCAAAGCTTCTCCTCTCCCTTCTTGGGTCTCCTCTCTCCCTCTTCAAGGTTCTTCTCTCCTTACCCCTCCCTTGTAGGGTTCGTCTTCCCTCATCTCCTGGACCATTTCTAAGGTTAACACCCTTGTATCCTGCACTTGCCGCTCTCCGACAAACCACCCAAATAAACACGTAACATAACAGAGCCCAACTGGGATATTTGGGAATCTAAAGCCTTGAGCACTGCTCAGTAGTTTTAATTACATGTTTTCTTTAAGATATTATCTTTAATTGCAACCCATATATGGGATAGAGATAGTGGGGAGGGGGGGTGGGGGGGGGGGGGGGGGGGGGGGGGGGGGGGGCGGGGTGGGGGGGATGATATACTACGCTGGCGCGTAAGGCACATTCATTTCTCATCCTAACAGAGGTTGGGGGTTGTTTTACTTTTCTTTCTCTTAGATCTAAGGTTCTCCTGAAATGATTAAAGAGTATTCAGGAGGATGCCTTACTGCCTTAATTGCTATCATCATTTCGGTAGCATTTAAATGACAGCTTCTTATAACACTAGACCCTAAATTCTTTTGCATAAGAAGAGTGTTTGGATCAACTTAGGA
This sequence comes from Platanthera zijinensis, assembly GCA_039513925.1. NCBI lineage: Eukaryota > Viridiplantae > Streptophyta > Magnoliopsida > Asparagales > Orchidaceae > Platanthera > Platanthera zijinensis. The sequence continues at coordinate 104,576,757 of CM077098.1, read as the reverse complement.
GAATTTACTAAACTAGAACCACACAAATTAAATAAACATATAATTCAACTTATGAAGGCGTTAATTCTGGATTTATGTGGTTTAGTTAAGGAATTTATCTAAACCTACAGGAGGGGGAAACATTCGCCATACAGAGATTGATAAAGTACAAATCAGGTATCATACCTATCATGAACAAAAAATCTTAATAAGAATTTTGATTAAGAGACGATACTGCGAGATCTTCCCCCCTCCTTATTCTCAATACTGCGAGATTTTTCCCCCTCATCATTCTCAACAATGAACTTACTTGCACTACGTATTCTAGTATATTTCTTGCTTATCTTATGGTTTATTTTAGAATATTGATACTACATTTTGTTTTGAGAGAACAAGTTGTAGATAATAATGTAATGTTTAGATCATTTTTTGAATTTTTATCAATTCAATACTATATAGCCTTGTTAAGTATTTATATGCTTCAATGTTGAAGCCAAGATTACAAATCTCATATTGCGAGGATTTATTGGCGACATTTTAAAATATCAAATTTAATTATTTTAATATATCTAAGATCTGTTTCTTTACTTTTGTTAGAAAACAAACTTGTAAAGGCCTATTTAGTGGCTCATTATAGCCATTCCTCTTCCTCTTGTAATAGTCCCAGTTCCCACATCTTGAAAATGGGATTACTCCCTCTCTTCTCCATATATATTTGTACTTATACTTGTATTTTAAAATTCAAGAAGTATATACAAGGTTTACTCGGTTTTTCTACATGGTATCAAAGCCAGCCGATTTGCCTAAGCGGTTTGTCCGTTCTTAACCGCCTCGCCTATTGCGGTCTGCTACATTCGGTAGTCTACTCGCTTGTTACCCGATTCTCTTGCAGTTTGTCGTCCGCGGTTTTCTTCTCGCCTTTCCAGCAGACTGCTCTCTCTAATCCGCAGGCTTCGTGGGACGCTGCTTCCCACCGTTGTGGTTGGGTTTCCTTCTGCTTTTATAGCTTTGACGCCAGGGTCCCACCGCCAACCCTTCAAGTGGTCTGCCTTACCCGCTGCGGCCTGCCATCCTACTCGCGCGGTTTGGTTGCGCGGTTTTCTTTTACCCAAACCATCCCGCGGTCTGCCTTACCCGCTGCGGTCTGCCATCCTACTCGTGCGGATTGGTTGTGCGGTCTTTCTTTGTCCGCAACACTTTGCCTAGTTCGGCGTGGTGCCAGGACTACTCCAATTGATTGTAGATGTCTTCTCAAGGTTCACTTGGGTGTTCTTCTTGAGGAAAAGTCAGATAACTTCAAGGTTCTTACAGATTTTTTTTAGAGCATAAGGATTGAGTACTCTACTCCAATTGCATTGATCAGAAGTGATCATGTTAATGAGTTTGAGTCTCTTCCCATGCAAAGATTCTGTGAGGAGGAAAGTATCAGACATTATTTCACTGCTCCTAAAAATCTTCAACAAAATGGGGTAGCTAAAAGGAAAAACAGAACCTTAATTAAAGCTGCAGGTACATTACTTACAGATGCTTACTTGGCACTATCCTTTTGGGCAGAGGCTGTAAGCACAGCAAACTATGTCTTGAACAGGAGTTTGATACATAAGCTTAAGGGCAAGACTCCCTATGAATTACATAAAGGGAAGAAACCTAAAGTTGATTTCTTTAATATTTTTGGTTGTGCGTGTTACATTCACAATAATGACAAGAAATACATTAGAAAGTTTTAAGCCAAGGCTGCAATGAGAATTTTTCTATGATATTCCCAAGTTAGCAAGACATATAGGGTTTATAATCAATCTACAAAGAAAATAAAAGAGTCCGTACATATTTCCTTTGAAAAGACTAACATGTTTTATAAGGAGAAGAACTCTTCTACCAGTGAATCTTTGCAGGTACCATATTTCTGTGAGCAATTGAATGAGTTGAACCACACAAATGAGGCTAATGCCAAAACTTCTCAATAAAACTCCTAAGACAGTGAAGATGATCTCACTAAAACAGCTGATAAACCAACAACAACCCACATAATTCCACAAGAGGAATTAACTCCCCAGGTTGTTGTTGAATAAACTCCACCAACTGATCTTGTCATACTTACATGGTATAACATCTTCTCCTTCTTCTTTTGTTGTGCAGGATCGCTGCACGCGTAGTGCCATTGGTAAAGGGCGGCTGTCAAATTGGTTGTATCTCTTAGATGTTTCACCCGTCATTCTCTCTGCTGCTGTCTCCATTGATGATTTACATCACTGCCTTGGGCATGCTCCCATCTCGATTCCCAAGAAGGCTCTTCCTGATGTCTCATTGCGAGATTTTACTTGTGAATCATGTATCTATGACAAACAACATCATACTTCTTTTCCTTCTACATGTACCGGGAGTGATACTCCATTCTCTTTAGTTCATTCTGATATTTGGGGATCCTGTAAGGTCCCTAGGGGTTTTGGCTATCGATATTTTGTCATCTTTATTGATGATTACTCGCCTCTCACTTGGTTATATCTACTACGTGATCATACTGAACTGACATCTGTATTTCGTTCTTTTCTTACTGAGACGTGTAAGCAATTCTCCATTATATTAAAAATCATTCGCACTGACAATACTTGCGAATATACTGGTCGCACTTTCTCAAATTTATGCACCGAGTTCGGTATCATACATCAAAGCTCGTGTGCTTATACCCTCCAGCAAAACGGTGTGGCCTAGCCGCAAAATCGCCACCTCCTCGATGTCGTCCGGTCACTCATGTTTTAAATGCAAGTGCCCACCGAATATTGGAATTTTGCGGTTTCTAAATGTCCGACATCTTATCAACCACATGTCTTTATCTGTACTCGACTTTGCCTCTCCATTTAGTCTTTTCTTTCCTTCCAAGCCTCCTTTCTCTCTCACACCTCGTGTCTTTGGCTGCGTGTGTTATGTTCATCTTCTTGGTCCGCCTACTGACAAGCTCGCTGTTCGCGCCACTAAATGTATGTTTTTTGGCTACTCCTGCACTCAGAAAGGTTGTGCTTGTTACTCTCCTCCCGATGGCAAGCTAATTGTTTCGACTGATGTAACCTCTTCTGAGGATCAACCATTTCACTCCTCTCCTTCCACCCCTCACTACCAATGTCTCCACCTTCCAATGCAGCTCGTCCTGCCGTCCCGATCACGACTCTGTCTCTCCCAACTCTTCCCTCCTCACTGCCTGCGCCTTCTTTACCTCCACCACCTCTCCGTGTTTATACTTGTCGTAAGTCCAAGAATACTTCCCTACAGCAAGCTCCCTTCTACCGGTGGCATCCCGTAGCCTGCTGATCCCACATCAATCTCAACGGTTCATACCTTGTCGAATTATATGTCTCTGCATCGCCTCTCTCCGCCACTCACCAATTTGTTGTTTCTCTTTCCTCCATTTTTATCCCTAATTCTGTGCAGCAAGCGCTTCAGCACCCGGGGTGGCGGGCGACCATAGGTGATGAAATGACTGCTCTTTGGGCTTACCATACCTGGGATCTGATTCCTCTTCCTCCCGGCTAGTCCTGTGTCAGTTGCAAGTGAGTATTTGTTATTAAACATGCTGCAGATGAGACTGTTGATCGCCTAAAAGCTCGACTCGTGTCCCGTGGTTTCACTCAACATCACGACCTTGATTATGATGAAACTTTCTTCTCGGTTTCCAAGTTGAATACCGTTCGGGTCTTGATCTCCTTAGCTGTCCATCGTCAGTGTCCCCTCTATCAGTTGGATTTTAAAAACGTTTTTCTCAATGACGATCTACAAGAAACTGTTTATATGCACCAACCTCCCAGGTTTGAGACCACGAGGGAGTCTCTTGTATGTCATCTCTGAAAATCTATATACGGTCACAAACAGTCCCCGCGTGCTTGGTTTGAGAAATTTAGTAAGGTGGTTTGCGACATCAGTTTTACACGAAGCTCGGCTGACTTTTCCCTCTTTACCCGTCATCAGCCAACCGACACCGTGATTCTCCTCGTGTATGTTGATGATATCCTAATTACTGGCGACAACTACACAAGGATACAAGTCATACAACAAATCAAGCAACATTTGAACTCTGCATTTCAGACGAAAGATCTGGGAAATCTTCGATACTTCCTTGGGCTTGAAGTCGCAAGATGATCTGATGGTCTTGTCTTATTCCAACGAAAGTACTGTATTGACCTCCTACAACTCTGCAAGATGCTGGCTACTCAGGCTGCAAACCCACGGACACCCCTATGGATGTAAATCACAAGCTTTCTGCACATGGTTCTGGTTCCGACCAACTGATTACGAATCCAGAATACTATCGACGCTTGGTGGGAAAGCTGATTTATCTTTCGATTACTCGACCTGATATCTTATTTCCTGTGTGGGTTATGAGTTGTTTTATGCATGCTCCTCGGACATCTCATCTCCAAGCTGTTGAGTGCATTCTTAGATATGTAAGACTGTTCCACAACAAGGACTCGTTTACAAACCATCTACCTCTCTATCTCTTGTTGCGTATTCTGACGCTGACTACACAGGTTCTCTTGATGATCGGCGTTCCACAATTGGTTTTTGTACATACTTCGATGGAAACCTTATTACCTGGCGTAGCAAGAAGCAGACAGTAGTTGCTCGCTCGTCTGCTGAGGCCGAGTGCCGGGCTATGACCGTTGTTGTATCTGAGTTAATCTGGCTTGAAAGTTTTTTTAATGATTTGAAACTCAAACTCTCATCTCCGGCGAGCTTATTTTGTGACAATCAAGCAACGATACATATTGTCAAGAATCCCGTCTTTCATGAACGAACAAAGGATATTGAAGTTGACTGTCACTTCATTAGAGAAAAAGTTCAATCAAAGAAGATAGAATTGGAGCATGTTCCCGCTACCAGACAAGTTACTTATATTCTGACTAAAGCTCTCTCTCGACTGTTATACTATCAGTTCTTATCCAAATTTGGTGCCTACGACTTGTACGCTTCAACTTGCGGGGGAGTGTTAGAAAACAACCTTATAAAGGCCCATTTAGTGACCCATTATAGCCATTTCTCTTCCTCTTGTAATAGTCCCACATATTGAAAATGAGATTACTCTCTCTCTCTCTCTCTCTCTCTTCTCCCTATATATTTGTACCCATACTTGTATTTTAGAATTCAAGAAGTATATACAAGGTTACTCAATTCTTCTACAACTTCGATGGAGCATTATTTCACCCTTTATATATTACACATCCCATTTTTCTTTGTTTTGCTTGCTATTATTGTCTCTTTCCTTGAAGGTCTAAATCTTATGTGGATTTCTATTATAAATTGTCTTTTCTCGACTATCATGCACTTGGAATTGAACTGCATTGTTATTATTATTTTTTTAAAAAATGTAACTTGAACTATGTAAATTTCGACTGAAATTTGATTGCTTTTAAAATTGTGATCAAATACCTGAACTCGTAGTTTCAGAAGTAGTTCATTCATTCACAGCTGTCCTCTTGTGTGTGATGAGATAAAAATGGAGGGATATTGTTCCGAACCCGGATGATGCACAAACACAAACAAGACAATATTGCATTAACAAGAAAATAACACGAATATAATTCTAAGCGAACTCCGACCAAGACCAAGGAGGCTGGGTCCTCCAATGATCCCTCTCTCCAAAGAGAGCCCAAAATCAAAATACATCCAAGATGCCTAAACACATAAACCCCTCCCCATTGTATAGATGGGGGAGGGCAAACATAAATGGAAATACAATAATATTAAAGTAATTAATTAATCTAATTAACATTAATCAATTAATTAATGCCATTTAATTAATCACGGCAGCTTCCATACGCGTGCTCCTTTTGTCGTGGCGAGGGGTGGCTCCACCGGCAATTGTGTCATTGTATGAGGGTAACATTATGCCGGTCTTGAAAATCGGCCTTGCCCTCAAGGCCGAGGTTTAATTTTTTGTTGGGGTCTTTAAGAATGGGAGAGACAAATAATTTGTGGACTGGGTGCGGAAGGGAGGAAAATTGATGAGAATTAAAAATTGAAGGTGAGGTTAAAGTGGAATGGAGAGGGAAAGGGGGAAGACAACTAGTAAAAGATGGAGAGGGGGGTCTGGCTGTGAGAAAAATAAAGAGAGGTTGGGCAGTGATTTGTTTTTTTGTGGGGGCAAGAGTGGGTGTAAAAAGAAGTGAAGGAGAAGGAATTTTGCGGAGGACAACGTCGTACGAAGGATCCCCAACGACGCTGGGGGTGCGGGATTCTGCTGCGGCAGCCGGAAACAGCGTTGGAGGTGTGGGCTTCTACTGCTGTCGGAATTGGCGTTGAAACGGCGCTGGAGGTGCAGGCTTCTGCAGCTGCCGGAATTGGCGCGAAAACAGTGTTGGGTGTGTAGGCTTCTGTTGTTGTTGTTGCCAGAATCGGCGCAGAAACGACGCTGGGGGTGCGGGCTTCGGTTGCTACTGCTGAACGGCGCGGGCTGGATCAGGTAGTTATCAAGGCACCAGAGAAATGCCTGCAGTGAGGCAGACAGCGAGGCGAGTAATTTGGACTGGTTGTCGAGGAGGCGTTCGCCGACGGCTAGTGTGTCCAGCGTGGCTTGAGACCCGACGGCGCGAAACGAGCGGATGGGGGCGGCAGGTCGGACCATTGTTATGAACCCAGACGATGCATGAACACGAACAAGACAATATTACATTTAACAAGAAAATAATACAGATACAATCCAGAGCGAACTCCGGCCAAGACCAAGGAGATTCGATCCTCTAATGATCCATCTCTCCAAAGAGAGCCCAAAACCCTAATACATCCAAGATGTCTAAACACATAAACTCTTCCCCCTTATATATATGAGGGAGGGCAACATAAAAGAAATACAATAATGTTAAAGTAATTAATTAATCTGATTAATATTAATCAATTAATTAATCACGACAGCTTCCATATGCGTGCTCCGGTGGTCCCGATGAGGGGTGGCTCCGGAAAATGTGCGAGGGTAACAAATATTAAAAAAAGTGGGACCACAATAGTGATCTCTACCATATTCTTTCATCGTTATCATGAATATATCCTAATTATTTGAAACCAGCTTTGTGAATCTTCGTTTCTTATCGAAAGCCGCACAATGTGTTAAATCTAGACTTCATGGATCATCTCGAACTACTTTCATTATCTTGGGTCTGCCCCGCCCCTTCTCTCGCATAATCATTCAATAGTAACTCTACCTACTTTTCTAATTGGTACATTTCGTAGCCTTCATTTATTAATTTTATGTGTTGTAACCAAGGTTTGATAACCGGACCGAATATTGAACCGACGGAGAGAAATGTTCATGGTTGAACTGGTCCAATCGGATTTACCGGGGTCGAACCCTTATATATGTATTATCATTATATTTTTATCTTGAATATATATTCATTTGTAAATAACATTTTGGGTATACCCTTGCTGGACCGGCTGGGGGTCCAGTCCGACTGACCGGTCCGATTTTCAAAAACTTGATTGTAACACATCCATCTTGATATTCTTGTATCTATCACAGTTGTTAGGGTTACGATGGATGAGAAAAATGACTTATTGTCCAATGGACTCAGTCACACCCATATATATATATATATATATATATATATATAGGAAAGTACAACCACATTAACACTCCCCCTCAAGTTGGGTCGTGGGAACTTCCCAGACCTAACTTGTTACATATGAAATTCATTCTGACACCAGTAACTCCTTTCATGAGAATATCAGCAACTTGATCCCCGGTCTTCACATGGCTTAAGGAAATAAGACCTTCTTCATACTTCTCACGCACGAAGTGACAGTCGACCTCGATGTGTTTTGTGCGTTCATGAAACACAGGATTAGTTGCTATCTGTATTGCAGCTTGATTATCGCACCATAACGGAGTTGGGTCTTGGACAGGATATCCGATTTCACAAAGGGTCTGTCTAATCCACATGATCTCGGCAACTGTGTGTGACATTGTCCGATACTCTGCCTCGGCACTAGATCTGGCGACAGTGGTCTGTTTCTTGCTCTTCCAGGAGACAAGATTTCCTCCTATGAATATAGTAAATCCTGTGGTAGACTTCCGAGTGGCTAAACAGCCTGCCCAGTCGGAGTCACAGTAAGCCTCTATATTAGAATGCCCACGATTCTTGTATGATATTCCCAGACCAGAATCCTTCTTTATATATCTGACAATATGGAGAACAGAGTCCCATTGTGAGATAGTTGGGGTGGTCATGAACTGACTGACCTTACTCACAGCACATGCAATATCAGGGCGAGTCATAGTAAGGTAGTTAAGTTTTCTAACGATTCTTCGATACTTCTCTGGAGATTCAAAAGATTTGCTCTCGGCATGAAGACCTTTTTCTCCTGGTTCAAGTGGAGAATCCATAGGGCAGCAGTTAGTCATTCCCAGATCAGATAATAGATCGAGAGCATATTTACGTTGAGAAACAAAGATGGAGTCGTCATGATCAGCAACTTCTATTCCGAGGAAGTATCGCAAATGCCCCAGATCTTTGGTTTGGAAGTGTGAGTGTAAGAACGCCTTGAGATCAGTTATCCCTTTAGAATCGCTACCCGTGATGACAATATCATCAACGTACACAATTAGAAGCACGGTACCAGCTGAGGAGTTTCGATAAAACAGAGACGAGTCTTTGATACTCCTATTAAGCCCGAATTTGATTACAACGGATTGAAAACGAGCAAACCACTGACGCGGGGATTGTTTCAACCCATATAAAGAAGCAAGGAGGCGACACACCTTGTTACGCTCCCCCTCAGCAACGAACCCAGGTGGTTGTTCCATATACACTTCTTCTTCCAAGGACCCATGAAGGAACGCATTCTTGATATCCAACTGATAAAGGGGCCACCGGTGAGTGGCTGCAAGAGAGATCACAATACGAATAAAAGACATCTTGGCAACAGGAGCAAAAGTTTCCTCATAATCCACGCCATAAGTTTGGGCATAACCTTTGGCAACTAGGCGGGCTTTCAAGCGAGCAAGAGAGCCATCAGTATTTACTTTAACGGAATATATCCATTTGCAACCAATGGCACGCTTGCTTGGAGGCAACAAAACAAGTTCCCAAGTATTGTTCCGTTGAAGTGCCGTCAATTCCTCGTGCATAGCAGCCATCCATCCAGGGTGAGTTTTGGCCTCCCCAACCGTTGAAGGAATGGTGTGTTGATCCAAAGTCAAGTGAAGAGCGGTATGAGAGGCAGACAACCCCTGATAAGAGCTCACATATAGAGGTTTATTCTGGCAAGTCCGACTTCCCTTTCGGAGAGCAATAGGAAGCTCGGTACGATCCGGAGGTGGAGCAGCAGGCACTTCAGTTCGACGCAGGTGCTCACTAGTAGGTGCAATGGGAGGAACAGTTGTTGTGCCATCAGTGGTCGAGGTAGGCTGAGGTGGTGACATTTCGGTTCTATCAGAAGAGCGACGAGAGTAGACTTGTCCCCAAAGGGGACACAATATGTCGGTCGGAGAGATAAGAGCAGGATCATGACGAGGAACCAACATATCATCAAGGGAGGGATCAGAAGGTGAGGTGGGAAGGAGAGAGCCAGTAGTACAATAAGAGTCAGATTCGAGGAAGACGACATCGGAAGAGAGAATATATTTGTGAAGTTCCGGAGAATAACATCGATATCCCTTGGTAGTCCGAGAGTATCCAAGGAAGATACACTTCAGAGAGCGAGGATCCAGTTTAGAGACGGAGGGACGAGCATCCCGAACATAACACACACACCCAAATACCTTTAAAGATAGATGAGGCTCCGGGTGATCGGGATAAAGGATGTGATAGGGTGTCTCCCCCTGAAGGATATGGGTAGGAAGATGATTAATGAGATGGGCAGCAGTAAGAACAGCATCTCCCCAAAAGTGTTTGGGTACTTGCCTATGGTGTAGAATAGCACAGGTAACCTCAAGAAGGTGGCGATTCTTTCGTTCGGCAACCCCGTTTTGTTGGGGGGTATCAGGACAATTGGTTTGGTGTATGATGCCTTTGTCAGAGAGAAAGTTAGACATAGACTGGGACAGGTATTCCCTCCCATTATCAGTACGGAGACATTTCAGACGAATAGAGAACTGAGTAAAAATTTCATTCCACAAATGTTGAAAAATTGACAGCATTTCAGAGCGATTTTTCATTAAGTAAACCCAAGTCATGCGTGAGAAATCATCAATAAAGGTAACATAATATCTGTGTCCTAACAACGTGGGGACAGGACACGGTCCCCAAACATCAGAATGAAGTAAATCAAAAGGTGCAGACGCACGAATATCCAAACGAGATACATAGCTAACTCTATGGAGTTTAGCAAACAAACATGACTCACAGCTGAGATGGGAAACGTTCCCAAACTCAGGATACAAACGACGCATGACCTGCATAGACGGGTGACCATGACGAAAGTGGAGGTCCAGGAGTTTGGCAGAAGAAGCCGAACAAGCAAGGTGGGAAACTTCATCCAGAACATAAACACCACCACGCAGCTTCCCTCTACCAATAATACGGCTCGTCGACTGTTCCTGAAAAATGCAACCAGAAGATGTGAAGATAGCAGTGCAGTTTAAATCACGAGTGAGCTTACTAATAGACAATAGATTGTAAGCAGATTGAGGAACATGAGCAACTGAGGATAGGGGCATCTCCGGTGTCACATTACAGCTTCCAAAGCCAACGATAGGAACAGTGGAACCATCTGCAACAGTGATAGAGGACCCACAATGAGGATGGTATGAGTGTAAGATACCTGAAGAACTAGTCAGGTGGTCAGAAGCTCCAGAATCTGCCAGCCACTGGACGGGGCGCTGGGAGGTACAAACAGGCTGAATAGTCTGAGCCACAGCAGCACTATGAGTTGGAGAAGAAATCGGGAGAGCCTGCAGGAGATGATACTCATCCTCAGAGATTTGAACAGTGCGGGGACCCGGTGTCAAGTCGGCAACGTGAGCAGACCGAGGTGAAGATGACGAGGTCTTGGACGCCCAGTCTGGCTTTCCATGCACAAGCCAACAAGTATCCTTCGTGTGGCCACGACGTCCGCAATGAGTACAATGTCGTGTATCAGTCTCCCGACCACGACCAGAACCAGATCGACCACCTCGGCTAGTCCCCCTTCCCCCTCGGGAGGCCAGCGCCATTGACTCGCTAGAGGAAACCTGTAGTGCAGCTGGGGAAGAGGCAGAGCCTGCTTTAGTCAGCCGATGGTACACACTAGCAGTCTGTAAAGTAGAAGGACTCGCAAGCATTTCTGTCCTTGTTGTTGAAAAGTTCGGATCAAGTCCGTTCAGAAGCCAGATGAGAACAAGGTGCTCACGTTGAGCCTGATGTCCTTCACGGGTAGAGGGGATCTCCCACAGATCCAGGATTTCATCGGCAAGGACCTTCCATTCGGCGAAGTACTCGGTGACAGGACGAGCTCCTTGCCGTAGTTCAGCCATCTTGGGAAAAAGTTCACCAAGGCGAGAAAGGTTGTTTGCCTGGGAAAACATCATATGTAAAGTGTCCCATAACTCCTTGGTGCTATCACAGTTCTTGCACATTTGCTGAACCGAAGGGTCCATGGAACTCAGAAGAAGGGCAAAGATACGACAATCATCACTGTACCAATCGTCGTATTCAGCGCTCCCCACAGCATGCGTAGGTAGACGAGTAAGGTGGTGAGTACGTCGGATGCCTGCTAGAGACATAGTAACCCCCTTTTTCCACAACTGAAAGTTGGAGGAGGTAAGGATAGTAGTAGCCAGCCTCGCATTAGGAGGAAAAGTATTGATAGAATCCCCTGAGGGAACAGTCGTCTGAGTGGTGCTCGTAGCCGAGTCACCCATCTCCAGGAGAACGAGGGGTTGATGGACCCTAGGTCATGTGAGGGAGATCCGGAGGAGACGAGAGGAACCAGCGGGCGGATAGGTAGCAATCAGAAGCACACTTGCGGCAACATCAAGAAGAGGCAGCAATCAGAAGCACACGACAGATTAGAGAAGGACGGCAGGCGGCATCGGAATGGAGCACGCCTCCGTCAGGTCGCGGAAGAAACCAGGCGGCTGCGACTGTTGCTGCTGTGCGACGGGATAGAATACGCGGAAGAAGGCGCGGGAGAAGGCGCGGGAGAAGGCGGAGCGGAGCGCTGCGACGCGGGAGAAGGCGAGCGGAGCGCTGCGACGCGGGAGAAGGCGGAGCGGGGAAGATGCGACGACAGATGGAGCGGAGCGCTGCGGAGCGGAGCGGGCGGAGCGGGGAAGTTGCGACGCGGAACGGAAGCCGAAGCGCACGGAAGACTAGAGCCGGCGGCGGATTCCCTCTGATACCATGTTAGGGTTACGATGGATGAGAAAAATGACTTATTGTCCAATGGACTCAGTCACACCCATATATATATATAAATAGGAAAGTACAACCACATTAACAACAGTCAACTTGGATCTCAATGACGTCTTAGCAGGCAACATTGTCTGCTCAACCGTGGTTAGATAAAATTTATTTCTAAACCATCTTTATCTCATGGTATTCTTGAGAGACTTCACCATTTTAACAATTATCCTAAACTCTAAAAGAGTATAACCTTTGGAATGATGACCCAAGGTACTAGTACTCTTTTGCTTATAAAATAAATTGATAATTGTTTATGTCACCCTTTCCTTTGGGACTGGAGTGATTTGATGAAACTAATAAATTTTCATTCCTGAAACTCACCTTAACAAATGCGTTCATATGCCAACATTAATCTGTGAGAAGGTGTGAATAGACTGCAGCCGTCCGATTATTCTGCTACAGTGTTTCTTCTCCTTTGCATTTGATTCACAGAGCGGCGGCTGGGGGCTCGCCGGCCGCCGCTCTGTGAATCAAATTCTCCGCCGATGTTGCGAATTTGATTCACAGAGCGGGGGCTGGCGGCTGCGTGCTTGCCGGCCCCCGGCCACCCTGGGTTCGTCGGCGTCGAACCGGGGGTGGCCAGTGGTCGGCGAGCCCCCATCCGCCGACCCCCGCTTTGTGCACCCTTCTATTGTATTTGTGCTTGCCGACAGCCAACGACACACAGAAGGGTGTCGGTGTGGTCGCCGGCGAGAGGGCAACCTCCGCTGGCCGTCAATCACCGGCGAGGACGCCGGTAGGCGGCGCAGGAAGCCAAAATCAGGTGTCGTTGTCACTATAGCAATCACGATGAAGCAATGAACGGCGTTGATGATACTGCTCGCACCTTCACACGGGGCGTATTCCCTCCTGAATATGCTATATATATGATGGTAGTTTTAATTCCATTTTTTTACTTTTGTTAGCAATATAATACTATAAATTAAATGCTAGAATATTGCAGTTGAGGTTCACAAATCGAATTTAATAACTCTTCTATCGAATTCAAATTTGACATAGAATATAGAGATTCAGATTCGATTGAATATTTGGTGTCGGATTCGGATTCGTCATGAAATGTTGGATTTAAAATTGGGTTCGAATTCAGATTCGAATTTGGATTCGAACATGGATTCAAAATTTGAATTCAAACTTTATAATATTTAAATTTATATAATCTTCAAATATAATTATATTTAATATTTATTTGCATATATTAATTTTATTGAAATATATATTCCAGTATTCGTGAATCCCTCGAATAGGAATAAAATTATTCAGCTTTTGATTCAAAAACTATTCAAATCTTGAATTCGGATTCGAATTCGGAAAATACGAATTTTAATCGAATCTTCACGAACCTAATCCCAAATTATTCTCGAACTATACTATCTGTGAACTACCCTAATTGCAGCCTCTTGCAAAAATGCAAGGTAAGGTTTGCCTATATTTCATCCTTATGATGGGACCTTCCCCAGACCCTCGCTTTGCGGGGAGATGCTAAGTGCCCCTGACTGCCCTTTTTTTAGATGCTAGAATATTTCTTGTACCCTAAATAATAATAAAACAGTAAGTTCACGAAGAAGTGACCTGAGATTCAAACCCCCAGGGTTCCCTATAATTTTGCGCTGAATTTCTCGATGCAGGCACACCGCGAGTCTACCGGGACGGCATCTCTGAACGATGGGCGATACGAAGACGTTGTCGCTTCAGCCGAAGAAATAGCATTCTGCAGAGCCTGCGCTCGATTTGGCTTCGGCTTGTATTTGTATCATGAAGATGAAGCTCTGTGAGCTAGAGTGATGGATCTGTGTCACATAAAACATTTTCATGTTACTCAAAGTTGTCTTCCGCTAACATAGAAATCCGGTGTTTGGGAAAGGTGCGTTGTAATAAGCTGGGTTATGTTGAACAGCTAGTAGCATGGATTTGCCATCAGTGTGATTTTGCTGTTATAGTTAGGCAACCTTTTATGCATTTTGTCTTTAAGCTACTAGATAAACTCCAAGCGCCATGCATAATTCGTAAAATATACAGAGTTTTTCGTCCGGGTTGATTTGCGAATTGTGGAGAAGTTTCCTTTGCATTTCTGTAAACAGCAGGAATCTCGCTCTGTTTCAGAGCGAAAAATACAGCAACTTCCTGATAGTATATGCCTGCTGAGTTGATTTTGGTTAAAATCAAAGGCTCCGTTTGGCACGGTGGTGGCAGTCATGAGGGGGGTTAAATTGTCATTCGTTAACGCCCGCCTAATGAACTTCATTCACTTTTATGTTCAAACGGATGATGTTTGTTAGGTGATTCTTAACAAATGATAGCTTAACCCATGCGTTTATGACGGCATGGAGATTCATTTTATGGTGTGAATGTATTCTCACTTGGGCTCCGTTCGGCAAGGTGGTGGTGGTTACAAACGCATGGATTAAACCGTCATTCGTTAAGGATCACCTAACAAATATCATTCATTTGAACATAAAAGTTGTGGATGAAGTTTCTTTGGTGGGCGTTAACGAATGACAATTTAACTCGCATGTTCATGATCGCCACCACCGTGCCACACGGAGCTTTGACCTAATGGCACACAATTTTTTGATTAAAAGAAAAATATAAAAAAAAATGAGATTATTGAAACTGTCGAATCAGTCATTTGTACTGTGAAATGAATAATATTCATCTCATTTCAAATGGAGAGGATCATATTCCTTATTCACACATTTCACTATTTCTTTTAATTAAAATAATTACTTGATGTAGTTGTTTTATAATCTAACTACATTAAATAATTAATTTTATTTATAATAAAAATATTAAAGATCAAAAATTATTTTATGCAAGTGTTCTGTGTAATAAATTTCATCGCTAACAAACTAAGACTTTATTTGGCGCTTCGTTTTCGCCGGATATTTGGAGCAAACGTCGCCGGACGGCGGGTAAACAAACGGCCTCCGGCGGCATTTGCTCCTTCCGGACCCATCGCGTCGTGAAAAACGGAGCAAAAAGCTCCGTCTGGGGCAACTCCCCCCCACCCTTGAGCCTTCCGTCTAGACCCGCCGGCTCGTCCCGCCACGGCCGAATCAAAGGAAGCCTAATACTAAATATTATAAAAATTATATTATATAAATGTTTTAAAATATAGACCACCATCCAATTGTTGTACCATCATCATTATTATTTAAAAATAAATTAAAATAAAAATAGATGAAGTTCCTTGGATGAGATCAGGCGTTCATGAACAACCGCTCATAATCATCGCCGTGTTCACAACTGTCACCGCCAAACAAGTCCTATGTCAGCAGTGTCTTTTGCTCACACATTAATACAATACACAAATTTTATTGTATATTACTACAAAACACGCAATAAAAAAATATTTGAATAAATTAAGGGCCTAAATTTTCAATCCGCCTCCCGGATGGTGTTCGGGTTCGGGAAATCGCACACTAATCGCGCGCGAGCTGAGATCTCGCAGGTCCCACACCCAAGTTGTATCGCACTTGGAATGCTTTTATTGGTCTCAGACGGGATAATCTTTCCCATTTGGGTGGGTGGTGGCGGTGATTGGAGATGAAATGATAAAATAGTGTTCTTAAATGAAGCTCCCTCCCCACGATTGAAACCAAGAAAAAAAAACGACGAATAATTTAAGGTGCGAATATCACTACACGGTATGATTTGCTTTGGCCTTGAGCATTTTAACACATCAAGTCACTGTTTGGCGTAGTGTTTTTACTCTGTAAGTTTGAACAAAAACATCACCGTCATAGGACATGCGTTTGGCATGACAACGTATATGACCACCGCCGAGAAGAAAACCTACTTTTAAGCATAAAACTGGGAGAAACTCCTCCTTAGCTGAGGTCGGACGTTCACTCATGGTTAAAAACCACCGCTCGCATTCATGAGCGTCAACACCGTGCCAAACGGACCCCAAGTCAGGGTATGATAGTGTCGCACAATTGTGTTTAATCAGTAGCATTTGATTGCATGATGTCTGCTAATATCAATAAATAATCACTCAATGCTTTATAAATTCATTTTTTTTATTCATAAAACTTGCAACATGAATATACCAATCACAAGAATTCAATTGAATGTTGCGGCATGGAGCTTTGCTATGTCACACTGTCATAAGCATCGCGATTTCTCGCACTTACGCCTGCTTTGTCTTTGCTCTTAAGTCGCCCTTAAAACTCATACAACATAATACCAAGGCTTCGTTTGGGGGGCTTATTTTCACTGATTCATGCGGTCGTAACCGCTTGACTTGACTGGTGAGAATAATAAGGCTTTGTTTGATTGAGCGGTGACGGGAGGAGCAAGCGGGTCCAAACGGAGCTTTCGAACGGAGACGGAGTTTCGTTTGGTTACCCTCCGTCCAGTGGCGTTTGCTCCAAACGCCGCCCGAAAACGCTAAACCAAATGAAGTCCAAGTCCTCCCAAACGGAGCCTGAGAGAGAATACGATATAGCGATTTATTTCAAGAGCATAATTGTGTTTGAAGATTACTTTTGGATCCACACTGTTATAGGCATATGGATTTCTCGCATCTATGCATGTGTTGCCGTAGATTCTTCTTTGCTCTTAAGTCGGCATTCAAACTCACACAACGCAATACTAAGAGAGAGAGAGAGACAATACACAATACGATATTGCGGTTTTTTTCAAGAGCGTAATTGGGTTTGAAGATCACTTTTAAATCTGGGTCTGTTACAAATAATTCGTCCCGATAAAGACCCCAGCTGGCGTTTTTTTTAACGAGGTTTTCGGTAACAGGACATAAAATTTAGATTGTTTTTGTATTTATAGGAAATTCAAGTAGACTAGATGGCATTGAAGAAACTAGATTAAGATATTGATTCCAAGAAGTGAAAGATCTTGCCCTCTTATAGGGTTACAACATACCCAAAATGTTCCTAGAACCTTCTACACACTCATTAGGCCTACTTACACAAAATATTTATACATTTTTAGATTTCTCTAGACATCTCTAGAAGATCTCAACCCCTCTTCAAGCCCCTAGAAGTTTCCAAGCCCTTCAAGAACGGTCTCCACTCACTAAGGGGATTAAACCAAATGTCTCTACAGATGGTCATGGGTGAACATTGTATTTTTCGCATATTCTAAGAATACAAATTATGAAAACTACAAATTTTGTATCGAAGGCTCCGTTTGGCACGGCGGCGGCGGTCGTAAACGGCCGTCATTCGTTAAGAATCATCTAACAAACATCATCTGTTTGAACATAAAAGTGGATGAAATTCTTTTGATGGGCGTTAACGAATGACAATTTAACCCCCCATGTTCAAGACCACCACCACCACCAGGCCAAACAGAGCCTAAATATGTTAGGAGACATCCAAAAGATTTGACTCCGAGTTATCACCAACAGTCAGTTTAGTGTTAATATAGGCTGCGCTCGTAGCGGGTCTTAACCCAACACACCTTACGACACAAACTGACGACAGCCATGCACCACACATGCCTGCACTACGAAGGCACCCCTCTCTTTCAAGAGGATTCACGGTATGTTGAGACCCTATTGGGGTTTTTCGTTTTGCATAAACCATATGTTGCAACGCTTGTGCGGCCCTCATCAACTCTTGAGTTTCTTCATTCACAATACCAGGAAGTAACTCTCTAATAAGATTCAGATATTTCTTTCCCATCTCATCACCAGAAGCTATAATCTTATAAAAGAAAGCCTAGTAAAATAATAATAATAAGAAAAAGAATAACAAGAGCTGAAATCTGAAATCCTAAAGGCAATAAAGAGGTAAGATTTGCAGGAATATCGATATCTTTCGAAAGATTTGAAGCAGGGTTCGACTGCTTATGGATGGCAACAGATTTACGGGTTAGGATTTGGGATTTAGAGTTTAAGAATTTGATTGTTTCTAGTGTTGTTCTTCGGCTTGATCTACAGGAAAAAAAGGAGTATGACTAGAAAATAAGGTGCAGCAATGACAGTTTGGTTTAGGGCACATGATTTAAGATTTAAATTATATGATATAGGGATTAGGGATTCAATTTCTTATAGATGTCGGCGGATTTAAAGCTTAGGATTTGGGATTGAGAGTTTAGGAATTTGACTATTTCAAGAATTGTTCTTTGAATTGGTCTACTGGGAAAAAATGAAGTATGACTACAAATTAAGGTGCAGCAATGACATTTGAGTTTAGGGCTTAGGATTTGAGATTTAAATTATATGGTTTAGGGATTCGATTTCTTCTAAAATTGTTCTTTAACTTGTTCTAATAGAAAAAAATGTATTATGTGGATAGAAAATAAGGTGTAGCAATGCCGTTGGATATGAGGTTTAGGATATAGGCTTGAAGGGAGTTTAGGGATTCGATTTCTTCTAAATTTGTTCTTCAGCTTGCTCTACTATAAAAAAATGGAGTATGACTAGAAAATAAAGTGCAGAAGACTCGCTATAAAACACTTTTTAAGTTTACAATATAAAACACAAAAGCATTGGAGCTCCATAAGTTCCCGAATAAAAATGGTTACAGTTCACTACAATTGCAGCGACTGGCTCATAATATGATAGTTTTATTAAATTGAAGAAAACTTACAGATGTAGCTACAGCAAAAGCGACCAGGCCAAATACAGCAAAAGCCACCAGGCCGAATCAGCGACGGCCAAACATAGAAGCACCTGAAGAAGGATTGTTGCTTCGATTGGATTTTCCTCGTTTTGCTTCATGCTCGATAACAGTATCAGCAAACTTATACAGATCTTGACGCTCCCTCCCTCCCTCGTTTCCATAAGCAGGCGCCTGTGGCTGATAGACATTTTGTGCGGAAGAATATTCGACCCCCAAAGATCTGTAACCAGCTGAATTCTCATAATTTCTTCTGCCCAGACCACGAGGAAGATTGGAATTGTCCAGTTTGGAACCAGGAAGCTGTGACTGCCGCGGATACCTGTGCTCATTTTCTTCTTCCGGTGTTTCTGATGAAGAAAGAAATGGTTCCTTGGACCGTCTTTCAGGAAGACTGTAGGGTTCAAGATGTTCAGCTTTTCTCTTTAGAGTTGGGACACGGGGAGTCCATCCATCCTTCTTCAGGTATATTTCTAATTGCATAATCTTTTTATAGATGTTTATAGAACCAAGTATTTGCGTGCCAAGCTTGTAGTCCTCTATGCACTTGGCAACTGATTTCAATATGTTCAACTGCCTCATATCGGATTCTTTCTGCGCCAAACAAAAAATGAGAATCTATATCATCACAAGATATTTCAAATGTGCAATGAATTTACAGTCTTTTAAGTGCAATTATAATTAAAGAAGTATACTCTAAACTCAGGATGCTCTACTTGAAATCAATGTGAAGTCAAGTGAACATATGAGATGAACAATGCATAGATTACTCCAAACATGTTAATTATAAAAGAATTATCAATGACTACATGCTGTGGGAGATTTTTCAAGATGGCGCAAATGTCAGTATTATGAATCATAGAAAATGAAGATGATTGTGGAAAAGACAATAAGAAACAATGTAATTGTACAGCAAACTACATATGCGGGGATGAGACGGTAATTATTGTACTATATATATATATATTTAGGGTCGTTTACGGGACCTCTACTCTAAGTTTGCAAAGTTACAAGTTTCACCCCACAATTTTTGAAATTACAAAAACCTCGCCTATAAGTTTACATTTCATAACATACCCCCTAGAGAAAAGTGTCAGGTTGGAAAGTTTGTGCATGCATATTATGAAAGGTAAGCTGGAGAAATTTTTATAATTTCAAAAGATAGAGGGGTGCAACCTGTAATTATGCTAACTCCCATGGGAGGTTTGCGTAATTAATAGTTGTTTTTAGTGACAATATAGTACTATGTTGGGAAACTTATGTAGAGCTTTGTGCGCTTAATGTATCATTTGGGATCCTCCACCTATACTAATTGGTTTTAAGTTGCGTGCTTAGGTTTTAAAATGGTATCTAAGAAGATCAATCCCAACAACCCACTCTCACACAGCCAATTTAAAAAAAGATCAAGTGTTAGATGCCAAAGACCAGACATGTGAGCGTGAGTTGAGAATATAGTTCCACATCAGGAAACTCATATATCTTTCTATACTTAATAGAGAACTTAAGTACCTCCATCTATAATAAAATAATTTTAGGTTGGATGCTTAGGTTCATTTCTTTTATATTTAACGTGATTATAACAGATTATAACATTTATCGGTTACCATCCAACGGAATAACTTATCAGCAAGATTTCATAGTACATTCCAATATAATTAAAAAGTACTACACCAGTAAGTAGCAAGAATATATAGGGTCTAAGTGTTAAAAGTCATGAAATAGCCTGATTTGGAAAATATGTATTTAGCATGCTCAATGTAAGTAAATTGGTAATGTGCATTCAATCACAAATTTAAGAGTTATTCAATTTGAGAATAAAGATGAAGATAGGTCATACAATTAAGTGTGGAGAATCCATCCATTCTTGTCGTTCCACCTTACTAACTTCTATCGCTTTTAATGCGGCGGATGATAATAAAGGCAGAGGAGGGAATGTGTCAGTTAGCCCAAAACCGCAAGAAAGGTCAGCAGCTTCAACATACATTTCGTCTCTGATTAATGCCTTGATAATGCCTGCAATGCACATTAATCAGCTAAATCTTTAAGAAACAATTTCAATTACTGTTCATACATGCCAAAATATATTTTCCAAAATAATCATCATCACCATCATCAAAAAAGTATATTTTCCAGGGATCTTCCCTCTATTCTTTTTACAAATACAGAGACCTCCCACTATCTTTGTATAGTTACAGAAACCTTACCTCTATCTTCCCCTTAAAATTTACAATGTAAACATGCATGTACCAAAAAAACAGGAGGGGTTCCAGGGAAGTCTTTTTTGAACATGAATGTTAATCCTATATAAGTTAACAATGTAAATGTTATGGGCCAAGCACCAAGCATAGTTATTTATTGCTATCTTTCTTTTTGTCCTTAGTAGGTGTTATCATTGTGTTAGGGGCCTCGAGCACCAGGCCTAGTTATTTATTATCATTGTCTTTAGTATGTGTTATCATTGTTTTTTGTTTTTTAGTACGTTGTAAGCCTATGTAAAGGCATGGGTATGTTTGGATGGAATCAATCAATGAAAGAGGTCTATTTTCTCAAACATCAAAGATATTTTAGTAGCTCTCTCCACCCAAGCATGCCCGCTTAGGCAGTCGCTAACCCCTACGCCTCCGGCCACCACTCCGGCAAACACGTAACAGCTTGGTATCAGAGACACCGATTGTCCTCTTGTTTGACGCTACCGCAAACTCCCACTTCATCTTCTTCAACAGCCCCATAACACGCCATCAGTCTCACGTAGTACATGGCCCTCCATCGTCGACGCAAGCAAGATCCCCTGCAACAGCTCCATTTGCGACAGGTAGCCTTCTCCTCTTTTTACCAGCATCGATCCCACGCATCTTCTGTCGTCATTTGGCGCAAAAATGTCGTGGTCGTCGTCGTTCGGCGCAAGAAACCCACACACCACTTTCCACAAGCGCTCATGTCCCGCCTCTCTGGATCGAAGCCCTGATCGCTACTCTCCGCTCATTTTGCACGCCAGCAACCGCCATATTCTCGGTTTCATCGACGACACCATGGGTCGCTTCTTCATCCTGCATCCAGCACTTCCTTCGCGGGCTCCTGTCCCAGCCAGCTGCTTCTCACCTAGGTCACGTCATCTCTGTTGAGGCCTCCAACACTTTCCCAAACCTCGATTCTGCTTCTGTCTTGAGCTGCCTGCCTCCTGATTAATTAAGAGTTGGGAGTACTTTCTTCATGGTTGACACCATTGGGAAGCGTCGCGACTCTCACAACAACCCAAATTCAACCGCCTCTGAAGACACAAATTGTACAGTAACCCGCTCCATCTCTTGGCAAGTAATTCATTCAATGGGGGACTCGCCAGATTTCATGACTGCTCTCCAAGACGTATTGAAGACCGTCATGACCTCCATGGACACACGCTTTCGGAACGACGACACCCGGTATCGGGGCGGCATAGCCACCCTCACCTCCAAGCTTAATGAGATGACAACCTGTTACAGATTTGCACGTTGACGAGACGCCTTGGCGGGACTACACGCAGAGGAAGACAATGACGAGTCCGTCTGGAGGAGAGACCGAAGACGCGACGCCGACGTGATTATTCCATATTATGTTGTGTTATTTCATATTATGTCGCGTACGCTTTTATTTTACTCGCATTTGCTATTCGCACCCCACGCCTATAAGGGTGGTGTTGTATTACTTTTTTTATTATGTTTGGATGAATGAAAATTAGGGCTGCTCCCTAAGGTTTTTCTCTCAACCCTAATCCCCCTCTTCTTCCTAACCTCTGCCGGCCCTACCCCTTGCCGAGTTCCTCTGTGAGATCGTATCAATTTGGTCCGACCTACCTCATTGCACGCCATCTCTCTGCTGGTGCTCGAGATCGTCCGTGCGATTTCTGCTACAGGACGATTAGCCCGATCCCGCGCTGATCCGCCTGTTTCCGCGTGACTACAATGTCGTTTCACCGATCTCGCGCCGAACCGTCATTCCCCACCATTTTCGCGCCGGGTCTTCTGTTTCCACCACTCTACTACCACCGATCGACCCTAGCGCCTGCTCCAGGGCCGTCCCGACATTTCCCGCACTTTGTCGTCCACCGATCCGCGGGATCGAGCCTGATTTGATGCAAGCAGGCCGCCAACCACAGATTCTGCCGATCTCCGCCAGACCCTCTCCTTCCGGCCGCCATTCTACATCTCCAGCCCCATGACTCCCACCACTCGCTCCTCCGACGACCCCGCTCCAGATTCTACCTCCGAAGCTCTTATCTGTCGCGTCGAGGCTCATGAACAACTTGTCGCCTCCATGCACGCCTCCCTCCTCGCTCTTCACTCCAAGATTGACTCCCTCCAAACGTCCTCCACCGCCGTGTCCGCCGAGTCAGGCTCCGCCTCGCCCGCGGACGTCGGCTCTCTCCTCGACGCCGGTTCACCTCTCGTTTCCTCGGGACATGCAGGCTCGGCCCGCCCTCACCCTGGATATTCCCTCTTTTGTCGACGTAGACCTGATGGGGTGGATCACCAAGGCAGAACAATACTTCGACCTCAACTACACACCACAACACGACAAGTGTCTACGACTGTGGTTGGCGTGAACGGCTCGGCCCTCCACTGGGATCGGCGGCTCCATCAATCCAACCCGAGCCTCTCCTGGTCCGAGCTCAAACAGGAGATGATCCGGCAGTATGACACCCATTACTCTGGCTTTTCCGCAATCGAGCGGCTATGCGGTGTCCGCTAGACAACCAACCTGAACGACTACATTGACGAGTTTATAGCCTTGGTTACTCATGTCCCCGACTTGTCACCCGACCATTACCTAGGATTTTTCATGCAGGGGCTACTGCCCCATATACGCTCCCGGCTCCGCACGCACCAATCTCCACACAGTCTCAGAAACCCTTGATATGGCGCGTCTGGTGGAGGCTGACCTCGCCCCCAGGGTGCCTGCTCCTGCAGCTAGTAACCACCCGCCTCGGCCGCCCTGGCGGCCACTCGCGTTGGTAGCCCCGCAGCGTCCGCCCCCTTGGGGAGACTGACCCGGCTGACCGATGATTCCCTAGCGCATCTCCAACAGTACCTACAATGAATTTCAGAACAAGGGCTTGTGTTTCCAGTGTCGTCAATCCTACTCCCTATGCATGTGTGCTCCATCAAGGAGTACCTTGTCATCATCAACGACTTCAACGCGGAGGTCACCATGGAGGACTTCGAGGACCTTGAGCTATCCCGAGGGTGATGGCACGGTGGACACCGCGTCACCCACTTTTCACCGCTTGGAGCTACCCTGTTTTTCGGTGGGCGGTATTTCGGGGCCGCAAACCATGAAGTTGGCAGGCACGTTACGTGATCGCTCCATTGTGGTCATGGTGGACAGTGGTGCGAGCCACAACTTCCTCTCATCCCAGTTAGCACACCAACTTCATATTCACTTGGTTCCCTCTCCTGACTTTACAGTCTGTCTGGGCGATGGGCGTCGTCAGCCGACCCGTGGGTGTTGCACCACTCTCTCCCTGATGGTGGGGTCCTGCCCGGTGACAACAGACTTCTACGCCTTTGGATTCAGCAGTATCGACGCCGTTCTGGGATCGGCTTGGATCCGCACGCTGGGCGAAGTGCGGGTCAACTGGGAGAGTACAACTATGTAGTTCCTCCAGGAGGGCCAGAAGTGCCGTCTGGCGGGCGACTCCACTCTGCTTAGCTTCCCGGTCTCCGCCCGTGCGATTCAGCGGACCGTCGACGTCGACTTTTCCGCATGATTTTGGCTGCTCTCTGCTCCGACACCGCCGCCTCCTTAAAACCCAACCGAGCTTCAGTCATTACTCATCAAGTTCGGCGACATTTTTGAGCCCCGGATCGGCCTCCTTTCGGCTCGCCCGACGGATCACGCTATTCCCCTCCAACCCGGTGTTGCAGCAGTGTCGATCCGCCCTTACCTCTATGGCCATGTGCAGAAGGATGAGATCAAGCGGCTGGTCCATGAGATGTTGTCGGGGGACCTCATCCGCCCTAGTGCGAGCCCTTTCTCCATCCCGGTCCTCCTGGTCCGGAAGAAGGAAGGTAGCTGGCAGTACTGCATGGACTACCGGGAGTTCAACAAGATGACCATTCCGAACAGGTACTTGATCTCGGTTATTCAGAAGTTTTTGGACAAGCTCCACGATGCCATATTCTTCACAGCTGGGCCACCGAGCAGGCTATCACCAAATCAGGGTACGACATGAGGACATCGCCAAGACCACCTTCCGGACGCACGACAGTCACTACGAGTTCTTGGTCATGCCCTTCGGCCTGACCAACAAACCAACCATCTTCCAGACGACAATGAACGACATTTTTTGGGTGGTTCTTTGTCGACACGTTCTCATTTTTTTATGACAATTTGGTGTACAATTCTTCCTGGCAGGATCATCTTCAGCACGTCTGCCTCACTCTGACTACCATCTGGCGTCATCACCTCAAGCTCTACCCAAAGAAGTGCTCCTTTGGGGAATCAAAAGCAAGCTACCTCGATCACATCATCTCCGCCCGGGGGGTCTCCATGGACGAGGAGAAGATTGTAACGATCCTTCATTGGCCGACTCCTACATATTTGTGAGACGTCCAGGGATTCCACGGCTTGATGGGATACTATCCCCGCTTCATCCAAGGGTATGAGGCTCTAGCTCGGCCACTTACGGAGCTCCTGAAGAAGTCATGGGAGGGCCCCTTTCAGTGGACAACCGCTGCCGCCCTTCAGCAGGCCCTAGTCCGTCGCAGGTGTGGGGGCAAAACTCTTATGCATGACTTCACCATTGAGTTTCGTCGAGGAGGGCAAACCAAGAAACTGATGTCATCTCTCGGCAGAGCCAGGCGCCAAAGCTCACGACTATCTCTCGACCGGTGTGGCAAGACGCGGAGACCATCCAGCACAAGGACGAGGTCGACCCTGTTTTATCCGGGATCCAGACGGTGCTCATCGCGGACGCCTATGCCCATCCACCATACTCGCTTGTAGATGGTCGCCTGTTCTTCAAGGGCTGCCTGGCTCTAGCACCCTCTTCTCCGAGCATTCCCCGCCTCCTCGCCGAGTTTCACGCTTCGCCCTCCGGAGGGCATGCCAGGGCCTTCTATACCTACCGCCGTTTATCAGCCTCTCTCTACTGGCCCCACATGTTTCGACAGGTTAAGGCATTCGTGACCGCCTGTTTGGTCTGCCAGAAGGCCAAGTACAAGGCGACTTTCCCAGCCGACCTCCTTATCCCTCTTCCCATCCTGGGCCGCGTTTGGTAGGACGTGGTCATGGACTTCCTTACTCGGCTACTGCACTCCTAGGGATTCGATTGCATCTTAGTCATGGTGGACAAACTGTTCAAACACGGCCATTTTATTCTTCTTCGTCACCCCTACACCGCCGCCACAGTCGTGGACTTCATAAGCGGTGTTGTACGCCTTCATGGGTTTCCTCGATCGATCGTGAGCAATCGTGATTCGCACTTCTAAAGCACCTTCTAAACAACACTTTTTTGGCTACAGGGGGCTCGTCTCCGCATGAGCACTGCTAATCACCCGCAGACGGATGGTCAGTCTGAGGTCCTCAACCGTTGTTTGGATACGTACCTTTGTTGCTTTGTGGGGAAGCAACCCAGCGTATGGGACAAGTGGATCTGTTGAGCAGAGGACTCCTACAACACTGCATACCACAAAGCAGTAGGTACCAACCTGTTTGAGTTTGTTTATGGCCGATCGCCGCCCTCCATTCTCCGTCATCTAACGGGAGAGTGTCAGGTCGAGAGTTTGGCCACTGCCCTGCAGGACCGCGACACCATCCTAAGATCACCTGAAGCATCACCTTTTACGGGCCCAACAGAAGATGTCCTCCTTTACGAATAGGAAGCAGCGCGACCACACTTTTCAGGTGGGGAGAAGGTGTTCATCAAATTGCACCCATACCGCCAGTTGTCTGTGGCCCGAAGATCCTGCCTGAAGCTAGTCCCGCAGTTCTTTGGCCCATTTGAGATACTAGCACGTATCGGTGCGATCGCTTATTGCCTACGCCTCCCCATCGAGAGCTACTTACACTCAGTCTTCCACGTTTCTTATCTGCGTCGTGTGGTGGGCAACCACGCCACCATGAACCAAATTCCGGCCGACGTTGATTTTGTCAGCGAGGCACCGTACTATCCGACCAAGATACTTGATCGCCACTTCCTTCTGTCGGGAGACCCCACTTCGAAGGAAATCTAGGTTGTCTGGGCAAATCACCCAAACTCTGATGCTACATGGCTCCTTCGGGATGACTTCTGTCACCAGTTCACTGACTACTGCCTTAAGGACAAGACACATTTTCCAGACAATGGTAATGTTACGGACTTGCACGTTGACGAGACACCTTGGTGGGTCTACACGCGGAGGAAGACGACGACGAGTCTGTCTGGAGGAGAGACCGAAGACGTGACATCGACTTGATTATTTTATATTATGTTGTGTACGTTTTTATGTTACTTGCATTTGCTATTCGCACCTCGCGCCTATAAGGGGTGGTGTTGTACTCCTTTTGATAATGCTTGGATGAATGAAAATTTGGGTTGCTCCCCAAGGTTTTCCTCTCAGCCCGAATCCCCCTCTTCTTCCTCACCTCTGTCGGCCATTCCCCTTGCCGGATACCTCTCCGAGATTGCATCACAACCACCCTTTCTGTTATTACTACCCCACCTACGGATCACGCCAGCAGCAGTCAAGCATTGCCACCGCCACTAATTCTCCATGAGTCACCGCCATCTCCCCTCATACGCCCTAAGGCGGTTACACCACCATGTTACCCTAGGTTGGATTTTCCAACTTATGATAGAAATACAAACTCATTGGGTTGGCTCACTAAGTGCGAACAATTTTGTGTCCACCAACAAACACCGAACCCGGATCAGATTCATCTGGCATCCTTCCACCTACTTGACTCAACTCTGGTTTGAGCCACTCATCTCCTCGCCGACCAACCAGGTCTAATATGGGAAGACTTCAAGCAGTTCTACAACTTGCGTTTCAGTACTCCAACCTGCAATAACCCCTTGGTGAGCTTATGACTTTACGACACACGGGAACCCAAGGACGACTATCTGAAACAGTTTCAACTTCTTCTGACACACATCACGCTTCTCCTTGGGATATAGGTCTTCATCTTTATTGTCGGCCTTCACGACTGTCTATAGTTGGATGTCGAATTCGAGACTGCTCGAGGCATAATAATTGCTACGAGTTTGACTAGGATTTGCAACTGTCGCCTCCAGCTGGCGCATGAGGGTTACTTTTCTGCTGACACAGGTGTATAACCCGTAATTTGTCGAGATCAGAAATGCTTAAAGAGAGGCATATTCGCAGACCTAGAGGCGAGCTGGGGCGAGCTGGGGCGAGCTGGGGCGAGCTGGGGCGAGCTGGGGCGAGCTGGGGCGAGCTGGGGCGAGCTGGGGCGAGCTTTGGGGCGAGCTTTGGGGCGAGCTTTGGTGCGAGCTTTGGTGCGAGCTTTGGGGCGAGCTTTGGGGCGAGCTTTGGGGCGAGCTTTGGGGCGAGCTTTGGGGCGAGCTTTGGGGCGAGCTTTGGGGCGAGCTTTGGGGCGAGCTTTGGGGCGAGCTTTGGGGCGAGCTTTGGGGCGAGCTTTGGGGCGAGCTTTGGGGCGAGCTTTGGGGCGAGCTTTGGGGCGAGCTGGGGCGAGCTGGGGCGAGCTTGGGCGAGCTGGGGCGAGCTGGGGCGAGCTTATGCGAGCTTATGCGAGCTTGGGCGAGCTTGGGCGAGCTTGGGCGAGCAGAGGCGAGCACCTTGTGAGTATGGGCGAGTACCTTGTGAGTATGGGTGAGTACCCCTTGTAACTCGCCAACAGAGGCTGGATACTCGCCAATCCCCACCCCCTAGGATTTCTCTATAAATAGACTCCCTATAGGTACTAGAAATGACACTTTTGGAAGAGGTTGAGGTCCCCCCAAGTTAGATACTCGCCAAGTCCATGCCTCTCTCATACCTCATCCAACTTTTGGTTGCGGAGGGGAAGTTTCTCCTAAACTTCCAGGTAAGTGGTGGGACCTCCCTGCTGGAGAACTTGGGGTGTGCTTATAAACATTTTTCTCTCTCCAGCGCTAGTCATTCGAATTGTGGTGTCGGACCGCAGAATCAGTAACCTTAGGCTGCATTAATCCAAATATTTTAGAGTAAGGAATTTTCCCGGCTTCAACAACAGGGCTCCGCCAGGACTTACTGAGGGCCCTCCAATTTTTCGTCTCTCGTGTTGATATGATGGAACGGTGAGTGCAAGGCTTATGT
This sequence comes from Platanthera zijinensis, assembly GCA_039513925.1. Taxonomy (NCBI): domain Eukaryota; kingdom Viridiplantae; phylum Streptophyta; class Magnoliopsida; order Asparagales; family Orchidaceae; genus Platanthera; species Platanthera zijinensis. The sequence continues at coordinate 104,547,555 of CM077098.1, read as the reverse complement.
TAAAACTGTGACGAGCAGTGCACTCGCGGAGATCGGTGCAAAAAACTTTTTTATCTGCACGTCGAGGACTTTGACAATTAGGGCATCGAATGAGACTGTTACCGTCGTTGATCTTCCTAGAGCTTGAGTTCAAGCTCTTTTTGTGGGGCGGGAGAGATGTTATGGGCCTCGAGTACCAAGTCTAGTTATTTATTGTTATCTTTAATGTTGTCTTGAGTATGTGTTATCATTGTGTTAGGGGCCTCGAGTATCGAGTCTAGTTATTTATTGTTATCTTTAATGTTGTCTTTAGTAGATGTTATCATTGTGTTAAGAGCCTCAAGTACTGGGCGTAGTTATTTATTATTGTAATATTTAGTAGATGTTATCATTGTTGTTTGTCTTTTAGTACGTTGTAAGCCTGTATAAAGGCATGAGTATGCTTGGATGAAATCAATCAATGAAATAAGTCTATTTTCTCAAACCCAAAAGAGATTTTGGTAGCTCTCTCCACACAAGCAAGACACGCTTAGACAGCCGCGGTTCCGACTCCGTAGTATCCCCTCAGCTGTCGGCCACGGAGAGCACATAACAGTAAACTTAGAGGGTAAATTTTAGTAATTTTGGAAGATAGAAGAAAGACCCCTATAACTATGCAAAGTTAGACATGAATTTTTTGTAATTATTCATTCACTCATGACATAATTGATGACATTAAAAGATTGAGCACAATTTTTTTTAGAAAATCAATTGCTAAATGGTTATGTTGCCTCTAAGTCTTCAAGAATTCATTTATGATTTCTATCAAAGAATGGTTCAGCAAGTCTAGTGTTATCTGAAGGACTTGGGTTCAAGTCATCAAAACAACAACTTGCAAATAAAATGGTAATGCAACATTAGTAAGAACTTCATGCACTGGGTATGACCTACTACTAACAAACAATAGCTTTAGGAAATTCAGTTCATTTGGGCTAAATTTTGACCATGTTTATAGCTGAATAAAAGTAATATAGTATGTCAAAACCTGCTTGAACAAACTTACGTTAGAATTAGCCTACTGTTTAAGGGCCACTGTAGAAATTCAGTGGAGTTGCCGAGGATAGCTGGAGGAGGCGATGCCGGAGACGGAGGATACTTTGGAGCCGGAATTGTGGCTGTCTAGGCAGAGTGTTCTCTGGAGGAGAGAACTACCATAATCTCTTCAAGGGGGAAGGTAATATCCTTCATTAATTCATTGATGACGTTGCATGATTCCAATGGTCCCTATATATATAAAAGACTTACAATGGCATGGGCATACATAAACCCAATATAAAAGAGTTGCGCAAAACCTAAACTTTAAGACTAATGACTCGTAACTACGACGTGACTCATACAACTCAAAATCAAATACATATAGAGTCATAATTAAATATGAGCAACATAACCGACGACAAATAGTGGGGACCCATAACATCCCACCTTTTCTTCAAATCGAGCTTATCTTCAAGCTCGATCGAAGAGCGGACTAAGTGATCTGTCTCATTAATTTCCCGCCAAAACAATCTTCATTATGTGTTGTTGTAGTGAAGGCTACCTTGAGAAGGGATCCCCGGTGGATGCAAGAGCTGGCAAATTGAGTGGGGTTGGTAGCCGATGCGAAAGATGCACTTGCTGAGGGAGAAATGTTGGAAGTAAAAGTTGGAGATGGGACGAGGGTACCTAGTGCGAACAGAAGGTCGGAGGTGGCAATGAAGCATGCCAAGTGGGAACCGCTGTGATCGGGTGTGGCAGTTCAAGCTGGGAAGCAGTTGCCGAAAGGAATGTCTTGGCTGATGGGAGAGGTGGCACGGAGCGCGTAGTAAACGAAGGATGTGGCTGGAGGAGAATGACATGGATCGGTAATTGAGACCAAGGAGCTGGAGTCATGTGGACCAAAGTGGTCGGAGGTGACGGTGGCTGTGTTAGGAGGTATACAAGAGTCGGTGGTGGCATGGATTGCAGTGGTGTAGTCGTCGAGCTCTATGGCGACACAAAGAAAGAAAAACAAGAGATCGGAGTCGCCAAGGTTGGGTTCCCCAAAGTTGATGAGTTTCCAAGAGCAGCAAGGGCGATCCAGTGTCGTTCTTGCGCTTATTGGTGTCGGGTTGCAGTTGTGGTTATAGTTATGTAAGTGTGCATCATGCCCTGAAGCTTGTGCAATTGGAATTGAAAATCTCCCTTTTTGAATTAACTAAATTATCCCAATTAATTAGTCATTTGATCATGTGAGAACATCATCAAGTAATAAATTAGCTAATTAATACTTATTTAATCACTACATGAATAGTAGTACGCAGTTGTTTGGAACTATGTTTGCGGGCTCGAGGAAAGGTGTGGGGCTCAATACAATAATTGGCAGAGGAAATCGTCCGATGGGCTTGATGACTTTCAGGAGTGTGGCTCGATGATTTTATATGCTATAAACATCATCTTTTGCCAAGAAAGAAGCTCAAAAAACAATAAGTCAATCTTATGAAGAATTTTATAAGTGACTAGATACAAAAAATGAAGAGCGTGATATATATAAAATTGCTCAAACTAAAGAGAGAAAGACGAGATTTAAACCAAGTAAAATGCATAAAGGAAGAAACAAATACGATTTTGACAAATGATGATGCTATTAAGGAGCAATGAAAAAGATATTTTTATCAATTATACAATGAAGAGAAAAACAATGAACTGAGTTTGAAAGAGTTGAGTAAATCAAAAGAGTATATGAACATAACCTCTTATCGTAAATTCAAGCATTAGAGATAAATGATGTTCTGAAAAAGATTAAAAATGGAAAGACAATTGAGTCTAACGATATACCAATCGAAGTATGAAAATGCCTAAGGAATGAAGGAATTTTGTGGCCTACATGTTTTTTCAATAAGATATACAAATTTTGGTACCTTGGTATGAAAACAAAAGAGATATACAAATTTTGTCAATTACATAGGAATTAAATGAATGAGCCATCTCATGCACTATGAGAACAAATAATATAAAGAAGAGTAAGACGAGAGTCTAGCATCTCAGAGAATCAATTTGGATTTATGTCAGGGCGGTCGACCATGGAAGTTATACGCCTCTTAAGAAGACTTACAGTAGCGTTCCAAGTGAGGTCTTATAGAGAATATTGGAAAACAAAGGTGTAAATACATCATGCACATGTATAATCAAAGATATGTATACAAATTCAGTGACGAAAGTTAGTACATCTCGAGGATTACCACATGAATTTATATTGATTGTTAGCTTACATCAAGAGTAATCTTTAAGTCCTTATCTCTTTACCCTGGTCTTTAATGAGCTCACCAGACATATCCAACAAACAATACTTTGGTGTTTATTATTTGCAGATGATATTGTTATGGTCGATGAGATACACGAGGGTGTAAATGCGAAACTTGAATCTTGGCAAGACACTTTAGAAAATAAGGGTTTTAGGTGGAGCAGGACAAACACAGAGTATACAACAACACTCAAGCTTTTATCCCACTATAGTGGAGTCGGTTATATAGATCCTTTGTCGCCATTGTGCCCCATCTTTTGTCATAATCTTACTAATGCCTAAGTACATCATGTCTTTCCTTACAATTTCATTCCAAGTCTTTATTGGTCTACCCCTCCATCGTTTAACATGCCTAGTGACTAGACTCTCACAACGCCTAACAGGTGCCTCTAATGGTCTCCTTTGTACGTTTCCAAACCATCTTAGACGAGCTTATCGCATCTTCTCTGCAATTGGTGCGACTCCTGTCTTATCCCTGATACTTTCATTCCTAATTTTATCCAATCTCGTGTGTCCATACATCCACCTAAGCATTCTCATCTCCGCAACTCCCATTTTTTGCTCATGTACACAATTCACTGCCCAACACTCAGAACCATAGAGCATCGCAGATCTAATTGCAGTACGGTAAAACTTGCCTTTAAGTTTTAGCCGTGCGGGTTTCCATGGGACCTTGCTCCGTGACGGCGAATTTCTATGTATTTGAGTCGGGCGGTGTTGACGTCATCTTGGGTGTGGCATGGTTGGCGACGTTGGGCGACATCCGGGTCAATTGGGTCGAGATGTCTTTGCAGTTCTCTTGAAGGGGTCCCCATGTCACCTCATCGACGACTCCGCTCTTCTCCGTACATCGGTTTCCTTCCGAGCCATCCAACACACTACCTACGTGGAGTTCTCTGTTTGGCTTTGGCAGCTACATGCTAAGCCGACTGACGCCTCCGTGCTTTCACCCAACCTCCACCGCCTCTTCGACGAGTTCTCCAACGTGTTTACAGCTCCAACGGGCATACCTCCAGTGCATGCCACCGACCAAGCCATTCCATTGCAGCCTCACACCTCGGCCATACCTACTAGGCCCTGTCGCTATGGGCATGTTCACAAGGATGAGATCGAACGCTTGGTGCGGTAGATGCTCATGGGTGGCCTTATCTGCCCTAATGCGAGCCCCTTTTACAGTCGGGTCTTCCACGTGCACAAGAAGAATGGGAGTTGGCGCTTCTGTGACGACTATCGAGAGTTAAACAAGGTCACGGTCACGGACAAATATATCATTCCAGTCATCGGGGAGCTTTTGGACGAGCTCCACGACGCCGCCCTTTTCACGAAGTTTGACTTCCGGGCGGGACACCACCAAATCCGGGTTCGGCCGGAGGATGTACCAAAGAAAGCATTTCAAATGCATGATAGACACCACGAGTTTTTGGTCATGCCCTTCGGGCTGACCAATGCCCGACCACCTTCCAAGCCACCATGAACGATATCTTTTGAGCAATTCTCTGTCAACACGTCCTTGTTTTTTTTGATGATATTTTGATGTATAGCTCATCTTGGCAGGACTTATCTCATGTTCGCCGCACGCTCGAGACGATCCGTCAGCATCTTGTCCTCCACCGCAAGAAGTGTTCATTCGGTGTGACCACCGCCAGCTACTTGGGCCACACGATCTCGACCTAGGGCGGCGTGACCATGGACGAAGACAAAATCAAGGCGGTTCTACATTGGACGACCCCCGCCTCCCTCAGGATGTCCCGGGTTTTTGGGCCTCACCAGTTAATATCGGCGTTTCATTCGGGAGTATGGCACCTTGACTTGCCCCATGACACAGTTGCTCAAATCTAACGAAGATGGACCATTTTCGTGGACCCCAGCCGCCATGTCCTCATTCACCGCCCTCAAGGCAGCTCTTGTGAATGGCCCAGTTCTATCCATGCCCGACTTCAATCAACTCTTCATCGTGGAGTGTGATGCCTCAGGAACCGGGGTGGGTGCGGTCCTCAAGCAAGGAAGCTGCCCCATCGCCTACTGCAGTCGTGCATTCTCCACCACCATTCGTAGCCAATCGGCTTATGAGAACGAGCACATGACACTCGTCCTGACAGTGCAGTACTGGAGACTGTACCTCCTGGGCCGCCAACTTTACCGTCCGCACTGATCATCATAGCTTGAAGTATCTCCTCCAGCAGAAGAATGGCACGTCGACACAACAGCTTTGGGTGGCAAAGCTCATTGGATACGATTTCTCCATCGAATTTCACATGGGCCGCACCAACAGAGCGGCGGACGCTCTCTCCCGACAAGTACACTCCCCAGAACTCCAGTCCACCCCCCGTCCGGTCTGGGAGAATGCCACATCGATTCAGCATGACGTAGAGATGGACCGGCACCTTGCCGCCATTCGAACGACCCTCATCGCCGACCCGAAAGGCCACCCTCCGTACTCGCTGGTGGGCGGTTGGCTCTTTTACCGGGGTCGCGTAGTGTTGTCCGCAACCTCTGCTCTCATTCTACGTCTCTCAGCTTCGCCGGGTCGTGGGAGACTATCCGACTCTAGACCACAATCCGGTTGATCTTGACTACTTCGACTCCGCTTCTGCATATTCGCACAACATTCTAGACTGCCGCCACCACCTTCCAAGAGATGCGGCCCCAGAGAAGATCCTTATGGTGTGGCGCCACCGTCTCCCATCCGAGGCCACTTGGCTATTGCGAGATGATTTCCGCCATCAATTTCCCAATTTTTGCCTTGAGGACAAGGCGAATTTTCCAGATGGCGGCATTGTTACTGATATTCACGACGAGGTGCGTCCATGGTGGGTCTACAAGCGGCGGGAACCACATGATACGGAGACAGCGGGCGCGGCTCAGGTCGACAAGGGTGAACCGGCTATGGCGAGTGCGGAGGATAATTAACGTTAAGCTTTATATTATGTTTTGGTTTATTTAATATTTTTGTTTGGTTGTTTGCACCTCGCTACTATAATAGGGCATATTGGACTTTGTATTCTCCTTGTCTTGGATGTGTTATGAAAAAAGGGTTGCTCCCTTGTTTTCTCTCAAATCCAAGCCTTCTTCTCTCCCCCTTGCCACCGGCCCTCCCCCTAGTCCCGATCCTCTCTTTATCAATAATAGAAATTAAAAGCTCTATCGAAAGATCTAGTCACGAAGGTAATGTATATGGTCCACAATAACATTATTAAAGATTAACCACACCAAATCTTTAAGTTATATCAAGCTTATTCCTTCAAAACCAAATGGTTCATTCAGATGATTGGAACTGGGCCCATAATTTGGAATTGAGAAGCTCAACTCCAATTCCAATTCCGTCGCAAAATAAAATAATGGAGTTAGAATAGAAATGAACTAACCCAATTCTTGCCCATCATAAAAGAATTGCAAGAATTGGGGAAAATTTGAGTGAGGAAATCCTAGTGAAATATTGAGAGGTAAATTTCTGGAGTCTAGTGAGAAAGTACCTTCGGAGATATTTCCAGAGTGAGGATCCTAGTAAGAATTTTAAGTGAAAAAAAAATTGAGTAAGAGAATCCAAATGAGATAGAAGTCTTCAAAGGGAGATTTCTAGAGAGAGAATTCTAATGAGATGTTCAGGAAAAAAACTCTAGAGAAAATTTCTGTGAAAATTAGAATAAGATAAAAACCTTGAGAGATAAATATCTATAGAGAGAACCATAATGAGATTTAGAGAGAAATCATTAAGGAAATTTTTGAGAGGGAGAATTCTAATGAGATAGAACTCTTGTAGAATTAAAGTGAGATCTCTACAAAAACAAAATCTAGAGAGAGTGAAGAAAGTGTGACTTGAGAGAGATTTATGGAGGGCTATGTTATGGACCCCACACAGTTGATTATCCAGTATTAGGAGTCTTATTATCGAGTTGTTATATTTAATTAGTTATGTATCCACTTGCATTGTATGACTCAAGTTAGAATATTTTAGGTATTTTCATATTGTTATGCTTTTAATGTAATTACGAGTTTACCACTTTGGGTCTTATAAACATACCCATAGACTCTGGTACGAGAACTAATCAAGGAATGAGAAACTTTCTTCAAGTCTCCCATCTAGGGATTCCTCTCTTCCTCCCCTAAAGCTATTCTCTCCTTCCTCCACCTTCTAGGGTTTCATCTTCTCCCTCATCTCCTTCACCATTTCTAGGCGCCCCCATCGATCCCTATAAAAGAATCCCATGACAGACTCCTATTGAAATTTCTATAGAGAATTTCTAGAGAGAGAAAGTGTGCTTTGAGTTCATATCAAGCCTAAAAGCTTGAAGAATCTACAGGATAGAAATGTGATCTAGAATAGATCATGTGATAAATTTAAAGTTGAATTTTCAATGAATGAATCTATAAGATATTTATGGGTGGAACATGATATCAATTTTTTTTTTTTAGCAAAACTAGTAGTTCTTGTATGATTCATTCTAAAATCTGAATACTAGAACTATAAAATTTGATATTCTGATCGAATACCTGAATTGAAATTCAGACTAATTTCAATTATAACAAGAATTGAAATTAAAAATCAAATTCATCCATCCCAATTTGAGTGAGATTTCTACAAAAACAAAATCTAGAGAAAGTGAAGAAAGTGACTTGAGAGAGACCTACGGAGGACTCCTATTGAAATTTCTATAGAGAAAATTTCTAGAGAGAGAAAGTGTGATTTGAGTTTGTTGGAAAAGCCCATGTAAAGAGGTCCATGTTGGAGCCCATTTATTTAGTTTTCTTCTTCTCTCCTCTTTAGTCCCACATCACGTATAGGGATCTCTTCTCTCTTTCTCGCTTCTATAAATGTGAATTCATACCTTGTATTTGATTATTGAGAAAGTATATACAAGTTTGAGGTTTTCTCCACATGGTATCAAAGCAAAATCAGTCCTCCGTACGGTTAACCTCTTTCTAACCGCGGCTTCCTGTGCGGATAAGCTTTTTTCTCACCGCAGCTTCCTGTGCGGTTTAGCCCGCCTCTAACCGCGGCCTCCTGTGCGGTTAAGTCCTATCTAACCACTCCCGCTCTCTCTCTCTCTTGTGGCTTCCACCTCCCGTCCTTCCTCTTCATCTTCCTCTCAGCCCTTTTATAACTCTCTCTCTCCGGTGGGGCCCTTTCCCCTTTCCCCATTTAACCGCGTGGTTTCCTCCTGTCTACTCGCCTTGCCACCAAGTCCTCGCCTTCTTGCCGCTCTCTTTTTCCACCCGCCTTCTTGCTGCAGTATTGTCTCTCTTCTCATCGCGACTACGCTGGTCGCTGCAGCTTCTTTAACCGCTGCGGGCTCCGCATCTTGGTCGCAGCTTCTTTCCTTGCTGCTGGTGTGTTGTCACTGTGACTATGTGGTCTTCTCGCGCGGTTTCTTCGCTGCGACTTCTCTAATCGTGGCGGCTTCTCCTCTCTAACCGCTCCGCATTTTGGTCGCGAACTCTTCTTTTCTTGCCGTTGATGTGTTGTCACCGAGACCATGCGGCTTCTCCTGTTCGCTAGTCGCGGCAGCTTCTCCTCTCTAACCGCTCTGCATTTTGGTCGCGGCCTCTCCTTTCCTTGTTGTTGGTGTGTTGTCACCGAGACCGTGTGGTCTTCTCGCGGGGCTTACCGTGCGACCACTTTCTGCTCGCACAGTCTCCTCTCTAGCCGTTGGTCTTCTTGTCGCCGATCTAGCCTCCTGACCGCCTGGATATGGAGTCTTCTTTTAATTCTACCGGACATGCGGCTTCCTCTCCTGCAGACCGCCCGACCCTTGCCCCTGAACTCCGGGATGAATTGCGGATCACTACTATTTCTTTACCCGAAAAGAAGAACATTGTGGAGTGGGTGCACTCTGTTCTCCGCGTTCTTCAGTCCAAAGGCTTTCTACATCACTTGACCCAAGTTGTTCCCGTTGCTCCTACTGAAGACTGGTTATGCAACAATGGTCAAGTTCAGACGTGGCTCCTCAACTCCCTTGATGGAGAACCTTATCGCATGGTCATGTATCACGAAACGACTAAGGCGATGTGGGATGAGCTTCGTTCTCTCTATTCCGGCAAAGATAGTCTCCAGCACCTGTATGACATCATCACTGATCTTCAGATTCTTGACGTTGGCGGGGCCGCCGACCTTACCTCCTTTGTTGCTCGGGCCAAGACTCTAATTAAAGCCTAGATTCAACATCAACCTCCTACGATGGATCTTGCTGCCCAACGTGCTCAAAAAGAAGTCGTCGGTGTTGCCATGATGATGACTCGTGTCCCGCCTCATCTTCAGAGCGTTCAGGCTCAGATCCTCTCCTATGCTGCTACTCCGTCACTATCTGATGTGTGTTCCATGTTGCTCAAGGTCTCACCACCTCCTGACAGTTCTGGACCTCCGTCACCGACCCTCCTTCAGCAGACTTCTACGCCCTTACTGCCTCTCCCTCCTCCTGCTCGTGGACGTTTTGGTTCTCGGGGCCGAGGTCGGGGAGGCCGGCCATGACCAAAGTGTTCCTTCTGCGGTAAGGGCGACAACCTTGAGGCCACTTACTACCGCAAGCATGGACTTCCTCCTCATTCACTTGTCGTTGTTATTGCCAACGACTCATCTGTCACTTGTAGTGACCTTGAAGAGGTCCGACTTCAGCTCCAACAACTTCATGGTCTGCTCAGTCGCCCACCTGCCTCTGTTGCCTCTGCTGCCTCCATCTCACATGAAGGTATCACTTATCTCTTCACTAGTCCGCGCTGAATAGTGGATTCAGGTGCCACACACCACATCACCTCCCTACGGCCACATCAGTACCTGGATTCTCCTCATCCTAAGTGTATCACGGTGGCCAATGGGGGCACTGCTCCGGTCTCCGGCTTTGCTGATATCCCTCTCACTTCTTCTCTATCCCTCCGTCCGACTCTTCATGTTCAGGGCTCCCCGTTTAATTTACTTTTTGTTGGTCGCCTCACTGTTGATTTAAATTGCTCTGTAACATTTACATCCTCTTTTTTGATACAGGATCAACAGACGCGGAATATCATTGGTAAGGGGCGACTGCAGAATGGGCTCTACCTTCTTGATGACTTTCCTACTATCCTCTCTTCCGTCTCCTTTTGGCATCGGGGTCTTGGGCATGCCCCTTTACCACTCCTCCAGAAGGCTCTACCAGATGTATCTCTTCCTCCTTTTCAGAGCGAATCTTGTGTTTTCGGTAAACAACCCCGTTCATCTTTTTCATCTCATTGTACTCGGAGCTCTGCTACTTTTATTTTAGTGCACTCCAAGAAACAGTCTACATGCAACATCTTCTCGGGTTTGAGACCACGGAGGAATCCCGAGTTTGTCATCTTAAGAAGTTCATCTATAGTCTCAAACAATCCCCTCGGGCATGGTTCGACAGGTTCAGTAAGGCAGTTCGGGAAGTCGGCTTTACTCGGAGCTCAGCAGACTTCTCTCTGTTCACTCGACATCGGGCAACAGGAACAGTTCTTTTGTTACTCTGTTAGTATATGTTGATGACATCTTAATCACTGGAGATGATTTAAAGGGAATCCAAGCAGTCAAACAACATCTTAGTTCCGTCTTTCAAACAAAAGCTCTGGGGCATCTTCGATACTTCCTTGGTCTTAAGCTCGTGAGACGTCCGGATGAACTTATCCTCTCCCAACGGAAGTACTGCCTGGATCTCCTTCAAGATGCCGGATACTCTGGATGCAAGCCCACTACTACTCCAATGGATACAAATCATAAGCTATGTGCAGATGCTTCCGATAGAGATCTTCCTCTCCAAAATCCGGAATATTATCGACGACTTGTTGGAAAATTGATCTACCTAACGGTCACAAGACCGGATATATCCTTTGTTGTTAGGGTGGTCAGTCGGTTTATGCATGCCCCTCGAATATATCACCTTCAAGCCGTTGAACGCATCCTAAGATATCTTAAAACAGCTCCGGGTCAAGGGCTGGTATACAAAACCTCATCCTCTACTCCAACGTTGGTTGCGTATTCTGATACAAATTATGTTGGTTTCTTGGATGATCGACGATCAACCAGTGGTTTTTGTACCTATTTTGGAGGTCATCTTGTTACCTGACGGAGTAAGAAACAAGTCGTGGTTGTTTGATCCTCAGCTGAAACAGAATACCGATCGATGATATTGGTTGTCTTTGAGCTCACATGGCTTGAAAGTCTCCTCGCCGATCTAGGAGTAAAATTTCCCTCACCTGCCATCTTGTTATGTGACAACCAAGCGGCTATACACATAATAAAGAATTCAATCTTCCATGAAAGAACGAAACATATTGAAGTGAATTGTCACTTTATCCGGGAGAAAGTTCAAATGAAGAAGATAGAATTGAAGCATGTTCCGGGTACCGAACAAGTTGCTGATATCCACACAAAGGCCCTACCTAGTACCCTATTTTATCAGTTCCTGTCCAAGCTGGGTGCCTACGATTTGTACAATCCAGCTTGCGGGGGATTGTTGGAAAAGCCCATGTAAAAAGGCCCATGTTGGAGCCCATTTATTTAGTTTTCTTCCTCTCTCCTCTTTAGTCCCACATCATATATAGGGATCTCTTCTCTCTTTCTCCCTCCTATAAATGTGTATTCATACCTTGTATTTGATTATTGAGAAAGTATATACAAGTTTGAGGTTTTCTCCACAGAGTTCATATCGAACGTAAAGCTTGAAGAATCTAGAGGATGGAAAATGTGATCTAGAATAGATCATGTGATAAATTTAAAGTTGGGTGTTCAATTAATGAATCTATAAAATATTTATGGGTGGAACTTGACATCTATTTTTTTAGCAAAACTAGTAACTCTTGTATGATTCATTCTAACTTCTGAATAATGTAACTATACAATTTACATATACAATTTGATATTCTGATCAAATATCTGAATTGAAATTCAAACCAATTTCAATTATAACAAGATTTGAAATTAAAAATCAAATTCATCCATTCCAATTCCAATCAATTGAATGGGCCCCACAATATTATTATGCCATTGAGCAATGATATCCAAGGTAATATGTGTGATATTGTGTTGTGAGTGCAAGAGTATTTAGATTGATAGCTATGATTGTTGACACCAAGATGTCGGTCTCAGAGTTTGGACTTGGGTTTAGGTCGAGGATACTGACCCCCCAAAGTAGAAACCATGAAAATATGAGTGGGAATGAGAAGACTAGGAATCCTGCTATTCGAACGACTCCAATCTCGACTAACAACAGCTAGGAGGTCCCGCCGCACACCCGCGAGTGTATAGGAACTCCCTTTCCTAAACCAAACACTGTCTAGGTTGGGGGAAGAGGTACGTTCCAAGTATGCACTAGAGAACTAGCGAGGTCTCTAATAAGCTCGTTGCACCGTCTTTCCCCATGATATTGGGTCGTATTTATACAGTAGAGAACTCTTGGTTTTCGCGTGTTTGCAGGCCCCTGGCGAGGTGCATTATAAGCAAGTTGATGGCTGTGTCATATCTCCAGGCTGGGCTTAGGATCAACACACTCCTGACTGTCGCGTGTCTGTGGGGCCCGTGACGAGGTGGATTATAGGAGATCTAATTGTCACGTCGTAGCCCCAAGATGGACTTAGGATCAACCCACTCCCGACTACCACATGTCCGCGGGGCCCCAACAAGGTGAATTATATGAAAGGTTATAAATATCGGATGTCGACAACATATCAGATTGAGTTTTAAAATGTTGGATGTTGGAAGTCGGAGACATGTCAAAGATATTTTAAAATATCGGATTTTCATACCTTATAAATAATAATTTTATTTTATGTATACTAACTACAATTTTATGTTCAAAAAATAAAAAATTTAATACAGCAAATATATTAAGAATGAGACATGTATATTACAAAATAAATTTGAACATTATCAAAGATAAAATATTATTAATAAATACAAAATGATACATTATAAAAATATATTTAATATTATACAATAATTTTACATTGATAACAATAAGTTTATTGCAAATAAATAAAAATTAAAAATTAAATATCTTTGATTAATTAAAAATCTTTTCCTTATAAATTTATATTAAGAACGTATAAATAAACAACTAATAAATGTTTCAAACATTTTCACATTTTTTGTAATATGAAATAAAAAAAATTGTGGAATAATTACACAAAACTACTTATAAGAATAAAACGTTAAAAAATGAAACAATAAGTCAAATTGATTTAAATATACATAATATAACACATATAGGTGATTTAAACATATATTGTTAGTCTGCTAGCATAACATAAAATAAAATAGCGAACGATATATTTAAAAATCATGTCGGTCGATATATAAAAAAATCGGATATATTGTCCTGTAATTTACAAAAGAACATAATCCTTATTTTTTTTAGAAAAACATATCGTTTTGCCCTAAAAAATGACATGTTAGAAGACATGTCCAACATGTCGGAGGACATTTAAAATGGTGATTATAGGCGAACTGATTGTTGCGTCGTAGCCCCTGGTTGAACTTAGGATCAACGCATTATCGGCTGTCGCATGCTCGTGGGGTCCCCGACAATAGATTATAGGCAAGCTGATTGTCGCAACACATAGCACAAAACGGACGTAGGATCAACACTCTTCCGACTACCACATGTCTGCGAGGACCTTAATGAGGTGGATTATAAGCAAGTTGATTGTTGCATCGCAACCAAAGAATGGACTTCAGATAAACAAGATCCCGACTGGCGCATGTCCGCGGGTGCCTGGCGAGGTTGATAATAGGCGAGCTGATTGTCACTTCGCCCACCCAAGCTAGACTTATAATCAACACACACCCGACTGTCACATGTCCGCGGGGCCCCTGGTGAGGTGGATTATAGACGCGTTGATTGTTATGTTATTAAAGGCACAAGGCGCAAAACGACACAGAGATCTTGGAGCTTAGACGCAAGGCACATGCGAGCTCCTGATGAATATGACGCGCAAAAAAAACATTTAGTTTATTAAATGCAAAAAAAACATAAAATAAATTTGTCACCATAGCAACATAATAGAATTAATGTTAACAATGAATAATGTGTTACAAAAGAAGAATAAAAAGCATTATTAAAGGTAAAAAAATATTTAAAATGCAAAAAAAAATATTGCTCACCAGTTCTATATTAACGAATCATCCTCAAAAAATATTGTCTTCATCATCATCTCCATCGACATGATAATCTTTTTCTTTATTATACTCAGTTTCCTCATCCTCTTCACCACTAAGGACTACTAGAGTAGGAACCTTCGTTTTATATGTGCCCCCATTTTCAATTATCTTAGATGTGCATCTTTATAGCACATCTTCTTAGATTAGGAATTGAAGCTCCATAAGATAACCACTATTTAGCTGCCAAAGTAATGAATATTTAAAAAGTAATCATGAATTCTTTGTACATAAAATGCTTATTTGAATAATGTTTAATTTACCTGGGGAATTTGTTTTTTTGTTGAATTGCAAATTTCATTCCAAATAACCCTTCAACATTTATATATAAAGTAAACTAGTTAATGACTTTATTTTGTTCGTCATGGATTGGAATCAGTCTTTGCATTGTCTAGTAAACCCTCCACCCTACCCCTCCACCCTACCCCTCCACCCCATAATTTCTCCATCTTCCACAAAAGTGAGGTTTGAATAAAATAATTGATTTAAATAATGACTCGTTGCATGCAAAGGTCGATGGAGCTAGTTTTCCCATCTTTTGTCCATAATTTCCACGACATTCTTGTATTTGTCCCATTCTTATTAAAACACTTAATGATTGACTCTTTAGCTCTATCCATAGCTTACTAGACATGCAAAGACTGATTAATATAATACTGCTATTTCCACAACATCCATGTATTTTACTCGTTGATATAACCTATGGATATTGTTTTTTCTCCATCAACCAATTGCAGTATGTGTACTAAAAGTCCAAAGATCTTTAAAATATAACACAATACTGCTCCAAAAAGAGACCATTAATATAATGTCATATACTTGCTTACCACCAGTTTCTTCACTCACTTGCTAAATGTCCACTCAGGTGATACAAACATTTTACTCGGGTTGTTCTTATGTTTGTGAATGCGTTGAAGAGTAAGGAAAGAAGACGCAAACTACATCACAGCAGGTCTAACAAGCTCCACTTGCCCGGTAAAGCTCTTCAGTGTGTTGACTAGTCCAAGGCAAAAATAGATATAACCATTTATGATTGTTGCCCTCTTTGACGTTTTAGTAATATTAGGCATCTTCCTGATATCGTCCAACATTAAATCAATGTAATGAGAAGTACATTGTGTCAATAAAAATGTGGTTGTTTTGCTTCCAATAAATTTCCTGTAAAGTAACATATAAACAAAAAGCATAGAGAAAAAATCAACATATTTGGCTAAAATGAAATGAGTAATGAATAAATCGTTTACCTGCTAGTACATTGTTGCTTGCACTGTCAGTAACAATATTGAAAACATTTGCCTCTCGAACACGTTCCACCACCCTACCAAACAACTTGATCGTCCTCTCTCCAGTTTTGAGTAATCGGATGCATTGAGAACTTTGAGGGAATTCACAAAAAAATTTATCAATGTTCTTTATTTCCTATCAATAAATTTGTCAACAATGATATAACAACCATACAACATGCACTAGTCCTCATAAGTCTTCATAATGTCTTTGATTTCACTTCGTTATTCAACAAAGGCGCACGAGCCTTATAGTAACTGGATGGTTTCAATCCAACCCCAAAATATCAAATGGACTCCATCACCGCGAAGCTAGGATAACTCACAACATTAAATGAGATGGTTGCCTCATACTTTTACTTGTGCTTCTTTTGTACCCTCTTTTCAATGTTTGGTGTAAAAATCATCCATCAGTCCGTTAGCCCGAGGCTTCTTGGACACACATTTTCATTATTTTATTGTGCTTTTTTCACCATCTTTTCAATGTTTGGTACAAATAAAACATCAATCAGTCATTTGGCCTGAGGCTTCTTAGACACATTCTCTTCCTCTGATTTTCTCTCCAACGTTATTCATTTCCTCATCGTTTCCAAAAGTATCCACAACTACGAAGTCAGGGAATGTGCACTTCTACGTATTTCTAGCAATAGCTTTTTTGTACATAAACTCCTTGTTTTCATGCGTACAAGTTGGGGGCATTTAAGACAAGGTTTAGTATTCCTAAATCCCCCAACAATGTGTTGTTTAGCACGAAAAATTCCACTCTTTTTAACCTTCTCACAAAAGTTGCAAATCAAATCATTCTTATTAGTTGGAGTAATTTACCGCACATACTTCCAGTCATAATCTTTGTTTGATTGAACACTGGATGAACCAGACCCGCTCGCTTCCATTCGGCCTATTGAACAAAGTTTTACAATGTAAAGAATGAGTTAAAACACTATAAAGCAGGACAACTTTAGCATCCTACGGAATATAAATCAAGGAAGATCATTGAGGAGATGCCATAGCTCCTAGAAGAGGAAGCTCCGACGAACAAAATCCGGGAAAGATAATTGAAGGTCTATAAAAAAATAATTCTTCCTATATTTGCAAGCTTATGAATTAAGCTGAAATCCTTGAATCTTGATAACAGATTTAAACTAGTGATTCTATTTGGCATGTATAGTACAAATAGTTTGAAAGCATTAAAGCAATTTATACCTTGCAATGAAATTTGTGCAACCTGTAGAAAAATCAGAATGAAAAGAAATCTTGAATGGAGGATAAACAAATAGAACAGGACTTAATTTCTACATTTAATACCAGAAAAAAATGAATTCTACAGAAAAAAAGACTATATCCACATTCTAAGTTTCCAACCAAGTAAAAACAGAAATAATCGCAAATTCAAAAAATGTTAACACACGATCTTATGTGATTGGGGTAAAGAAGTAAAGGGGTGTGAATCTAATTTTTTTGTTATGTGAAACATTTTTAAGTATAACCTGTTAGTTTTTCTGGATAAGGAAACTCCAACTAATTAGGATAGGGCTACTGATAATAATGATGCTAAGATGAAAATGTAATCAAATGCATTTAGTATAATGTTATCTTAAACATTGTAATATTGCCTAAAAAGATCAATGATGGCTATCAGTTTTCTTTGTCTAGATATCAGTAGATTTGGCCCACATCTAGATTTCATCATAATATGACTTGAGAATTATTGATAAATTATTATATAATAATATTGGTAGCCAACCAAAAAGGAACAGCTCTTAAGTCTAGTATAATACATGCTTGCTGATCATTTATGTTGGCATTTTCATTCATGAACAGAATAACATGAAAGGACTTGATGGCATCCAAGGGCCAATCAGCTTACGCACTGGAATTATGTTCAAGACCAGCTTTATGGAATTGAAGCTCCTATGAAGAAGCACCAGAAAAGCACACGGAATTGTTCGCCAAAATGGAGCTTTCTTTGCAGTTCAGCTAGAGAAAAAAAAAAAAGGCAATAAAAACGGACAATAACCAATGCCTGAAGAAAAATCTAGAGATATCATTGCAAATTCATACACATGAGAGCATACAAGAGGAAGTTGAAGGTTTGACTGGATATTACTATAAGATTTGTACTTTTTTACCTTTTATAGTAAGAACTTCATGCAGGCGAAAACAAGAGAGAGTGAGAGGAGCTTCACGATCGGGGAGAGGGGCTTCACAATTGGCAAAGAGGGGCTTCACGAACGGGCGAAAGGAGTTCCGGCGAGAGGATGTTGTCGGCAAGAACATGCAGGCGAGAGGGCAAGACAGCGAGAGGAGCTCGATTGGGCGAGAGGAGAGTGCTTACAGGAGTGACGGGAAAAAACCCTAATGATAATAAACCCGATTTCATATGCTTGCTGGTGAAGACAGCGAGAGGAGAGTGCTTACGGGTTGTGACCGTGAGCCATGTCTCCAGGTGAGGCACGTCTCAGCCACGCTTGGGTTATCTTGCCCTCCTTTGCCTAGCAAAGACGCGCCTTTAATAACGTAGGCTGATTGTTACATAAGCTATACACGAGCTATTTTTGTGTGAGTCGTATTTTTAATTTAAGTGA